>CM054062.1:236851810-237263956 GCA_028641055.1 Alopecurus myosuroides | reverse complement strand
CTTCGATAAAATCTCTAAGCCTGTCTCTGTCTTTATTGAGCAAATCAAAACTGATGCTAAGATGTGGGCTTTAGCAAGCCATGGTCGACTAATGCTGCCTAGTTAGGTTTTTCTGTTCATTGGCATCTGGTCGTCTCTCCTTAGTCGTTTGCACCTGTCTGTACTCTGTAGGGCTTTGTTTTTGCTGTGGTCGCTTTTGCTTCTCAACCTGCAACCTGTAGCCTGGCCTTTCTTTTGGCCTTTCTCCTTAATATATTCACATGCAGTTCTCCTCTGCAAGGTTCTAAAAAAAAGAAGAAGATGCAGCACGGATGAAGAGATGGATCTGAATCTGATAGCCTGTTGCATGGCCAGTCCAATGACATTTGTGTCAGCAAATCTAGAGAGGTGTCTTCCTAACCAAATACTCCTAGGATTATCTATAAAAGAGGATTCAGTAATGGAGATGAAAATTCATCACTGCAATGCATGCTTGCATATTTGGTTCGTTGGCATCCAATTGTTGATCATAATGACTCAAGATAATCTAATATGGTGATCTTAAAACTCACTGACATGCAAGTATTTAAAAACTTATTTCTGCTCTCTATAGCTCATCTTAAATATTCCTATTTTAAAACTATTTATAATAAAAGGTGTGCATAATCACATGCCAGAACCACCAATTCTTATAAATAAATGCACTGCCACATGCCAGACATTAATTTTGTATTCTACCCTTTGAGCTATAACTCTTTGTTCAATCAGAGGTTACTCTTGTTGCTAGTATTTGACATTGGCCTTTCTCAAATTAATATACTGTCATATTTTACGGGATACAAATTTGTCATTTTGCAAATACTATGTTTCCATTTCCTAAAGTATGACATGAAAAATGAGGTGCGTGTAAAAGTAAGAACCCGGCTGATGATGTGGACCTAGCGAGCATGAACTGCAGGGTCAACACTCCCTTGGACAGCTTCTCCAGCTATGTAAACCAGGATGATGAACATTTGGAATGTAAACCAGGATGTTCTGACCTTGCAACAACAATAACTATGCAGCCTGATGTCTCCATATGAACATGTGTGATTAACTTCTGGTATTGATCATAACCACCTGTAGATCACAGCTCAGTCCACATATCCTGGGAATTTTTTTTATATATGCACGTGAGATCTCATGAACCGAATAAAAAGCATGTTTGTGTGGATGGTCAGTGAAGAACAAAACAGCTAATAAGGTTCTGTTCTTCTGCAGCAGCTGATTAATCCGGTGTACACACAACATATAATTAATCAATTAAAACGATGCATCATGGGCTGCAATTAGGCAATCAATCCACACTTGCCAGTTCCCTTTAGCAGGACCATGTCTGCCCTCTGATGCACCAAGATAATCAGAGATGGTTGTCTTCTCGTAGCAACAATGGCAACCACTGTATATACTACCCCTGCACACCCTGCAACTTCTCTCGAAACCACGAGCAGCCCAGCAAGTAGCAGCACTGTTTCTGCAGGGAAACTGGGAAAGAGAGAGGAGGAGAGGGAGAGAGACGCTACAGCACTGCATCTACATATAATTCTTCATTTCTCAGAACTACAATACTACACGTTTCCATTCAGGCATTCACACAAACATTTGGTGGGCATCATATGCAACACATCTGTAGTACCTGAGCTGAACCTAGATGCACTTAAACTCAGCGGCACTGACCTTGGAGGGGTTGTAGATTGCGTCACCTTCGGAGCAGCGGCCCTTGGGGTCCTGTATTTTCGGTCGTTGTAGTCTTGTCTTCCTGTGATTGTCAGATTATACGAGAGTCATTATCTATGCGAGCATTTCTCTGATGTTCTACAAAAAAAATAGAAATAATTGATACCTCTTTTTTGCCTGGGTCCTGGTTCCCAAACGATGAGCTGCTAGTGTTCCTGGAAGGATGCATCTTGTGTTGCTTATTTAAAAAGCAGAATAATAAATTGAAGAACCACAAGGCGGACACTGCTGCACGGTGGACTGCAGTAAAAGGAATAAGAAAAGGCATAGCAAGGCCACACCGGTGCGTGTGAGGCTGGAACTGGTCGGCTGGCTGGCAAGGGGACCGATGAAACGACCGCCAGCCGTAGATCTGCAAGAACCCACACATTAAAGAATGAACGAAATCAAAGAACAGAAAATACAGGAAGGAAAGGAAGAACGAGAAGCGCACCTCGAGGAGTCCGATGTGGCAACCACACCTTGAAGGCTCTGAGGCGGACTATAAAAAGAAAGGGAACAGATTCCTCTCACAAATCGGCGCCATCCATGATCGGCCTTGCCGGATTCCCGCGCCCCTCATCGCCCATATCGACGAAACATCAGGGGACGCTGGCTCACACCCGACAGACCATCAGAAGGTGAGGAGGTAAACGAAGAAGCGGAAGATGAGACCCCTAAACGGCCTGCAAAGAAAGGGAATGCAAATGATCAACACACGCCATCAGAAGCTTAAAAGGAAAACAAAAATTACAACAACACACGCACCAGCTCTACCACCTCCAGGGACACCATGGCGACACCGAAAAACAGAAGGCAGCTGAAACGGAGGCGTCACAAGAAGCTGAAACAAAGGCCTCACAGAGGACGAACCTGCACACACAGACGGATGCAAAGCAAACATAGAACACATCAATGGAAGCAAAGAGTAGTCAGAAAGGAGAAACAACAACAGAGCCCACAGTGCGCACCTTGTACAATCTCCGGAGACTCCGACAACACACCATCTCCAGCCTCCCAAGAATCCAGCGGCCCTTTACTAATACGAATTCTGCGACGACGAGCAGCAAGAGGAGCACCAATCGCATCGAAAAAGAAATAAGACGGGGACAATCTAGGCGAAGAATCCATACGCAGACGAGGAGGGAGCAGCGAGGAACAAACAAACCAGCAACCAGAGAGAATACGAAGAGGAAGCAAAAGGAAAATACATGCACCGAGGACGTAGGACCAGTGAACGAGCAGACCTGGAAGCAACAAAGCCAAAAAAAAAACGGCCGACAAGACATAAGAAGACAAGAAGAAGAAGAGACAACACTAACTACTCCCGCCTATCAACGGCAGGGATAGAGGCATCCCTAACTACCTGGACCAATCCACGACGGATAAACACGAAACGTGCCCACAACCAGCACCAGAGAAACCGGAAGCACAGAGGAAGGGAAACCGGGAGCAAGCCAATTACCAGTCACGAACGAGAGCACAAAAGGGCACAGCCTCGAAGGAAAAAACAGGACCAACCGGGAGGGGGAAAAAAGAGAGAGGAGAAAGAAAGCAAGTGCAACCGGCTAGCAAGGAGAAGAGAAAGACAAAACGAATAAGGACGCACAAGAGAACCAACGAGAGCAGGACACACCATGAACAACCCCACAGCGTGGCACCACTGGATAGGCCAACAGGGGATCGGCAGCTGAGATCGCAAGAAACTCGCTAGCTTTAAGATAGTAGTGTATAAATAGAATAAAAAAAATCACTTTAGAATGGTACATGGTTTGAATTTAAATGAACCAAAATATCCTTCAGCATGATACTACTACTAGTTCCTTCTATTCTAATTACCATGTGGGACATCATTACTAAAAAGGGCAAATAATGAATATTGCACATCCAAAAGCTTAGAACATGGCATACTCCATAAAAGGTGGTGGTTCGTTACCAATGAACAAGTCTGATCTTAACAGAAACATCATACGGAGTGAAATTCCTACTTGGCATGCTAAACTGAAGAAAAGGTTGAGTGCTGAAAATAAAGTATGTCAACTACGAACCTGGGTAATGCTAATATGCATATCAATATACCTTCAAAGAACACAATGGTGACCACAAATTTTGTCACTGTCATATAGGTGGCTTTGTGTTAACATGAGATTGCAAAAACGTGACATGATAGAAAGTTCAACAATATTTCAAGCCCGGTGCATCAAATCCTACCACTTCTTACTTTCCAATGTTGACATGGGAGTAGCATTGTAACCTTAATAACGAATATGCATACAACACATCTCAAATGCAAACAGCTGCATTTCTATATTTTGCCAGGTGCCTGAGAGCACTAGTCTGTCTTTCCCTCAACAAATATTAATGCAATTATATGGAAATATACAATTGCTGTTAGAACTGAATGGAGCACGGCAGGCCATTATGACGGCTTTTGTATTCCATGTGAGCTACAAAAATCTTGGTATGGCTTGAACTTATTTTGCCAGGTTATAAATTGCTTCTTCAAGCATCTGTATTCTTTTTCTTCAGCAGGCTGAATGTCTAGGTCTGTGGAATCAAAATCCATCCTCACCGGGCTGAAATCAAACAAATCAGATGTGGTTTGTTCAGGCCCAGATCTAGAACTCCCGGCTTTCCCGCAAACAAATTCCATGAAGTTCTCATCCTTGTATGGTGCTGTAGATGTTTGAAAACATGCACGATCACCAACATTTTGCTCTTCTGTTTTCTTCTTTGGAGCATTTTCATCAAGAGTAAACCTATTCTCAATCCGGGGCTTGTAAATAAAATAGGATTTCTTGTCATTCGTTTTTTGTGAGAACCAGTCTGCATCAGGAATGGATATTTCGGGAACTAAGGCTTCGAGAACTTCACTACATCTATCGCGTACAAAGTCGGTTTCTGCAGTTTCTGTGTCGTAAGGGCTGTCGATGCCCTTGTCCCTCTCTTCCAATGCAAGTAGAACAGGTACAGGGAGCACTGGTCCAACAATAGCATTTTGCGATATCACTTTGCTAGTCAGCTTCTCACCTGTGCTTGATGGTTTTGGTAACAGGAAAGACTGAAGTTCATTATGTAGCAAACATCTAGGAACTTCTAAATATTCTATTAAGCCTTCTTTTGTACCGGATTTCAGCATGTCCTTGTATTTAGAAAAGGAGACACAAAGAATATTTGAAGATAGACCGCTCAATATGCTCTGACATGCAATTTCAAAAACGTTCATGGGGACACTAGCATTACAAAGAAAATCTGAGACTGATAGCGAAATGGATTTAGAGTTCTCCTCCGCAAATGCTGACACATCTTCGCTGATAGTAATTTGCTCCCCGTCTTCTTTAACACTAGTATGATGCTTCGCCAATGCACTGCACAGATTTCCCTTCAGATATTCGGATAAGAAACGCAACTTCAAGAATCGATTTTTGGTTGAGAAATTTTCTTCCTCAGTGTCGAGAAAAATGGGTGAACTAATATCCCTGGATGCATGTTCTGATTCATCACATGGGTCATCACGCAAATCTCTAGATGCACGATACTGTTGCATTTCTAACTTCCCCAGTGCTGTCAGCCGGATCAAAGCAAAGCCGGCAAATGTTGGCTCCGATACCGAGGGATCGTCTGGAAGCACATAGTAGCCAACAATGGAGTCCACACCACGTTGGGAGGCATGCCCTGAAACAGGTTTTGAGAATACCTCTTTCATGATTCCATTGCTGCAGCCACAATGCTGACCTGTCAGAGAAAGCCGTGAAGGAGTATCCCATGCATATAAATGTGAATTATCTGGACAGCCTTGCTTCTTAGGCCCGTAACAGAACAAGCTGAACTCCCCGTTCCAGAATGAACCCACCAAAATGGCAAAACCTGAATCTGAAGCCCACCCGTATTCCTTGGAAGGTCTCAATTCGGATAGGCGAAACATAGCAACGTGATTTGGACTGTCAAGCCCATGCTGCCAAACCAACACAGGTGTCAACGGCTGTCTCACATCAAGCAGAATCAAGTGACGCTCCGTCACTACTGACATGTGGAAATCATCAAACCCAGCCTTGCAGAACGCAAGATAATGCTCGGTCATGTCAAAAGGCTCGGTTTCAAACAACCCTGGCAGTGCAGCTTTTGCTAAAACCTTGTATTCGCCACGATCCGCAAATCTCAAATCAACCAAGAGGACGGCTTTTGTGCTCGCAATGATCACCATCCACGGCTGCCCTCCGTACACACAGCTCAACCAGTCCCCCCAGTCGACATCATCATTGCTTGCAGAACCAACCCTCGTCTTGCCTCCAAGCCTTGTATCCAGATCAAACCAGCACAATTCACCAGTTTCCAGCAGCACCACGCATTGCGACGGAAAATGCTTGCTCCAGCAGGCGTGCACGACAGTAGCATCAAATCCCTGCTTGGCCACCGGCATGAGCCCCAGGGAACCCGAATCCCCCAACTCGACTCTAAACCAGCTCACCGAGTACAACGTCGCAGCAAGCAGGAAGCCTTCGACACGGCCGTCATCCGGCCCCGACGACCAGGACGGCTGGGCAGAAGCGGCAGCAAGCTGCAGAATGCGGTGCCCAGGGTGCTTGAGCCCATCAGTCTGCACGAGGGGCGCGGAGCTCGCGAGGGACGAGTCAAGAGTAGCGAAGGCAACCTTGTCCGCGTTCTCGCCGTACGGGAAGAAGAGGACGAGAGAGCCCGATGAGCGGGCGCGGAGGACGGCGAGCAGATTGGAAGGAGGCGGGAACGGCGGGGATGGCGCGGCGAGGAGGGGGACCGAGAGGGAACGGAGATCGGAGTAGGGAAGGAAGGAGGTGGAGGCGACGAAATAGCGGAGGGGACGGAGGTCGCAGGTGGCAGAGGCGTGCAGGGGCGGAGGGAAGGGGAAGGGGAGAGAGATGAGCGGGGTGGGCGGCGGGAGGGGGGCGAAGAGGAGGGGCCCGCGAGAGGCGTCCGGCGGGGCGAGGGACGGCGGGTTGAAGACGGAGGAGACGGGGAAGAGGAAGCGCCAGTCGTCGGAGAGGTCCATGGCGGCGGCGCGCGGGGGGCGGCCGGACGGCCCGGAAGAGGGGCTGGGAGGGCTTTGGGTGGTCCAGCGAACAACTGTCGTCAGCACTCAGCAGCACTAGGCGTGACGGTCGCGCCACAGGCATAACCAGCGAGATTTTTTTTACAAATATGACCCTCTGCAGAATCAATTTGTCAAAACTAGCCCCCTCTGAAGTTTATTGCCAAAAGTAGCCTCGCGGGAGGAGGAGAAGGCGACACGTGGACAATCCGCCATCCCATTCGGCGCAAAGTAGTTTAACGCCGTACCAGTTGGCGGAAGGTCGTCACTACGGTGCAGCTAGCCACAGCACAAAGTGACTTCCCGCCAGTTGAAAAGGCGGAAGGTGACTTTCTGCCATCCCATCTGGCGGAAGGACACGTGTCGCCTTTTCGTCCTCCCGCCAGGTCACTTTTGACAATAAATTTTTGAGGGGGTTATTTTTGACTATATGATTCGACAGGGGGTCATATTTGTAAAAAAAATCAACCAACGAACGGCCGTTTTTCCCGATTGTTCTTCCTTAGCTATTTTTTTTAAACTACTGTAGTAAACTCGTGCAAGTGCAAAAGCACGCATCATAATTTATAATAAAATATCTATTTTTAATGGAATTTCTCTTTTTAGTGTACGTAGTCATTTAAATGTGTCTCAAGAAGTTAATCATGGCTATTTTCAAATAATGATATCATCAAATTGTTTAAGCAACATAAAACCGCGCCTTGATGAACCACCCATATTTAAAGAAATTATAATATATAACTTACATACATTTGGAAATTAAATTTTGAAGAGATCTTCTAAGACGCTTTCTCCATGTTGCTTTCATCTCCTAAATTAGGTCTTTGGCCCTTTGGGTGTTTATCGCATAGGATTTTTTTTGTTTTCTATGCTATGAACCCATTAGTGGTAACAGAGACGGATCTATGCATAGATAATTTGTACGGGTAGAACACATAGGTGTATGTGGGCGCTGATGATCATGTTATTGACTCCTTGAGTATATTTTTGTCTTAGTGTCATAGTTGGATGGAGTGTCCCTAGGCTAACTTTATGTGTACTTGTACACGAGACTTGTCTCGCGATGAAAAGTGGCTAAGAGGGTGTCATGTCTCTCCTACTATAGTTAAGATCTTACATACAAAGGGTTGTTAATAATTTTTTATCAACGTTGTGGTTCATGTTCATAGGTATGAACGGTTCTATCTTCGAAAGGGCTAAGCCACGTAAAATATGAAAAAATAAAGTAGAGGCATCTAACTTGTTTTTGGAGGGCATGTGATGTGATATGGTCAATATTACAAATTTGATGTATGTAATTATCTTGTTTGTAAATTATTGACATACCGGTAGGAGCCATATGGTTATCTTATTAATTATGACATGCGTGTTGTATATCATATCCATATGATATGTTGTAATTTTGATAAACAATCAAGATGGAGGTGTCACGGACCTTGGTGCCACGTCGGTGGAATGATGGAGATCATACCATGATGCACAAGATGGAGATCAAGTGCAAGAAGAACCTTATCATATCACATTATCCATGCATGTGATGTTAATCTTTTTATGCATATTATTTTGCTTAGATAATGATGGTAGCATTATAAGATGATCCCTCTCACTTAATATCAAGATAATAATGTGTTCTTTCTTAGTATGCACCGTTAAGAAAGTTCGTTGTTTTGATACACTGCATGATGATCAGGTGTGATAGACTCAACGTTCGTATACAACGGGTGCTGACGAGTCTAGCATGTACAGACATGGCCTCGAAACACGCGCAATACTATGTTTCTACTTGGCGAGTCTAGCATGTACATACATGGCCTCGGAACACGTAACCGAAAGGTAAAGCATGAGTCGTATGGATGATATGATGAACATGTTGATGTTCGCCTTTGAAACTACACCATCTCACGTGATGATCGGTTTCGATGTAGTGAATTTGGTTCGTGTAACCACTAAAACGACTAGAGGGATGTTATTTTTGAGTGAGAGTTCATGGGATAATTATAGAATTAAGTTGAACTTAATTTATCATAAATTTAGTCTAAATAGTCTTTACAAATATGTTGTAGATCATGGCACCACCAACCTTCAATTTCAATATGTTTTTTTAAAGAAAATTTCAATATGTTTATGGAGAAAGAGAAACTAGTGAATAATGATAGCAACTTTACAAACTGGGTACTTAACCTAAGGATTCTCCTCACTGCTCGCAAGAAGCTCTATGTGCTTGATGCACCGCTAGGTGACCACCAACCTTCAATTTCAATATTTTTTTTAAGAAAATTTCAATATGTTTATGGAGAAAGAGAAACTAGTGAATAATGATAGCAACTTTACAAACTGGGTACTTAACCTTAGGATTCTCCTCACTTCTTGCAAGAAGCTCTATGTGCTTGATGCACCGCTAGGTGACCAGCCCGCTGATGATACTTCTGATGAAGAGAAAAAAGTTTTTCTGACTCAACAAGAAGACCACAGTATAGTTCATTGCGGCATCCTGTATGGATTAGAGTCAGATCTGCGAAAACGTTTCGAGAACAGCAATGCTTTTGTTACAATGGGAGAATTGAAATTGATTTTCGATACCCATGCTGCACTAGAGAGTTATGACGCTTCAGAAAAGTTCTTTAGCTTCATGATGGAAGAGAACATATCCATTAGCGAGCACGTGCTCACAATGTTTGCGTACGCTGATAAGCTCGTAGCTTTGGGAATACCGATCCCCAATAAGCTAGGGATACATTGTGTTCTTCAATCTCTGCCACCTAGTTACAAGAACTTTGTGATAAACTATAATATGCAAGGCATGAAGAAGACTCTCCCTGAGCTTCTCTCGATGCTTAATATTGCCGAAGTGGAGATCAAAAAATAGCATCAAGTGTTGATGATCAATAGGACCACTAGTTTCAAGAAAGGCAAGCCAAATGGTCAACTTCAAGAAGGGTGGCAAGCCCGTTGCTGCACCTGAGAAGAAAATCAGAAATGCCCCTAAGCGTGAGACCGAATGCTTCTATTGTAAGGGCACTGGCCACTGGAAGCATAACTGGCCCAAATATCTGGCAGATAAGAAGGCCGGCAAAGTGAACAAAGGTATATATGATATACATGTTATTGATGTGTACCTTACGAGTACTCGCAGTAGCGCCTGGGTATTTGATACTAGTTCAGTTGCTCACATATGTATATGAATAATAGCTTTTATGGTCACACACATGTCAAGAATGGTTTATTTATTTTGAATCTTGATAGTATTGATACACATATTCATAATGAGAATGCCAAAATAATTAAGTTAAATGATGATATTGCTGCTTACATGTGGCATTGCCGTTTAGGTCATATTGTCAATCCACCATTTTGGTCACAACCTTGGCCTTCAAAGCAACGGAGGCTCCTTTGTGCATTCGAGTGATACGTCCATTTTTCATCACTATTTTATATCATAATTTTCTGTTATTCATCGATATATTTCATGTTATGATGCATCTCTTATGTTATTTATCTTATTTTGCATGTTTTATAATTTTTGGAGAATAAACACCGGGACTAGGAATCTGATGGAAAAAGTACCGTCGAGATAACCGTATTTCAGAAGATTAGAAGAAGAAGTGGGACACCGGGGGTGTCCTAAAAGTCCAGAGGAAGAACACAGCCAGAAAGAGAGCCAGCGGGGGGCCACCATGGGCCCACACCATGGGGTGGCGCCCCCCCCTTGGCCGCGCCACCTATAGGTGTGGCCACCCTGGCCCACCTCTGGGGGATATTTTTGGCGTGCTTGTCTCCCAGGAAACCCTAAGCCTCATTCCATCTTCGAAGAATTATTCCGCTGCCGCCTCGGGGCGGAAAACACCCGAGAGAGAAAAGCTCTCTGGCAGGGAGAAATCTGCCGAGAAAATTCCTCTCCGGAGAGGGGGAATCACCGCCATCGTCACCGTCGTCACTCCGGGCATCATCAAGATCGTCATCATCATCATCACCAGCAGCACCATAACCCTCATCATCCACCTTCATCCCGCTGTAACACTTAGGGGCCTCTATCGTTTTTTTGCATTAGATCTCTCTCCCGGTGTGGATTACTTGTTAGTAGTTGATGCTTGTGAGATTTATTGGTGTTTGCACTTTATGACCAGATTGTTATCATCCATTGTATCACCTATGATCATGATTCATATGATGTGTTGTGAGTAGTTCGTGTTGTTCTTGAGGACATGGGAGAAGTCAAGTTGTTAGTAGTGAAGTAATGTTGAGTAATATTTAATGTTTGATATTTAAGTTGTGGTGTTATTCTTCTAGTGGTGTCATGTGAACGTCGACTACGTGATACTTCACCATTTATGGGCCTAGGGGAATGCATCGTGTATTTGGCTACTAATTGTGGGGTTGCCGAAGTGACAGAAACCTAAACCCCCTTTAGGAAATCATTACATGAGGGAGCATAGGATCCCGGATTTTAAAGCTGTGGTTAGATTTATTTCTTAATTACTTTCTTGTAGTTGCGGATGCTTGCAAGGGGTATAATCACAAGTATGTATTAGTCTTGGATGGGACGGTACATTAGCATAGGTTCACACACACAACACTTATCAAAACACCTAACATTATTCAGCTGCATGGAACAAAAGCACTTGACAGAAACCTCCCGTGTGTCCTCGAGAACGTTTGTTAATCATAAGTAAACTCACCGGCTTGTCCTTTGCCGAAGAAAGGATTGGGCCACTTGATGCAATTATTATTACTACATTTTATTTACTCGTACTTTATTTATCTGCAATATCAAAAACCTCTACAAATATATTTTCTAGTATTTACAGTTATTCCTTCATTGAAACTGCTTGTCAACACCTTCTGCTCCTCGTTGGATTCGACACTCTTATTTATCGAAAGTACTATGATACACCCCCTATACTTGTGGGTCATCATCCAGCAGCACGAGCACGAGTGTCATGAGAAAGCTTTGTTTGAACTTGAAAGACTCCATCTCTTGCATCACGTCACTTGAAGTCACGAGGTGATAGTTGTGCCTTCCTCGAATGGTCTTCAAGTCCACAGGCTCAAAAGGCATGAGGGAATTCACATACTTCCTCTTGATCCAAGTATCATCATCAACATGAGTGGCACCAAGACCACTAAAGGCGGTAGTGACGTGGGCAATGCCATGCGGATACCCACTATTGGTATACCTGCTATGGTTTTACTAAGGCTCACCGAGTGGCCCATCCAAGACCAAAAAGGCTAAACCCACAATAGGACAAGAAACGAAGCTCAACTCGACTCTTGGAGCACAAGACAAGGACTCGAATTCGTAGTCTATTAGGACTCATGTAAACCCCTCTTGTCTGCCTACATAAAGTTGGGAGGGAGGAGAGAAAAGGACAAGCCACAACTAGACAACATGCAATCATAGACTAGATAATACACGGGAGACACCCCGTACACATCACCTGCGCCAGATCCAATTTGCGCCGCACCGCCATTCTAACACCGCCACTATCTCGTCATAATACAGATCATACAAGCAGAAGTAAGGTTTTAACTCTACGAGGGCCCCGAACCTAGGTAAATTGTGCTCCTTATTAGCCGTCGAGATCACCAGCACGCATCCGTCTCCTAATCTACAAACCCTAATATCACATAGAAGGAATCTGCCGAGTCAAGGACTAGACAATTGGCGCCGCCTGTGGGAATGGTGCGAGCTGGTTCGACGGTCTCGTCGGCTTCATCCTCGTCAAGCTCAAGCTCCAAGTCACTGACCCCGCCGAGATTGATCTACTTCGGATTCTTTGACTCCATCAAGCACTCGTCGGCATCGCGTTTGTTCTTCAACGCTCTATATCGGCATCGTTCTTCACGCGCAGATTGCAGGACATCAACAACGTATATATTGCATACATCATCGACATTGACTTGGAAATTATCTGATCCCTTCGGTCAAAAGATGCGAAATCAAATTCTCTATCATCTGCAAGAAGATTTGACAAATTCCGATGGTTAGATCTCTGTGGACGATTCGAAAACTGAAGCTCTGTCAGAACCTGAAGGAACTCCGCGCGACTTTGGGAAAATAATTATCCATCTCCACTCGAGAATCAATTCAAAGATCTCACTGTTGAATATGTGCGAAATGTAATTCTGCACCAACCCGTCTGTTTTGAGATAATTCCAACGGATAGATCTCCATCAGCGGCTCTCGTACCGCGACATGTTTTTGGATCTCTATGAGACCACGAATTCTAATCACGGATCTGGACTCAAAACCTATTTTGATGAAGTGGCAAGTCAAAACAAAGAATAATGTCAACATCAACATCTCCAACACCTCGGCTGCAACATCGACTACATCGTGGGAGACTCGTTGTACTAACGCTCGGAGCTCGACATCAACATTGCCCTCCGCGTACACATGCCACAATCGACACTCGGGGTTACACCACGAGTGACTCATGAGACTTCTACTCCAACATGCCTCTCCAGAAAGCGACTCGCGACAATTTGACTTCATGCCGCACTCGCCAAAGCTACGCCCAACATTCGACGCCCTCGACGAGAGCGTCGATTTGACGCTCGACGACATGAACTTCAGCGAGAGCCGCGCGGACATCCTCTTCACCAGCCTCGGCAACTGCCACGCCTGAACGGATAGTACGGGCACCTAGAAGGGGCTGAATAGGTGCTACGAACAATTTTAATTTTTCTTAAAATTAAGGCTTGACACAGAGATAAATTTTCTAAACATGCAACTAAGGTGAATTTACCTATATGACAACAATAGGAAGATACAAGATACAAACACAAAGTAAAGGGGAGGGAACGGGATAACCAATAACGGAAGCACGCGGAGACAAGGATGTAATACCGAGTTCCTCCCTTTGAGGGAAGTACGTCTCGTTGGAGGGGGTGTGAGCTTGCCACAAAGGCCTACTCAACGCCACAAAGGCCTCTCCCTATTCTCCAATGAACCTCGCCACAAAGGACTAGTTCACCTTCCACTATTGATCCCCTTTTAGGCGGAAAACGAGTCCTTTACAACAAGCTTGGGGCACAGACCCACAACAAAACTGGGGGATCCCAGAATCACCAAGAATCACCAATAGTAGCTATGAGGTCTAGGTTCTTGTAACATCCCAAGTATGAAAACCTACCATTTAGAATGTTTGATTCATTGTTATTAAAGTATTGCATCATGTCATCATGTTTACCTATTTGTTTGCATTGTTTACTATTTGTTTTGCATCTGTTCTTAGTTGTTTTCACATTTGAAATTCAACTTATTTCCAAACTTTATTTCATACTTGCTCTGTTACAATATTTTAAATAGAAATCTCAAATAAAAACAACCCATTTGTTTTCATATTATTCCATATTGATCAACTAATAAAATGGTGCTTTTTATTTTCACTAATTAATTCCAAATTGGTTTCAAATTCAAAGCAAATCATCAACAACACCTAATTTGAAAGTTATAAAAATACCAAACCATTCTAATGTTTTAATCCACTTAATAATAGGGGTCACCCTAATAAAAATGGTTTGTTTTTCATAATGTTTACTTAATATAAAAATTCATTCAAATTTTGGTGTAATTAACAAACAACAAGTTTTGAAAACTTTTGGAAAACAAAAGTTGGTTTCTAGTTGCTATTTAAAAAACTAAACTAACCATATTTTTTTCCAAATTTTTGCTAACCTAAAAGCCTTCTTTTTCTTCCATTTTGTTTTCAGCAAAAAAAAAAAAACAGAAAAATGAAAAAGAAGAAAAAAAAACGCGCGCGCGCAGCACCTAACTAACTGGCCCAGCCCACCTAAGCCTCTACCTAGCGCGCAGCCAGCCCGATACCCCTTCGCAGCGCACCCCCTCTTTCTTTTCCAAGTACGGCGCGAATCCCCGACGTGCCACGTCGCCGTACGGCGCCTCCGACGGCCAGGAGCCACCCTAGGCCCCTATAACTACCCCTCCTAGCCCCGCAGCAGTGCCCTAGAACCTAGCTCTTGTTTCCCCCTCTCTCGCGCCGCCATTTTTTCCCTCTCGGCCACCTCCTCACCCTTCTCTTTCAGCTTGCCGGAATCGCCACCTCTGAATCTCCGACCACCGCGACCACCATGTCACCTCTCCACCCCACCTAGCCTCGGGAACCAACTCACCACTACCACCTCTTCCTTTTCGACACCATAACTAGCCCCGAGGCACACGGATTCGCCGCCGCCATCTGCTACATCGCCGCCGGCCGCTACCCCGAGCCTCTGCACGACGAAAAACGACGGTGAGCAGCCGCCGTGCTCTATCCCTCCTCTCTGCCCTCTCTGGCTAGCACCCGAGCGCACTGCGCACCACTCCCAGCACAGCACATCGAGCATCAACGCGACGGTGATCGCCGCAGTGAGCCGCCGGGCAGCTGTCGGGTTCAGTCGTGTTTCGTCAGTTAACGATTCAGTTAAACGAGCAACACCATATACTGTCTACGCATCTGTATCTGACAAGAAACGAAAAACACCGCAGCGGTAATAGACAGTGCGCGCGAGGGCGAGGTCCAGGGTTCGAGTCCCTGGCTCCCCTGGGATAAAATCCCATCTTTTTTTCCACCAAGTGCTGACAGGGAGGGCCCCCTGTCAGCCACCCAGTAGCCACGCAACCGCACCATGGCCAGTGGCCCACGGGCAGTGGCTGTGGTTAGGATAACACGCGGTAACACAAGTATTTCTGCAGTTTCTGTTTTTAAAACCAGTCCTTAAAAATCACAGAATGGTCCCTCAAAGTAAATTGATAATAACTTTAGTTTTATAATTCCAAATTACAAAAATAAAATATGTTTGTTGTTCTAAATTTAATTGTCTACCCATTGGTATCATTTGTTTCCTGTTTTGAAATTTCAAAATGCAATTCAAATTTGAATTCAAATAATTCAATTGTAATTTGCTAAAATCCATAACTATTTCATTCTTAATCCAATAAATGCAAATAAAATATGTTTTCCATGCTATTTTAAATAATATTTTGAAATATAAATTTTGTTTCATGGTTTGAATAATTTAAATTGCCTAAATAATTTAATCCTTATTTAATTCATTTAAATTTGATAAAAATCAAAACTTGCTCAAACTACAATATTTTTGAACATGCAAAATATGTTTTCAAACCATCAAAGCATGAACTTTTCAAATGTGAGTTTGAATTTATGTTTTGAACAAATAAAATTCAAATAAAAATTCAAACTTGTTTTAAATTAATTTAAAACTTGGTTAATATTGTTTAATTCATAATAAATCCATCCTAACTCCTTTTTCAATATTTGAAACATGTAATCCAACTAAAATTTGGTGTTATTTTCAAATATGGATTTTGTTATTTGTTTTGAACATTTTAAATTGATGAAAACAACAAATGCTTGTGTGACATGTTTAAGTAACCCAAAATTTCCAAACTTAATAAATAATTTCCAAACTTGTTAAATTCCTTTTCCACTTGCATCTTTGGTTGTTATTTTGTTGTTATCATCATGCATGCATCATGATAAGAAAACTTTCATGTGTTAATCAATTATAGATCATTTGTTTCCACTTAATGCATGGACCTTTTCCATATGCATTCCAATTGCATTGGGGTCCATTTAAATTGTGTCACTTCATCAACTAGTTTATTTTGATGCAACCATTAACTTGACATGCATCATCCCATGATTGTGCACTATGCCATGATATTGATTGTTTATATTTCTACCTTGTTTGCTTGCTTCTTCTCGGATAGACGACGACGTTGAGACAGACGATCTTTACAGCACCCCTTCTGAGGATCTAGCTCAGTACCCGGCTGCTGAGTTTGCAGGCAAGTTATCACTCACATGAACCATTGTGTTCCTTTCAACCCTGGTTACCGATACTTTCCGTTGTCTATTATTGCTAGCCCTATGTGTAGTTGTTTCTGTTACGAACCTATCACATGAATCCCTTAACCCTGATATTGCCTCACCACCACTCCTACACCCTTTGTTTGAGCCAGTGTCTTACTAGCATGCTTAGGTTGTTTTGCTCGAGTCTGTTACCCGTTACTTTCAGTTACTATATCTTTATTATGTTCTTGGGGCTCGATGTTTAATCAATCAGTCATGCTAATGCTATTGTTAAATAATAATTTGATGATAAGGCACCGGCAGGAGGCTCTGTGTGGTTTTGAGGCCTGCTAGTGTCGACCCTAATAGGAAAAGGGTCTTGTCTACTGATCCATGATGAGCGCACTACCCGCATGTGGGAAGCGAGTATGGGCGCCCCCCTCAATTTGATTCGATTCGCATCTCGTCCAAATCATCTCATTTAGTTCGTGTTTTCCATTTGCCGCATGCATGTTTTTGCGAGCCCAGCGCAGGGTGGAACTTTTGTAGTCGGCATATAGGGGGACACGTTCTTAGAGTGCTATGAGGGTCCATTTTCTTCTGGGCTCGATTAGCCGTGCGCCCAAGGTGCTTTGGGCCTGATGCAAAGAAGAGTTGAGTTGTGTTGAGTGCCCCGCTTGGTGGGAGGCATCCCATCTGGCGGGTTATTCATACGTGTACGGCCAAATTGGTGCAACCCTGCAGGGATAATCTTCTCGAGAAGCCGTGTTTTCCGCGGTTATGGTTAACTTGGTGAAAGTACTGGCTAACAAGTACTCAGGACAACTTGAACCTAATGATTAACCACCTACACCCAATGATTAACAACTTGACTAGTAACAGGCTTATTGACATAATAACTTGATTCATCTTTAATCCAACTGTGTGAGTTATCCTCGGATTGCTTCTTTGGATAAGGGGCGAGATCCAGGATGGGTTTGTTTGAAGTTATCTTTCAGTTGGTCAATCCTCGATCTTATCTTCTTTCTGTTAGCCGGAAGTGGTAGAATCTCTGTAGTTGGTTAGCGCAGCCAGTTGCAGCATCTTATATATCCCCTTTCTTCCGTTGACCCAAGTCATCTGTGCTTGTGTTGACGGGCTACACTTTGGTGAACTGTGAGTCTTGCTTGCCAGTACGTCTATGTACTGACCCCTTTGGGGTTGTGGTTTCCGCAGACTACGCTTACGAGGATCCAGGTGACGGCTACTACGTGGAGTTTGACGAGGCTTCTGACGAGTAGTTAGCGGACCCGGGCAGGATCCGAGACATCGTGGATGGGCTCCGTCTTTATTTTAGTTTCCGGCTTCTTAAGCCTATTTGGATTTGTCTGTACTCAGACCCCTTTGAATGCTTCCGCTGAGATGTAATGATATTATGTTGGGACATGTGTCCTCTGGATGATTGTATTTGCTATCTCTGCTCTAGTGAGAGCTATTTGCAACTTATTTCAATCTTTTGTGTCTTAGAGATATGTTGTGCTATCATTCTGTTACAAACCGTTGACGTACCATGTGTGTATGGTATGAAGTACGTCAATGGTAGTGTCCTGATTTCTATGGGATGGTTTACGTCGACGCTGAACAGATAGGGGTTGGTTGTCACACATACGTGTGTTGGCCTACTCGTAAGAGGACGCGGGTGCCGGTAAGCCCCGTAATCCAATCTACTACTGTTCAACGGAACGACGAGTATCCTTTAGAAGTCCGGGTGCGACAAATGGTATCAGAGCCTGTCTGCCTGTAGGATCCCTTTTTACTGGTCGCAGTTTGAGTCTAGAAACTATTTTGTAGCTATATAGGAAAAATGAAACGTGAGAGTAGGAATTCTGCCATTTTTCTTTTTCCCCACCCACCCACCCTTTTCTGGTAAGGAAGTGCAACGTTGTTTTCTGTTCTCACCTAAACTTTCAAGTTAGGATTTCACGTGTTTTGGGTTCTCCGTAGTACCTCAGGAGTTTTTGGTCTCGTGTTTCCCGATGTTGCTTCAATATCCTGTTCTTTTCAACATACTTTTCGTCCGTTGAACCTTGTTGTTGCTTTCCACATCAGTTCTCTACCGGCGTCTAATCAAAATTTCCCCGATCATCTGCAGATGGATCTCAGGTTTTACCCGCAGGTGGTTCGGATGACTCGTTGTGAGAGCACCGCCGGTTATCCGGAGATGCTGAGAGACATGGTCACTTATCTGGGGTTCCGTTGGGCACCAGAGTACCAGGTCTACGAGCAGCAGCGAGAGTTTGACCAGACCTACTACCAGGCTATCGTCTACATTCTGTCAGATGATGGCATGAGCGTTGTCCACCGCTACGAGGCAGTAGGTTCCACAGTGGATATGGCCGTGCAACAGGCAGCTTATGTGAGTCTCACCGTCCTTCGTGCTGACTACTGGGGATTTGACGATTCTATCTATCGCCACATCCCCCGTGGTTACATCACTTCAGCGGGAGCTCACTTCACCCTCTACGACAACCTGGATGTCTACGAGCATGATAACACCAGGCTGCACACCACCGCTCAGTTTGTGAGGCACAGTGACGCTATTGCCACCACACTTTCTCAGGAGTTGGCCTCAGTCAGGGAGCAGCTCTAACTTGCTTTGACTCGTCTGGCTACGTACACCACAGATTTTGTTGGAGATGAGCGCTTTGCCCGTTTCCATCAGACAGTTGGACGTAGTTTACCAGATGCTGGAGGTTACGAGCCGATCAGGGGTCCACTCCTCAACCTCGGAGCGGGTTACACTGGGATTCCACGCTTTGGAGCACAGGGAGACGACGCTTTCTACTTCACCACACCGAGAGTTGCTCTCAGAGCAGTCCCGATCTACGTGGATCGTCGTTCTACCTACTTCCGTGGGATTCCTCCTCACCGTATCTCTCGTCGTACTACTCACCGCCGTCCTGCGTGATGAGCATGGGAGTATCGATGTATCCATTCCTAGCTATGTTTAGTTATCCTTCGTCTTTCGAACCATGTATTGGTGTGTTGGATATTCTGATGTATTTGAACATGTGATGATGTACCTGTTGGTTATCTATTCATGCGTCGGAATAATCTATCTTTCGGTTACCAAGTCTATCCTTTTCTGTTGTTGTGCTAAAATGCATGTCTATTCAGGATGCCGCCAACAAGGAGCAACCCGCCTGAACCACCTCCGCTCACGGAGCTGTTGACTCAGATGACTCAGGTCGTGGCTCAGATGGCCCAGATCCAGGCTAACCAGCACAACAACCAGAATGCTCCGCGAGTCAGCATCAAGGAGTTTCTGAGTATGGGTCCAAGAGCTTTCGTGGCAACACGTGAGCCTCTGGATGCTGATGACTGGATCAGGGAGATGGACAGGGCTCTGGACATTGCTCACGTTGCCGAGGAAGATAAGGTCAAGTATGCCACCTACCTACTGAAGGGTCAGGCAGCTACCTGGTGGGAGAACTACCAGACCATGAGAGCTGGATATCCTATCACCTGGGGTTGTTTCAAGGATGCCTTCCTGAAGTACCACATACCAGATGGTCTCATGGAAAGGATGCGTGAGGAGTTTTGCTCTCTCAAGCAGGGCAAGCTGGACGTCATTGGCTACCAGAACGAGTTCAATCGTCTCGCTCGATACGCTGGTGATGAGGTGTCCACTGAGACTAAGAAGATGGCAAGGTTCCGCCGAGGTTTTAACCCGGAACTGAAGTACGCTCTCACCAACATCAAGTGCAAGGACTTCGAGGAGCTCGTGAACACCGCGCTCAATGAGGAAAATGGGTGCAAGGCGTTCGAGGAGTCCCGCAAGCACTCGCGTGAGGGTGGTTCCTCCTCCAACATGACCACCCCTCCGCAGAAGCGCCGCATCTGGGTGCCAAATGCTGCTGTCACTAGGGCTCCATATGCCCAAGCTTCTCCAGGCTTTGCTCCCCGCCCATCCAACCCAGCTCAGATGCAGAGTCAGAGGGTTCCAATGGGGCAGCCAAGGCCAGGTCCTCCTCGTGTCGTCACTTGCTACAAGTGCAAGGATACTGGACACTACGCTGATAAGTGCACTCAGAGGCAGCTACCTCCACCTCCTCGCCCCAACACAAACCAGGCAATGGTTCGTGCTCCCCCGGCTAAAGCCTTCAACTCCAACAACAGGCCTGTTGGGAGGACCGCGAGGGTGAATCATATCAAGGCCGACAAAGCTGAGGAAGCTGCTGACGTCGTTCTCGGTATATTACCCGTAAACTCTATTCCATCTAAAGTGTTGTTTGATACCGGAGCATCGCATTCTTTTGTGTCAAAGATTTTTGCAAAAGCATACAACCTAGTTATGGTTCCGCTAAGCAATCAAATGACTGTTCACTCTCCGGGACCGCAAATGTTGACTTCCAAGATAAGTAAGGACAATCAGATCCTAATTGGAGGCCGCATATTCCTTGCTTCACTCATGTTGCTGGGAAATTCTGACATTGATGTCATTCTGGGTATGGATTGGTTGAAGACCCACAAAGCTAAAATTAACTGTGCTCGAAAGTCAATAACTCTCTCTCACCCTTCAGGCCAGATAGTCTATTCTCCATATGGATCAAGTTCTGTTCAGCTGTTCAACCTCGATGCTAAACCCCTTCCTGCAATTGAAAATGTTCCGGTGGTTTGTGAATTCCCTGACGTCTTTCCAGAAGAGTTGCCAGGGGTGCCTCCGGACAGAGCAGTTGAGTTCGTGATCGAGCTTGAACCAGGTACTACTCCAATCTCTAAGCATCCATACAAGATAGCTCCTCCTGAACTGAAATTGTTGAAGGAGCAAATCGATATGTACATGCAGAAAGGTTACATTCAGCCTAGTTCCTCCGCTTGGGGTTGTCCAACTCTGTTTGTTGCCAAGAAGGATCAAACAAAAAGACTCGTGGTTGACTATCGTCCTCTCAACGAGAAAACTATCAAAAACAAGTATCCAATTCCTCGTATCGATGATCTTTTTGATCAACTTGCTGGAGCCTCAATATTCTCAAAGTTGGACTTGAGGATGGGTTACCATCAGATAAAGATCAGAAAGGAAGATATTCCTAAGACAGCTTTCACCACTCGGTACGGTCTATATGAATACACCGTCATGTCCTTTGGTATCACCAATGCACTGGCAACATTCTCAAGACTCATGAATTCTGTCTTCCATGAATACCTCGACAAGTTCGTTGTGGTATATCTTGATGACATTCTAGTCTACTCCAAATCCGAGGAAGAGCATGGAGAACACCTTCGTCTCACTCTCATGAAACTTCGCGAGCATCGTCTGTATGCCAAGTTCTCCAAATGTGAGTTCTGGATTCCAGAAGTTGCTTACCTTGGTCATATCATCTCTGCCAAAGGCATAGCCATTGACCCAGAAAAGGTTAAGGCAATTGTTGATTGGAAACCCCCTAAGATGGTGAAGCAAGTCAGAAGTTTTCTTGGCTTGGCTAGCTATTGCCGTCGTTTCGTCCAAAACTTTTCCAAGATTGCCAAACCCCTCACTGATCTCACAAAGAAGGACAAGAAGTTCGTTTGGTCTCCACAATGTGATGAGAGTTTCAATCTCCTGAAGGCTAAACTCACTTCTACCCCAGTTCTGGTTGGCCGAGATACTACCAAACCTTTCCAGATATTCTGCGATGCATCTCTCCAAGGTCTAGGTGCAGTTCTTATGCAAGAACGTCAAGTTGTGGCTTATGCTTCACGTCAGTTGAACCCACATGAGCAAAACTATCCCACACATGATCTTGAACTTGCAGCAGTTGTGTTTGCCCTCAAGAAATGGAGACAATACTTGTTGGGTAACCGCACTGAAATCTTTTCCGATCATAAGAGTCTGAAATACATCTTCACTCAGCCATATCTAAACCTCAGGCAAAGGAGATGGATTGAGAAGATTAAAGACTTTGATCTCACCATTTCTTACACTCCAGGCAAGGCTAATGTTATGGCCGATGCTCTCAGTCGCAAGTCCTATTGCAATAATCTCATGATCATGGAAAGCCAACCTCCACTTCATGAAGAATTCCAGAAGCTGAACCTTGGTCTTGTTCCTCAAGGTTACCTTGCTAGCTTGACAGCCAGTCCAACTCTCGAGGACAAGATTCGTTCTGAACAACTTCGTGATACTGAAATCAAGAAGATTGTAGAGCACATCAAAGAAGGCAATGATAAATTCAAGTCCTTCTCAATTGATGACAAGGGAACTGTGTTCTTCGAAGGACGCATTGCAGTTCCTCAGATTCAAAGTCTCAAAGATGTCATTCTCAAGGAGGCTCATGAAACTCCTCTCTCCATCCACCCTGGAAGTACAAAGATGTACCAGGATCTCAAGACTCTGTATTGGTGGTCTGGCATGAAACGTGAAATTGCTCAATACGTTTCTGAATGCGACGTTTGTCAACGTGTTAAGGCAGTCCATCAGAAAACAGCAGGTCTACTCCAACCCCTGAAAATTCCTGAGTGGAAGTGGGACATGATTGAAATGGACTTTGTTACTGGGTTTCCAAAGTCCAAGAAGGGCAACGATGCAATCTTCGTTGTTATTGATCGTCTCACTAAAGTAGCTCACTTCTTTGCTGTCAAAGAAACAATCTCAGCTAGCCAGTTAGCAGAGCTCTACACAGCAAAGATCGTTCCTCTTCATGGTGTTCCTTTGGAAATAAGCTCAGATCGTGGAAGTATATTCACTTCTCATTTCTGGAAGAGTTTTCAAGAAGCATTGGGCACCAAACTTCTGTTCAGCACAACTTATCACCCTCAGTCTTAGGGGCAAGTCGAAAGAGTCAATCAGATTCTCGAGGATATGCTCAGAGCATGTGGTCTCTCCTTTGGCATGAAATGGGAGGATTGCCTTCCATATGCTGAATTCTCCTACAACAACAGTTTCCAGGCAAGCCTAGGCATGGCACCATTTGAAGCACTCTATGGCCGCAGATGCAGGAGTCCAATCAATTGGTCTGGAGCCGGTGAACGTTCACTCTTAGGCCCTGACATTGTTAAGGAAGCCGAAGAGAAAGTTCGTATCATTCGTGACAATCTCAAGATTGCTCAGTCTCGTCAGAAGAGTTACTATGACAGCAAGCACCGGGACATGGTCTATGCACCTGGTGACAAGGCATATCTCCGTGTAACTCCCCTCAGAGGCACTCGTCGTTTTGGTGTGAAAGGAAAGCTTGCACCAAGATACATTGGTCCTTTCAACATTCTCTCAAGGCGGGCAGAAAATGCCTATCGTCTTGAACTTCCAGAAAAACTATCCAAGGTGCACGATGTGTTCCACGTGTCACAGCTCAAGAAGTGTTTCAAAGATCCAGATCGTGCAGTTGATCATGATTCCATTGAACTGCAAGATGATCTATCTTATGAGGAGCACCCTGTTCGTATTCTCGATGAGGCCGAGCGTAAGACTCGCAACAAGAGCACCAAGTTCTTGAAAGTGCAGTGGTCGCATCATTCCGATAAAGAGGCAACGTGGGAGACCGAAGAGGATCTTCGCAAGAAGTATCCGGACCTTTTCACTTCTCAGTAAGGAATCTCGGGGCGCAATTCCTTCAAGGGGGGCGTTTTGTAACATCCCAAGTATGAAAACCTACCATTTAGAATGTTTGATTCATTGTTATTAAAGTATTGCATCATGTCATCATGTTTACCTATTTGTTTGCATTGTTTACTATTTGTTTTGCATCTGTTCTTAGTTGTTTTCACATTTGAAATTCAACTTATTTCCAAACTTTATTTCATACTTGCTCTGTTACAACATTTTAAATAGAAATCTCAAATAAAAACAACCCATTTGTTTTCATATTATTCCATATTGATCAACTAATAAAATGGTGCTTTTTATTTTCACTAATTAATTCCAAATTGGTTTCAAATTCAAAGCAAATCATCAACAACACCTAATTTGAAAGTTATAAAAATACAAAACCATTCTAATGTTTTAATCCACTTAATAATAGGGGTCACCCTAATAAAAATGGTTTTTTTTTCATAATGTTTACTTAATATAAAAATTCATTCAAATTTTGGTGTAATTAACAAACAGCAAGTTTTGAAAACTTTTGGAAAACAAAAGTTGGTTTCTAGTTGCTATTTCAAAAACTAAACTAACCATATTTTTTTCCAAATTTTTGCTAACCTAAAAGCCTTCTTTTTCTTCCATTTTGTTTTCAGCAAAAAAAAAAAACAGAAAAAGGAAAAAGAAGAAAAAAAAACGCGCGCGCGCAGCACCTAACTAACTGGCCCAGCCCACCTAAGCCTCTACCTAGCGCGCAGCCAGCCCGCAGCGGCCCGATACCCCTTCGCAGCGCACCCCCTCTTTCTTTTCCAAGTACGGCGCGAATTCCCACCGTGCCACGTCGACGTACGGCGCCTCCGACGGCCAGGAGCCACCCTAGGCCCCTATAACTACCCCTCCTAGCCCCGCAGCAGTGCCCTAGAACCTAGCTCCTGTTTCCCCCTCTCTCGCGCCGCCATTTTTCCCCTCTCGGCCACCTCCTCACCCTTCTCTGTCAGCTCGCCGGAATCGCCACCTCTGAATCTCCGACCACCGCGACCACCATGTCACCTCTCCACCCCACCTAGCCTCGGGAACCAACTCACCACTACCACCTCTTCCTTTTCGACACCATAACTAGCCCGGAGGCACACGGATTCGCCGCCGCCATCTGCTACATCGCCGCCGGCCGCTACCCCGAGCCTCTGCACGACGACAAACGACGGTGAGCAGCCGCCGTGCTCTATCCCTCCTCCCTGCCCTCTCTGGCTAGCACCCGAGCGCACTGCGCACCACTCCCAGCACAGCACATCGAGCATCAACGCGACGGTGATCGCCGCAGTGAGCCGCCGGGCAGCTGTCGGGTTCAGTCGTGTTTCGTCAGTTAACGATTCAGTTAAACGAGCAACACCATATACTGTCTGCGCATCTGTATCTGACAAGAAACGAAAAACACCACAGCGGTAATAGACAGTGCGCGCGAGGGCGAGGTCCAGGGTTCGAGTCCCTGGCTCCCCTGGGATAAAATCCCATCTTTTTTTCCATCAAGTGCTGACAGGGAGGGCCCCCCTCTCAGCCACCGAGTAGCCACGCAAGCGCACCATGGCCAGTGGCCCACGGGCAGTGGCTGTGGTTAGGATAACACGCGGTAACAAAAGTATTTCTGCAGTTTTTGTTTTTAAAACCAGTCCTTAAAAATCACAGAATGGTCCCTCAAAGTAAATTGATAATAACTTTAGTTTTATAATTCCAAATTACAAAAATAAAATATGTTTGTTGTTCTAAATTTAATTGTCTACCCATTGGTATCATTTGTTTCCTGTTTTGAAATTTCAAAATGCAATTCAAATTTGAATTCAAATAATTCAATAGTAATTTGCTAAAATCCATAACTATTTCATTCTTAATCCAATAAATGCAAATAAAATATGTTTTCCATGCTATTTCAAATAATCTTTTCAAATATAAATTTTGTTTCATGGTTTGAATAATTTAAATTGCCTAAATAATTTAATCCTTATTTAATTCATTTAAATTTGATAAAAATCAAAACTTGCTCAAACTACAATATTTTTGAACATGCAAAATATGTTTTCAAACCATCAAAGCATGAACTTTTCAAATGTGAGTTTGAATTTATGTTTTGAACAAATAAAATTCAAATAAAAATTCAAACTTGTTTTAAATTCATTTAAAACTTGGTTAATATTGTTTAATTCAAAATAAATCCATCCTAACTCCGTTTTCAATATTTGAAACATGTAATCCAACTAAAATTTGGTGTTCTTTTCAAATATGAATTTTGTTATTTGTTTTGAACATTTTAAATTGATGAAAACAACAAATGCTTGTGTGACATGTTTAAGTAACCCAAAATTTCCAAACTTAATAAATAATTTCCAAACTTGTTAAATTCCTTTTCCACTTGCATCTTTGGTTGTTATTTTGTTGTTATCATCATGCATGCATCATGATAAGCAAACTTTCATCTGTTAATCAATTATAGATCATTTGTTTCCACTTAATGCATGGACCTTTTCCATATGCAATCCAATTGCATAGGGGTCCATTTAAATTGTGTCACTTCATCAACTAGTTTATTTTGATGCAACCATTAACTTGACATGCATCATCCCATGATTGTGCACTATGCCATGATATTGATTGTTTATATTTCTGCCTTGTTTGCTTGCTTCTTCTCGGATAGACGACGACGTTGAGACAGACGATCTTTACAGCACCCCTTCTGAGGATCTAGCTCAGTACCCGGCTGCTGAGTTTGCAGGCAAGTTATCACTCACATGAACCATTGTGTTCCTTTCAACCCTGGTTACCGATACTTTCCGTTGTCTATTATTGCTAGCCCTATGTGTAGTTGTTTCTGTTACGAACCTATCACATGAATCCCTTAACCCTAATATTGCCTCACCACCACTCCTACACCCTTTGTTTGAGCCAGTGTCTTACTAGCATGCTTAGGTTGTTTTGCTCGAGTCTGTTACCCGTTACTTTCAGTTACTATATCTTTATTATGTTCTGGGGGCTCGATGTTTAATCAATCAGTCATGCTAATGCTATTGTTAAATAATAATTTGATGATAAGGCACCGGCCGGAGGCCCTATGTGGTTTTGAGGCCTGCTAGTGTCGACCCTAATAGGAAAAGGGTCTTGTCTACTGATCCATGATGAGCGCACTACCCGCATGTGGGAAGCGAGTATGGGCGCCCCCCTCAATTTGATTCGATTCGCATCTCGTCCAAATCATCTCATTTAGTTCGTGTTTTCCATTTGCCGCATGCATGTTTTTGCGAGCCCAGCGCAGGGTGGAACTTTTGTAGTCGGCATATAGGGGGACACGTTCTTAGAGTGCTATGAGGGTCCATTTTCTTCTGGGCTCTATTAGCCGTGCGCCCAAGGTGCTTTGGGCCTGATGCGAAGAAGAGTTGAGTTGTGTTGAGTGCCCCGCTTGGTGGGAGGCATCCCATCTGGCGGGTTATTCATACGTGTACGGCCAAATTGGTGCAACCCTGCAGGGATAATCTTCTCGAGAAGCCGTGTTTTCCGCGGTTATGGTTAACTTGGTGAAAGTACTGGCTAACAAGTACCCAGGACAACTTGAACCTAATGATTAACCACCTACACCCAATGATTAACAACTTGACTAGTAACAAGCTTATTCACATAATAACTTGATTCATCTTTAATCCAACTGTGTGAGTTATCCTCGGATTGCTTCTTTGGATAAGGGGCGAGATCCAGGATGGGTTTGTTTGAAGTTATCTTTCAGTTGGTTACAATCCTCGATCTTATCTTCTTTCTGTTAGCCGGAAGTGGTAGAATCTCTGTAGTTGGTTAGCGCAACCAGTTGCAGCATCTTATATATCCCCTTTCTTCCGTTGACCCAGGTCATCTGTGCTTGTGTTGCGGGCTACACTTTGGTGAACTGTGAGTCTTGCTTGCCAGTACGTCTATGTACTTACCCCTTTGGGGCTGTGGTTTCCGCAGACTACGCTTATGAGGATCCAGGTGACGGCTACTACGTGGAGTTTGACGAGGCTGCTGACGAGTAGTTAGCGGACCCGGGCAGGATCCGAGACATCGTGGATGGGCTCCGTCTTTATTTCAGTTTCCGGCTTCTTAAGCCTATTTGGATTTGTCTGTACTCAGACCCCTTTGAATGCTTCCGCTGAGATGTAATGATGTTATGTTGGGACATGTGTCCTCTGGATGATTGTATTTGCTATCTCTGCTCTAGTGAGAGCTATTTGCAACTTATTTCAATCTTTTGTGTCTTAGAGATATGTTGTGGTATCATTCTGTTACAAACCGTTGACGTACCATGTGTGTATGGTATGAAGTACGTCAATGGTAGTGTCCTGATTTCTATGGGATGGTTTACGTCGACGCTGAACAGATAGGGGTTGGTTGTCACACATACGTGTGTTGGCCTACTCGTAAGAGGACGCAGGTGCCGGTAAGCCCCGTAATCCAATCTACTACTGTTCAACGGAACGGCGAGTATCCTTTAGAAGTCCGGGTGCGACAGTTCTCTACACAAGAAACCCAAGACTTAGTTCCCTCAAGTGAATGAGGGGAAATGAAGAACAGGTTGGTGAAGATATAGATCCGGGCCTTCTCCTTCAATCCTCCAAGTTTCAACAAGTTTGGGTGGAGGAAATGGGAGATCTAGCTTGGTGGATGAGCTCAATCAATGGATCAATGAATTCTGGACGAGCTGACCCTTTGGAGAAGAAGGGGTCTTCTCTTTATAGGTCCACTAAAAAAACTTGCCGTTTTTCTGCTGGCGACTTGCAATCTAGAACGAATCTAGCCGCCCAGAATATTTTGGGGCAATCTGGATGCTAACAGAGGATTACATGTTCATGTCAGAATGACTCCAGAATGGATCCGACTGCCCGGAATGGTTCTGAATTGCAATAGAGGTTTTCGCGGCAAATTCGGAATGAATCAGGAAAGAATCCGACTCCTAGAATCATCCAGAATGAGTCCGGATCCTAACTAAGGTTTTTGCAGCCAAAACGGTACCATTTCGTAAATTCCGGATGCCCACAAAAACCTCTCCTTAGCAGGGAAAAACAGCCTGCGATATTTTTCTCCTTCGCCATAACTTTGACACCACTTTGTGCTGGTAATATGTACCTTGAACATTCAACACACGGTTAGATATCATTTATGTTGTTAACAAACACACAAAAGTCAAGGGATTAAGAAATGCTCTTTCAATCTCCCCCTTTTTGGTGTTTGATGACAACATAAAGATTAACGGAGATTTCAAGGTGAACAACATGTAGTGGTCTCCATAAAATTGACGGGCTCCCCCTAGATATGTGCACCGGTGAGGTACACACCACTTATAATTTGCTCCCCCTATGTTTTACAAACCAAGCAATCTAAGCAAGTTCACAACAACTGCATAGAGGATAGAACAATAATTAACATGCAAGCATATAGTTCTAAAGATAATAATTTAAACACGGGCAAGGGTGACACACACGAGTCACCAAGGTTCCACACACAACATAAAGCAAATGTTCTCAATGAAGAAAGTAAACCGGAGCACAAGTCTATAAGATCGAATCGAAAAAGGCAAGAAACTTGTGCCCCCTCCCTTGAAAATCCCGTGATAACCTAAATAGGGAACTCCTTCCCCTCCCCCTTGGCATCAAGACGCCAAAAAGGAGAAAAGGAGTTTAACCAGCGTCCCAAGAGATCACTCGAGGTCTTCATCGTCATCGCCTTGCTCCTCATGAGAAAGGTCTTCATCCTGCCCATGTCCACCTCGGTCGCCATCAAGGATCAAAGTCATCCTCGTCATCGGACTCTTCTTCATCATCCCCATCAGCCGGAGGCACCCCATAGTAGAGGTCATCATCACAGATCTCGGGCATCTCGATGGTAACAAGATCAGCATCAGCAAGAGAGGGAGGATCACCAGGCACTTCAGTCCCGGCATTCCGCCTATCAGCATTCTGAATATGCCTAGTCTCCTTAGCTAGCTCCCTAGCCTCATGAGCAATAGCTCTAGCGTCACTTCACATGTTGAAAATAGCATCGAAGAACTTTGCAATGCCATTAGAATACTGACATTGAGAGCCACCACTAAAGGAACCAAAAGGAGCATAAGACATCTTGGCCTTTTCTTTTGCAAACTCAGGAATCTCAGAACCACAAATAAGGGAAGGAATGGTCTTCTTTGGTTTAAAAACCTGGCAATGCTCCATGATTTGTTCACCAACCTTAGAGTTAATGAACCTCTGAATGTAAGGAGCATAAGCCGTCTTCCTCTTCTCCATAACTCCCAAGCAAATCTCACGATAGAGAAATTCTATCACATCAATCTTCCGTTGGTTCTTGGGCTTGGTGATGATCATGAGGTTGACCATGAAAGCCCTAATAGCTGAGTAGTCTCCAGCTTTGACCATGAGAGTGGAGCGGAAGATCTTGGACAACGCATTGTAATATGGGTACATGTGAGATTTGAAGAGCATGTTCTTGTCAGGGAGATCAGGAGGATAGCAGAACTCCGCGATGCAGTTGTCATACTCAGAAGCATCATGAACCCGGTAACCATGATTTCCCCAAGTGGTCCTTCATGAATAACCCAGAGCGGTGCAAACTCACGTAGATTACTTCTTATCGTCTGATCACCACTCATCAAGTCATGGATCGCACCTCATCACCCTTGAAGTGCACCGTGCAGTAGAATTGAGCAACAAGATTAGGACAATACTGTGACGCCCCGAGATCGGGCACTATGCAGATTTCGGCATTTCCACCCAAATCCGCATAATAACCGATTCCAGGTTGCCACCTGTGATAACATTACAACAGTTCACGAATATTCCGCAACAACAATAGAAAAGATATATACAAGACGACTCAAACGAGTCAAGGATACAACTGATACAATACAAAGATCCAAATAACAGCGGAAGAAACAACATAGTGTCCGACTACGGACAAGATACAAACTGTACTAAGAGTCCTGAAGATAACCGATGGCATCCAATCCCTGCCCAAGCCAAGCCGGAGGGATTCCCAAGCTAACGTCGTCAGACTTCAAACCTATTGACTGCAATGTGGAATATGCAGCCACGGAATGGATTCGTGGGTCAGTACTATTAAGTACTGGCAAGTGGATAAACCATACTCACAAGATACCAGCGTAACCAGTCATCACAAGATACAAATACTTTGGGTACAACGGAAAGAAAAGGGGGTAGTGCAAAGAAGCGGCAGAGGGCAGCGCCAACAACTAGAGAGACACGCTACAACTTCCGGCTATTAGAGAGGGATAAGAGAGCGCGACAAAACCAACTACAACTACTCACCAAACAATACCCATCCAGTGTTACCCCTACTAAGGAAGCAACCCAAGGAAACTCACACTGTTGATTAAGGTGACATTCATTTTTATGGTGGAGGTAATCTATATTACTAGTCAAGTTATTATCATTAGGTGTAAGTTGTCTGAGTACTTGTTAGCCAGCACTTTCACCAAGTCGTCACATAACCACGGACAACACGGCTTCTCGAGAAGATTCATCCCTGCAGGGTGCGCTACAGTACCCGTACACACTCAAGCCACCAACTAAAACTCAGGTTGGCTCGACACGACCCAAACCGTCTCTACAACCTGTCCTCGGAGCCACGGAGCTATAAGGTCCCGGCCAGTCCGACCTAACCTAAGCGCAAGGGTGAAAACCACACCCCCGGCACCACAGGCCTCGCCCTATATGCATCATCATAATTGATGGAGGGATAATAACCCGGTAGGCCAACTCCAAGGTGTAATTCGGCCCCGAGGACGCTGCGCGAGATCCGGCTGAGGATAAAAGAACTTCTAGAAGGCCCAAGATTGTAGGCCTCGTAACCCGGATTGTGGGTTACGGTAAGGAAAGTTAGGGTTTAATATGCAGTGACCGGGTAGGACTCAAGATGCGCCTTGGAGGGCAAGCCAAGGGGTCCGGGTGCTTTATAAACCCGCCCCTTAGGTCTAGTTGGACGAGATCCAAGATCCCTAGCAATATCGCTTGATATCGAGCATCCAGTGTAACACGAGAGTTAAGTCAATATATCGAGATCGGAGATTCGGCGACTTGATTGCCGGCTACCAGATCGAGTTCCATCATGTTTTCCTCTGAGCTAAACCCTCTCCCAAACGCCTGTGTCGTCTTGCCCCCAGATCAGTTACCCCCGGTAACGTCTGCCGTGATTATCCCACGACAGTTGGTGCCCACCGTGGGGCCTGCGTCCAAAGGTGTTTACATCACGGGAGAAGCTCGGAAGAGCATGGAGAATCTAGTCATCGGCGAGATCTACATCGACCGCGAAGGAGAGAAGATGGTGGACGATTCCGGCTGGGGGCCAGAGTCGGATCACCTCGAATCCGGATCTATCATGACAATCGGCCAGATCAGCGTCTTCATCGGTTAGGTACGTACTTCCGGTTCGATCCCTGACGACTTTGGGTTTGATTCTGTGTCAGGGAAGACCAGCTATATCCAATCAGATGGAGAAGAATCAGTCGGGACCACAAACCCGACAGAAGAGCCCACCACGAAGTGGGAACAGCCGGAGGAGCCGACATGGACCCCGCGTGGCCGGGTCGAGAAAGAAGATGATACCGAATCTATCCTGCATCTACTGGGGAACCGGTACGAGGAACACAGCAGCGAAGAGGAACAGTATGGATTCGCGCCAAGCATTGTGCACCGGGTTGCGGTTTACACGGCACCCGCGACCAATCTCAACCAAGAGAACGTAACCGCGGCCGCAGCCGGGGCAGCACAAGCATTGACCCGACAGCAAGGACCGGCTAATGGAAACACGGTTTTGGCCCAGGTTGACGGAGAGTCGGCATCGGTTACCAGTCAAGCGCCAGAAAACGAGTTACACGCGAACACGTTTGGATTCCTAGCAAACCGGACACCAGGAGCGTGTCCTTCCAATCCACAACATCCGGCCCTGTTCGACAACAATCTGATCCTAGATCCGACAGTTCTTGCCACAGTTATCACTCCAGAGAACGCATCGGAACGTGTTAGGGATTTGGACGTAGCCCGTCGTGCATTGGAGCAGCAGAGAAGGCAAGTAGAGGCAGAAAGACAAGGGATGGCCACGCGACAACGCGAGCTGGATGCACTGGAAACCCGGCTCCTAGAGGAAACAACCAGAATACATCAAAGGCACCAAACCAGATTGCCAGCATTAGGAGGAGTCATAAACCCGGCTGCGCTATTTATCACGCCTCAGGATCAGCCGATCCCAGCGGCAAATCAAGGAACCGCCCACCAGCCGACAACCGGAGGAGTACAACCGGTAGACACGCAGGCCGGGTTACCCGTACCACAGACTGGAGTTACTACCGGCAATACTGTACCACCACCACCACCACCACCATCATCATCACGTTTTCGCACACCAGCGGGTCATTACAACAATCACATGGACAACGTATACGCGGCAACGCTTGCACTGAATCAAATCCCCGTGAGAGAGTCACCCCACGCAGAGGAGACCCGGCGGGCGATAGATATGCTGCGCACTGCGGTGGCACAACAAGTTAATTACCCGGATCACAGAAGTGGAATGCATGGGACACCATATGTCAGCCAACAGCAAGGTAATGCCGGCAATATCCAGACAAGTCCGGCACGGCGGAGGGAAGAGCAGCAGCAAATGTCGCCTCCTCCACACATTCAGGCAGTACCAGCAGCATCAGCAGCACAGGCCATCGTGGACAGTTCCAGAGCCAGGAGAGCCATGGCCGGGTCTGCGGTACATGGGATACCAGCAGTACCACGTCCAGCTGTACCCCTGCAGGATCACACGTTTCCCGAGTAAGACCAGCTTCGACCATTCTTGCAGGACCTAAGTGTCTTTCAGATAGCATCAGGGCTGATCCTTACCCGGAAAAGTTCAAAGAACCGGGTAAAGTAGTGAATTACGAGCCGACTATGGATCCGGAAACATGGTTGAGCAGTTATGAGATGGCCATGTCGATTCGCAATGCGTCCGAGAATCTTCAAGCCAAATTCATGTATCTAATGATGTCAGAGGGAGCAGCAAAGTTATGGTTCACCAATCTGCCGGAAGGATCTATCAAGTCATGGGAAGAATCGAAAACTGCGTTTATCAAGCACTTTCACGGGACGTGCAGAAAGTTATTCACTATTGATGACCTAGAGCGATGTGTTCAGAAGAAGGTAGAATCGGCGCGCAGCTGGGTGCGCCGGGTTATGGAAATACTTCATTCATCTACAGATATTCAGCCCAAGGATGCCCTGCAAGCTATGGCAAAGACCTGCAAGTACACACCTTTAGTACAAAAATTAACTCGCATGAAATCTAGTCGGAATGCTTCGGAGGTTATGATGGGATAACTGATGGATGCATGCAACAAACATGCCGCAACGGACACTACGGAAGAGGAAACTGACGATAAAAAAGCAAAAGCAAACACAAGTAATAACGGAAGAACCGGCAATGGATCAGCGCCGGGTAACAACAGCCAGAACAAGCGCCCGTTTGAAGGAGGCTCCGAGTTTGTCGCCAACACTGAATCCGGATCTTCCAGACCCAGGGCAGAAGGAAATTTCAATACTGGAAATCACAATGGAGGAAACTATCAAGGGCCACCAAGGCCGAGTAATAATTGGGACATCTTCAGAATGGCATGCCCGAAGCACAGCAGGAACGGTAGGCCAGCTAACCACTCCTTGGAGCAGTGCGCCGACCTACAGAGGTGGAAGAATGAGGAAGTGAACAGAGCCATGCGAGGTGCAGGTCGGGGAGGAGGACCGGGTCCATGTGGAAACCCGGGCAACGGCCCACCCCCAGCCGGTAACCCGGCAACTGGAAATCAAGGTAACAACCAAGGGGGAGCAGGAGGTTTCCAGGCCAACCCCAAGCAGTTGGGTCAGTATCACGTGCATACTACAGGAAGTTCCAACAAGGACAAGAAGATACTGAAACAGGCGGTAAACTCGGTGTCCTCGGCTGTCCCGAGATACCTGAGATGGTCAGAACATGACGTAACATGGAGCAGAAGGGATCACCCGGAAAGAATAGAACACCCGGGAGTCTTAGCATTGGTAGTCGCACCACAAGTCAATGGGTATGAGCTGAAAAAGGTCTTGATGGACGGTGGAAGTAGCATCAATATACTGTATTGGGAAACCTTTCTAGCATGGGTCTCAAGGAGTCTCAGCTACAAAAAAGTTCAACAATTTTTCATGGGATAGTGCCGGGTCACTCAGCGTGCTCCGAGGGAAAAATCGCATTGGAGGTAGCTTTTGGGGAATCAAAGGATAATTATCGAGTTGAGTGGCTCACTTTTGAGGTGGTCAAATTGCGCAGTCCTTATCACGCGCTATTCGGAAGGCCGGCTTATGCTAAATTCATGGCTAGGCCGTGTTACGTGTATCTACAGCTAAAAATCCCGGGTCCTAAACAGACCATCACCATACATGGAAGCCGGGACATAGCGGCTGAGTGCGAGGAAGGAGATGCAGCAATGGCTGAACAAGCTTGTAGAAAAGAGGAACTCAAATATTACCGGTCTCAAGCAGACCCGGATGACAGAACAGCCTTGAAAAAGCCGAGTACTGAAGGCGAAAGGGCAAAGCTCAAGACAGCACGAGATACCAAGATGGTGGCTTTCATCAAGGGTGATTCACTCAAACAATCCTCCACGAGAAAAGAAATTGCGCAGCCGTCCACAGCCAGCCGCGTCATGGAAACGCCTTATCCGGATTGGCTGGCAAACCCGGTACTCATAGTAAAAAAGATCAACAAGTGGAGAGTGTGCATCGATTACGTCAGTTCCGGACAGAGTCCCAAGAAGAACTAAAACAATGTAACGGGCAGCAGGTTCCAGACGCACTCTTTTCCTATCCAGGGTACCTAAGGGGACTGGAAGGTTTTTAATGAGGCGGCCTGCTGACCCAAAACTTTCTCGTATCAATAAAGAGATGGTTATCAAGTCTTATTTTATGATCTTCACTCCGGTTACAGATAAGTATTATTTATCGCTACCAGTGCATCAGTATCATCAAGTATGTTGCAATATATAGGTCTTGAGAGCTGATTGCTTGAATAGCACAGTTACAAACTCAAAGACCCGGCCTTGATGCCTATGAGTTATAAGGGCCGATTACTCGCAAACGAGTACGGCTGCAATCTTATAACCGGACAAAGGAGCCAAATTTTCTTGACTTTTCTTACTTAAGCTCGATGTGACTCTCACTAAAGTGGCATGATTTGCTCGCTTACGATTACAATCAGCCATGAAGCCCAATGGGACTTGCCTGACCTTGTTTTCGTATAGATGTAACAACATGATATCCACGCGAAAGCCGGCTTATAGTACAAGATTGTCAAAAGGGTCATCTAAACCACAAGTTATGCAGAGTATAAGGCTAATAGCTGGAAACTCAACGTTTATCAAGCATAACTTCAATACTCACGTGAAACGGCTCTAGGGCTTGGGCTTAGTAAAAACAATTTGTTCTCTGGAAAAGACCACACATCCCAGACTCGGATTTCGGGCCTTGGGGACTGGAGATTTTGAAACAGAAACAAGTTGTTACTAAGCTCAAAAAACCCTAACATCCGAGTCTTGGGGACTTGGGGACTTAGAGAAAAGTCCGCCTGTCAGAACCCACGATGCTCGGAAACCGAGTCTCACAAAAGTAACAATAAGGAAAGCCGGATATCGAGAATAAGCTCAAAAACCAGATAAATATCAAGTTCATCTAGAGGCCAGAAGAGGCACGAGGTATATCAAGGAATTAAAGTACGTTACAAATCTTGGTACTAGTATCAAAGGTGCATAGGTGCACCGACAAAAGAATATCTGTCTCGAACAAGAGCAGCGAAACGACACGGGTATCGTGATAACATTTGTTTACTCGGCTTCTTGAGTAGGGTCCACACCCTTGCCCTTGCCATCCGGGTCTTGGTTCTGGGCTTGCTCCGCAGATCTCCCGGCATCGTCACCCGGATTCTTCGCATCAGGACGGACAGGCGGGAGGACAGCCGGTGTAGAGGTGGTTGGCTCTGATCCTAACTCGGCCTCCCTCTTCGCGGTTTCTTCCCTCTTCCTGGCCGAATCGGCAGCCCATTTCTCCAAAATGTCCAAGGGTGGGGGTGCTTCCTCCCTCACGATTTTGCCTTCAGCATCGTACGAACTCATAAGCGTACCTAGATCCATGCTATCGGCCAAAGTAGTTGCCGAGTGACGCACTGCGGATTGTACGGCCTTGAAGTCCTTGGGCCCAACTTGGAGCCGTCTGCTTTGAATTCTGGAAACCCGGATATCACTCTTGCCGGCTCAAGCTTAGGAAAATAAGCCTTCGCCAACGCAAAGGCCCGGGTCATACCAATCCGGCATTGCCGATCGTTTCCAGATCTCGATCCATGCAGGCACAGTGGAGCAAGCTTGGATAAGATTTTCCTCACCCGGATATACCTCAGTCGGCCACTTCACGGCATCTAATATATACTTGGTGCCAGCAAAGAATGTCCGGAGCACAGTCTTTAAAGTTTTAGCCTTGGCAACATCATCTTCTTCTGGGGTTGCAAGGTTAGCACCTGCAGTTGAAACAAAGAAAGGCCATATCAGTAATTCCGAGTATCATGTAACAAAATAGAGGCGTGAAAGCAGTCAGCAGCAAGAAACTTACTAAGCAAGATACGATAAGTATCAGTAACTTGCTCCGACAGCTTTTTCAGTGCGGTTCGAGCAGTGGTACACCTTTTCTTGTATTTGGAAACATTTTTCTTTAAAGTTTCCACTTCATCCTCAAGGGCCTCCCTCTGCTTTACCTCGGCAAGCAGCAGTTGCTCGGTCTTGAGCAAAAGTTCGTCAGACCGGGTGGCCTGTGCCTGTGAGAAACCAAAGTATGAGAATTAGTCGGGTATCATGGCAAAGCCGATTATCGCGCAGAATACCGAGCACAATTTCAACAAATTATACTCGGCACTTGGGGACTAGATGGATAAGAAGAGATATTAGGTAACATTACCTGGTGCTCCGCTGCCATGCGTTCTAGCACATCTCTCTCCGAGGCCTTCATAGCAAGGAGAGTTCTCATCATCTGGTCAAAAGTATCATTGCCCAAATGGGAAGACCCGGGATCTTGGGGACTTGGAGAAGGGGCTCTCTTCTTAAAAGAGGGTATACGGGTCGTCCGAGTATCGGAGTCTGGTGCCCCTCCTCCCGTGCCCAAGCCCGCAGTTTCTTCCTCCTCGAGTACGTGCGAGGCTACGGGATACTCGGCCTCTCGGTCGGCTGGGTTTATTGGTGGCACTTGTTGTCCTTCTCCGCCAGCTGTGGCATGCATATCATCAGTCAGGTTTTCCATATCCGGGTCATCGGTCTCCATATCTTCTTGGTCGCTAACAGTGACCGTGGCTCTATGGACAATGTAAGCAGGCAGTTAGCATATAACTGGAAAAAAGTGATGAAAAGGTGATAAAGCATCACGAAGGGAACTTTACCCGGGATTCACCACGAAGTCCGAGGGGAGCTTGCTGCTGGACCCGGATGAAGCTGAAAAACGTCAAGCAAGACATATGATTATCCTGTAAGGGGATGGTTCAGAAAGGCTTTTATGCCCAAGAAGGAATTAGTCAAATACCAGCGCGTTGAGCTGGGGACGACGAAATGCCCGGGTTAAGAGCGCCATCACCCGGAAAGTTCCGAGTCACCCGACGCTTGGTCACGAGCGGTTCCTTCAAATATGACCAAGTGGATGATTTCCGGTTTAGCTCGTGCATGTTATCAAAGAAATATGGTTTAGAGGCAAGGAAAAGTATGGAACCTTGAAGACGACCCCTTGGGGTTTTCTCTTTGCTCCGACCTTGACTGTTGGCTCAGCGTCGTCCTCGTCACTCGCTGATTCCACCTTGCCTTCAGTTTCTTCTTCGTCGTCCTTCTCTTCTTGTTCTGAAAGTTATCAGGATTTACAATCGGAAAATGAAGAACGAGCAACAGCGATTTCAAAAAAGATAAGTGAAATTCGGAATGTACCTTCATCCGAGTTAACGGCGTCTTCTTTCTCCTCTGGAGTTTCAGAGCTAGGAGGAGTTTCAATTTTCCAAAAGGGATCATCGGCCTGAGATGGAGATATAAGAATAAGGGTTATTAGCCATATCGAGTGGAAAGTGTGAAGATAAAGATATGAAAGCCGAGTCTTTACCTTGGGGGCCGGGTTCTCACGCGTGAAGGGTTCTAACCCGGCTATATTCCGTATTACCTCCAACTTCTCTGTCAAGAAGCTCTTGATAGTCTTGTTGGTGTCTCCGGCTGCAAAGCTATGGGTGGAGTATCGGAGTGAGTCTGTGGTGTGCCCCGAATACTCGCACATTAACTTAGTGCGGATGGAATTGGGTTGGATCCGGAAATCGACCCAAGTTTTCACCAGGTTAAGCCCAATGAGACCTTGGGCCGAAAGAATAGAGATTTTGGCTAATAAAGGCCGGATTGCCTCCCTGTCCGAGTCAGGGGCAAAGGCATTGAAGGTCTCGGAGATATCGAGAAGGCCCTCCGAGTAACCCGGCAGTTTCTTTTGGCCGGGTGGGGAGGTGTCTCGGTAATAGAAATATGAGAGTTGCCAGTGTTTGACGTGGGAGTTGAGAGTGAGAGGTGGCATCAGAGAATTCTTGCGGCGCTGGATAGAGACCCCACCGCAAGCGAGAAGTGCCCTGTCACCGCTTTCGCGGCACGGTTTGCACTGAAAAAGTTCGATAAAAAGAGCCAAACTTGGCGGTGTGCACAAGTATGACTCGGAAAGAACGATGAAATGGGAAATATTTAACACAGAGTTAGGCCCTATGTCAAATATTCGGAGGCCATAGTGGCTCAAAATGTCTCGAAAGAAAGGGTGACCCGGAGGGCGGAACCCCCGGGTCACGTGCTCCACAAAGCATATTACCTCATCGTCCGCGGGCGTAGGCCGGGTCTCGTTGCCCGGCACCCTCCAGTGGATTTCCTTTTGAGAGGGTAGAACCCCTAACTCGGCCAGTTCTTCTAACTTGGCCTTCGTAACCGTGGATCGCGCCCAATTAGCGGATATGGAGCTGGTGGTCTTGGCCTTGGCCGGTGTTTTCCCCTGCTTCTTGGGAGCCATGGGATTGACCTGCAAAGCACGAGGTAGAAGGGTACAAGGAATAAGACTCGGAAGCCGTGAGTTGTCTGAGTATTGACGAGCGATATCAAGATAACATGGAAGCTAAGTATTATCCGGGTATCGTTTTGTGGAGCAAGATTACAAGTTATCCGGGTATCAAGCATAATTATGAAAATTATGGGGAGCTTATGTACTGAAAGGTGTTTGAAGAAGTTGGATGGTTGCCCATGTATATACTGTAAGCAAAAGAGCCGAAAAAAGAAGATTTTCCGGGTAACAGAGTCAGGAGCGGAAAATTTGGGCGGCCCGAGCCTAGATTGGAGATTCCATTTCTAGATGTGTGGTGAAATTAGTGACTATGGGCAGTAGGGGAGTAAAGTGAAGTCTATATTCAATCCGTTGGGTGAGTTAGAATGCATTCGAGCAACCTAATTCGGCGTGACCAGAAAAATGACCGGCGGGTTGACTTAGATCTAATCTGAAGTAAATCGAGAAAATTGCAAGCACAAGTTGATAGATATGAGAGACTTACTGGAGGAGATCGAAGTGAAGCCCGACGGAGGCAAATAGCACAATCTTGGTGTCCCTTTGCGATTCCCGGCGGAAAGGTCGGGGGTGCAGCGGCGGATCTTGGCGGCGGCACGGGACGAACCGTGGCGGAGCGCAACCGGCGGCGTATTGGCTCTGGTGATGCGCGTGAGGTCTCTGTGGCGATGCTCTGTGAGCCTGGGCGCGGAGGCGAGGAGGAAGAAGAAAGGGGGAAAATGAGCCGTGGGGGTTGGATTTGCTCCTATGTGCCTATTTATAAGGGTGTGGGCGGCTAAACCTAGCTCAACGGTTGGCAGCCGGAAATTTCGGGTTAAACGGCTAATTGCCTGGATTCTGTGGGGTGTGCTTTGAGTGATAAACGAGATATCCGGACGGAAACAAGAATGAGATCTTCTCCGCAATATTAGGGTCAATTATCGAGTAAAGTTAGCCGGATCTTTAACATTCTTATCAGGGTGTTGACCCGGAGAGACAAGTAAAGACTTGGAGAAATCCGGGTTACTATATGGCCACCGTGGAGTTAGGCCTAGCTACTTATCAAAGCTAATTAACCCGGCCTCCATTGAACTTGTAAGTTTGATAAATTTGCAGGGAATAGCGCGCGCTTCAAAGAGGATCCTATGAAGCCCAAGCTATCCTGGGGACTACTGATGGAGGGATAATAACCCGGTAGGCCAACTCCAAGGTGTAATTCGGCCCCGAGGACGCTGCGCGAGATCCGGCTGAGGATAAAAGAACTTCTAGAAGGCCCAAGATTGTAGGCCTCGTAACCCGGATTGTGAGTTACGGTAAGGAAAGTTAGGGTTTAATATGCAGTGACCGGGTAGGACTCAAGATGCGCCTTGGAGGGCAAGCCAAGGGGTCCGGGTGCTTTATAAACCCGCCCCTTAGGTCTAGTTGGACGAGATCCAAGAGCCCTAGCAATATCGCTTGATATCGAGCATCCAGTGTAACACGAGAGTTAAGTCAATATATCGAGATCGGAGATTCGGCGACTTGATTGCCGGCTACCAGATCGAGTTCCATCATGTTTTCCTCTGAGCTAAACCCTCTCCCAAACGCCTGTGTCGTCTTGCCCCCAGATCAGTTACCCCCGGTAACGTCTGCCGTGATTATCCCACGACAATCATCATCAACAGTAACCATGGGGGGCCCACCCATTCATGCGTATTAGCAAATGGAACACCCGAACTAAGTGTGGCTCTTCGGACAAGCTGCAAATCAGGTCAAAGTCGAGGGGATCCTATACTACCTCCCGGATGCGGTTAGCGCGCTCATCATGGATCAATGGACAAGACCCTTTTCCTAAGTTCGACACTAGCAGGCTCCAAAACCATGCCGGGCCTCCTGCCGGTGCCTTATCATCAAATTATTATTACCCCAAACATTAACATGTTGTTGATTAAATTGAAACCCAACTATCAAACTAAACAGGTGATATTAAAAAAAGGACAACAAGACTTGAGCGCAAACAAACCTAAGCATGCAACTACGACACGAGGGCCAACAAGGTAAACAAGCAACAGTTAATAGGAAGTGGAAGGAAGGCTATATCATGGCTGCAAGGTAAACATATGATAGGATCGTAATACAAGCATCGAAAATACTAGGCTAGCATAAAGACAACGGAAAGAATCGGTAACAAGTGATGAAAGGCAGCCATAGGTAGCAAGTGAGTATACTTGCCTGGAATCCAGCAAGTAGAGGTACATCCGCAGAACTTAACGTTGCTCACATCATCTCAGCGTCCTATCCGCGAAGAAGCAATGAACTAGAACAAACACCGGATGCAACAATTACTACTACTGAAAAGATCCAGCATGATCCTATTTTATATGCATGACATGCGAGATGCAACGCAAAAAATGCAATTTAGACAATTTAATCGGACCCGGAGTCCGGACAAATAATTATAGTTCAAGTTGTTTATCTAACCATCATATTAAATGTTGTTTAACATGGAAAAACAATAAGTAGGTGAGCTAAACAAGATTAAATGGAATAGGGCAATATTTAAAGTAATTACCCCAACACATTCCATGTTTAGTCATTAGGTGGCATGCATAACACTACTACAAATACAATATACAAGATGCAAACATGAGCATGGATGGCATATTTATATTCCTTGCATTTTTCTGGTTGGAAAACATATTTTACATGTTGGAATTGGATTTGAATTGCCCATGATATGAATTTTGCAATTTAAAAGGTGTAATTAGAGTATTGAATTATTGCACCAATTTTAATTAGGCAAAACAGTAAACAAAGTGCATAATTGAAAAGCACAGGAAATTTTGAATGGAAAACATATTTTATATGTTGAATTTGGGTTTGAAATGAGCAAGTAATTAAATTGGCAATTTTAAATGCATTAAACAAAGAATTATTGTTTTCAGCAATTTACATTATTCAAACAGAAAACAAAGTTTATATTTGGAAAGTTTATTTAATTTTGCATGGAAAACATATTTTACTTTGTGAAATTGGAGTTAGAGTTTGAAAGTTATGAATTAAAACATTTAGCAAAAATAAAATACTAAAACAGAATAAAAAGGGGTTTGCTTGGGGTTTGAACTCGGGATCTCTCACTGAGAACAAGGGAACAGAACCACTAGGCTGTTGTTTCGTTCGTGTAATGAAACAGATCTGGAACAAGATGAAGGGAAAAGGGCAGTGTGCGGAAAAAGGAGAAAAAGAATTGGAGGCTTTGCCTCCGAAGAGATTCGAACCCGCGCCTCCAAGGACGCAGATCGGTGCCTTGACCACTGGGTTGTGTGCCTGTTTCTGTACGTATACAGATCTGAAACAAAATGAAGGGTAAAGTCGCGGATTTTTTCTGACGAAACTGAAGATTGATAACTGCAGATCGCTGACGGGGACGGGATCGACCGGTGACGAACAATGACGACCTGACGCGGGCGGTGCGCGATGGCACCGCTCCCAGAGCAAGGGAGGGAGTAGGGGAGAGGTCCCGGGATGCGGAGGCTCACCGAGGGGATCGAGGACGAGGTTGAAGAGGGTCGTTGCCGTGGTTACTGTCACGAGCGTGTCGCCGTCAGCTCCGAGGACAGAGGAGGAAGATGGCCATGGCGGGGGCGATCGGAACGTCCTCGGGCGCCGATCTTCCGCGGGGAGGGTGAGGACGGCGAGGCGATTCCATTCCCATCCCCGGACGCCCTTGCCGGCGACCATGTCCTCGCCTCCTTGAGCTTCCAACTCCGGTCATGGAGGTGTGGTGGTGGGTGAAAAAAAGATCAACATAGAGGAGGAGGAAGGGGGCGGCGGCTGGAAGAAGAGAAGGAGAGGGAGAGGGAGGCTAGGGTTTGGAGGAGGGGAGGGGGCTGCTTAAGAGGAGGGAAGGGAGCAGGTGGAGGTGGGTGATCGATGGTGCGGTGGTGGTTTCCTGCCTGCGTCACTGATGTCGACATCAGTGTACGGAGGAGGGAGAAAGAGGCTTGGGTCGTAGGTGGCTGACTGGGCCTTGTTGGCCCAGTTCGGCTGCCTCCCCACTTCCTTTTTTTTCTTTTTTTTTAGTTTCTTTTCCAAAGCCTTTTCACAAAACAATTTCAGAATAAGTTAAGATAGCTTTTAGGAGAAAATTGTTGGTTGATGTGAAACATCAAAAGAGAGAAAATGGGAGGATAAACTATTCGAAACAATTTTGGTAAAAAGCCATATAGAGTTTAGTAAATAATTTTGGGTATTAAAAATTAATACGTGAATGATGCATGATGATGCAAAACTAAACAAGCAAAACTAATTTGGGGAAAAAAACCCTGGGTGTTACAGCCGACACCACTAACAAGGGATTGCGCCCTCGCAATCCGCCAACGCCAAGAGAGAGGAAGAAGCCGGACTATCGAGTCTTCGGTCACCTTGTTGATCTCCTCGACACCACTAACAAAACTTCTCGACACCACTAACAAGGAGTTCTTGCTCATGTTGATGACGATGCTCTTCCACGGAGAACCTTCCGAAGTTCGTACCTATTAGGTTAAAAGGCTAAGAGAACGTCCACGTAGGATCCTAACACTTTGAAAGATAGATAAGAGAAGAGACTCCAAAACAAATGAGATAAAGGAGAAGTAGAATAAAGGAAAGGAATAAACAAGAATCCTAACAAGATGTTTCCAAAAACAGGTTTAGCACAAATAGTTTTTGACACTCTAGAAACAACGGCCGTTAGCGAGGTTATCCTACAGGCTTTGCGGACCCGTTGCTTCGATAACCATTCGTATCGAAACAACATTGGGAATTGGAAACCATGCTCTGATACCATTTGTGACGCCCCGAGATCGGGCACTATGCATATTTCGGCATTTCCACCCAAATCCGCATAATAACCGATTCCAGGTTGCCACTTGTGATAACATTACAACAGTTCACGAATATTCCGCAACAACAACAGAAAAGATATATATACAAGACGATTCAAACGAGTCAAGGATTCAACTAATACAATACAAAGATCCAAATAACAGCGGAAGAAACAACATAGTGTCCGACTACGGACAAGATACAAACTGGACTAAGAGTCCTGAAGAGAACCGATGGCGTCCAATCCCTGCCCAGGTCAAGCCGGAGGGATTCCCAAGCTAACGTCGTCAGACTTCAAACCTGTTGACTGCAATGTAGAATGTGCAGCCACGAAATGGATTCTTGGGTCAGTACTATTAAGTACTGGCAAGTGGATAAACCATACTCACAAGATACCAGCGTAACCAGTCATCACAAGATACAAATACTTTGGGTACAACGGAAAGAAAAGGGGGTAGTGCAAAGAAGCGGCAGAGGGCAGCGCCAACAACTAGAGAGACACGCTACAACTTCCGGCTATTAGAGAGGGATAAGAGAGTGCGACAAAACCAACTACAACTACTCACCAAACAATACCCATCCAGTGTTACCCCCTACTAAGGAAGCAACCCAAGGAAACTCACAATGTTGATTAAGGTGACATTCATTTTTATGGTGGAGGTAATCTATATTACTTGTCAAGTTATTATCATTAGGTGTAAGTTGTCTGAGTACTTGTTAGCCAGCACTTTCACCAAGTCGTCACATAACCGCGGACAACACGACTTCTCGAGAAGATTCATCCCTGCAGGGTGCGCTACAGTACCCGTACACACTCAAGCCACCAACTAAAACTCAGGTTGGCTCGACACGACCCAAACCGTCTCTACAACCTGTCCTCGGAGCCACGGAGCTATAAGGTCCCGGCCAGTCCGACCTAACCTAAGCGCAAGGGTGAAAACCACACCCCCCGGCACCACAGGCCTCGCCCTATATGCATCATCATCATCATCAACAGTAACCATGGAGGGCCCACCCATTCATGCGTATTAGCAAATGGAACACCCGAACTAAGTGTGGCTCTTCGGACAAGCTGCAAATCAGGTCTAAGTCGAGGGGGGTCCCATACTACCTCCCGGATGCGGTTAGCGCGCTCATCATGGATCAATGGACAAGACCCTTTTCCTAAGTTCGACACTAGCAGGCTCCAAAACCACGCCGGGCCTCCTGCCGGTGCCTTATCATCAAATTATTATTACCCCAAACATTAACATGTTGTTGATTAAATTGAAACCCAACTATCAAACTAAACAGGTGATATGAAAAAAAGGACAACAAGACTCGAGCGCAGACAAACCTAAGCATGCAACTACGACACGAGGGCCAACAAGGTAAACAAGCAACATTTAATAGGAAGTGGAAGGAAGGCTATATCATGGCTGCAAGGTAAACATATGATAGGATCGAAACACAAGCATCGAAAATACTAGACTAGCATAAAGACAACGGAAAGAATCGGTAACAAGTGATGAAAGGCAGCCATAGGTAGCAAGTGAGTATACTTGCCTGGAATCCAGCAAGTAGAGGTACATCCGCAGAACTTGTCCTTGCTCACATCATCTCAGCGTCCTATCCGCGAAGAAGCAATGAACTAGAACAAACACCGGATGCAACAATTACTACTACGGCAAAAGATCCAGCATGATCCTATTTTATATGCATGACATGCGAGATGCAACGCAAAAAATGCAATTTAGACAATTTAATCGGACCTGGAGTCCGGACAAATAATTATAGTTCAAGCTGTTTATCTAACCATCATATTAAATGTTGTTTAACATGGAAAAACAATAAGTAGGTGAGCTAAACAAGATTAAATGGAATAGGGCAATATTTAAAGTAATTACCCCAACACATTCCATGTTTAGTTATTAGGTGGCATGCATAACACTACTACAAATACAATATACAAGATGAAAACATGAGCATGGATGGCATATTTATATTCCTTGCATTTTTCTGGTTGGAAAACATATTTTACATGTTGAAATTGGATTTGAATTGCCCAAGTTATGAATTTTGCAATTTAAAAGGTGTAATTAGAGTATTGAATTATTGCACCAATTTTAATTAGGCAAAACAGTAAACAAAGTGCATAATTGAAAAGTACAGGAAATTTTGAATGGAAAACATATTTTATATGTTGAATTTGGGTTTGAAATGAGCAAGTAATTAAATTAGCAATTTTAAATGCATTAAACAAAGAATTATTATTTTCAGCAATTTACATTATTCAAAACAGAAAACAAAGTTTATATTTGGAAAGTTTATTTAATTTTTCATGGAAAACATATTTTACTTTGTGAAATTGGAGTTAGGGTTTGAAAGTTATGAATTAAAACATTTAGCAAAAATAAAAGACTAAAACAGAATAAAAAGGGGTTTGCTTGGGGTTTGAACTCGGGATCTCTCACTGAGAACAAGGGATCAGAACTACTAGGCTGTTGTTTGGTTCATGTAATGAAACAGATCTGGAACAAGATGAAGGGAAAAGGGCAGTGTGCGGAAAAAGGAGAAAAAGAATTGGAGGCTTTGCCTCCGAAGGGATTCGAACCCGCGCCTCCAAGGACGCAGATCGGCGCCTTGACCACTGGGCTGTGTGCCTGTTTCTGTACGTATACAGATCTAAAACAAAATGAAGGGTAAAGTCGCGGATCTTTTCTGACGAAACTGAAGATTGATAACTGCAGATCGCTGACGGGGACGGGATCGACCGGTGACGAACAACGACGTCCTGACGCGGGCGGTGCGCGATGGCACCGCTCCCAGAGCAAGGGAGGGAGAAGGGGAGAGGTCCCGGGTTGCGGAGGCTCACCGAGGGGATCGAGGACGAGGTTGAAGAGGGTCGTTGCTGTGGTTACCGTCACGAGCGTGTCGCCGTCAGCTCCGAGGACAGAGGAGGAAGATGGCCATGGCGGGGCGATCGGAACGTCCTCGGGCGCCGATCTTCCGCGGGGAGGGTGAGGACGGCGAGGCGATTCCATTCCCATCCTCGGACGCCCTTGCCGGCGACCATGTCCTCGCCTCCTTGAGGTTCCAACTCCGGTCATGGAGGTGTGGTGGTGGGTAAAAAAAGAGAAACAGAGAGGAGGAGGAAGGGGGCGGCGGCTGGAAGAAGGGAAGGAGAGGGAGAGGGAGGCTAGGGTTTGGAGGAGGGGAGGGGGCTGCTTAAGAGGAGGGAAGGGAGAAGGTGGAGGTGGGGGATCGATGGTGCGGTGGTGGTTTCCTGCCTGCATCACTGATGTCGACATCAGTGTACGGAGGAGGGAGAAAGAGGCTTGGGTCGTAGGTGGCTGACTGGGCCTTGTTGGCCCAGTTCGGCTGCCTCCCCACTTCCTTTTTTTTAATTTCTTTTCCAAAGCCTTTTCACAAAACAATTTCAGAATAAGTTAAGATAGCTTTTAGGAGAAAATTGTTGGTTGATGTGAAACATCAAAAGAGAGAAAATGGGAGGATAAACCATTCGAAACAATTTTGGTAAAAAGCCATATAGAGTTTAGTAAATAATTTTGGGTATTAAAAATTAATATGTGAAGGATGCATGATGCCATGATGCATGATGATGCAAAACAAAACAAGCAAAACTAATTTGGGGAAAAAAAACCGGGTGTTACAAATACTAATGCTCGATCTCTAGAAGTGGTCCAACATTCATCTTCACCAAACACTCATGGGCGTGACAAATTTCTCCAGTCTTGTGCTGATTATAGAAGTCCATATCAACTGGAGATTGCTCACAGACCATAGGAGTGCGAGTGGAATAGAAGTCCTCCCGCGCCTTGAGCTGAAGGTTGGTCCATACACGGGGATCCTCACAAGTGGACTCAGGACAACGGTAAGGATTCTTCTTCTTGACATACTTCCATTGACTCACAGAGAACTGCTTCATATCTCCCTTAGGCAGATGCTCAACCATACCATCATCATGACTAGCTGTAGGGAGGCCACCTGGACCGCGACCCCGGTGAGGACAAGAACCCCCAGTGTAGTCCCTACGAGTGACAGTGGATTCCTCTTGCGAACGGAACCACCACGAGAGCCTTCACTTGTGAATAGATGACATAGATAGATAGCATGCTGTAAGTGCATATGCCAAACAGAGAAACAAATTCCCTAAGTTAGATGAAGTGCAAGTTTTCAGGATTTCAGGAACCATCCGGATTCTATTCGGAATTTTCGGATTTATTCTGGAATGTCGGATTATTCCAGCTGCCCGGAATGGTTCTGACATTTCCGGAATGATTCCGAAAACTTTGATCTGAATCTAAACTTCCACAAGATCTTGACTACTTGGCTCAAAAACTTCACCAAACTTAGAGAATATGAGGGATAGGTCCTAGGTGGTGATTGATGGAGACTAATGTGCAGGAAAACATGGATTTTAACAAGGAGAATATAGATTTAGGCCTAATATTGTAAGTGGTAAGGTTAGATCTCTAGGAACATGGAGTTAACCGGTAAATGGATTAGTCTAGGTGAGATAGATGAATAGAACTCGAAATCTAGATGAACCCTAGGTCAAGATTGCATCTAGAAAGAAATCCATCCAACAAAAACGAAATAGAAAGAGGCCAATCCAAAATACCTTCCATGGAGTGAATCCTTGACAAAGAGCGGATCCAAAGTCACTTCCTAGGACAAGGGGACGATTTGGGGCGGATTTTGGAGGCTAAGGCCGAAGAAGAGAGGAATATGAGAGGAAAAGAACCTCTCCCGTCCGTGCAACTGCCTCTTATAGGCGGATCTTGTCATTCCCGGAATGGTCTTAAGCGAATCCGGCTGGCCTAGAATGATTCAGGAAGTTCCGGATTGATTTCGACTGAGTCGGGAAAACCTGGTATTTCCGGATTCATTCCGGCCTACTCGGAATGATTACGAGATTTCCGAATTTATTCCGGCCTACTCGGAGTGATTTCGAGATTTTCGGATTTGATCCGGATCAGGCCAGAAATGACAGAGAGGAACAACTAAGGAATTGGGTGACTTGTGTGGAGTAAGGCATATGCATTTAGATGAAGAGACAAGACAGATAGGCAGCAAAGACACAATATAGTATAGAGTTTCCTAGTCATACTCCTTAAGAGGCAAATAGCAAAAAGGAGCAATGTTTGAAATAACCAAAACTTCGAAGAGTCACAGAGAAACAACTAAGAACCAACTCTTCAAGAGAAGAGGTTGGTGGCCTAAGCCACCGTGTAAGAGATCGTGGTATGTCACCGCAAAGATATATCTTGTGTGCAATGAAAATTCTCGACATTGAAGCTCACAATTCATCATTAGAAATAGAGAGATAACAATGATTTTTTTCTTTGGGCATAATGGGGGGAGGGAGAACGCAATGTGTTATAATAACACTCCCCCTATGTCCATGCCTACACCTAAACCCAAAAGAAAATTCAACTATAGGGGTGTGTGCAATATCCTCAAGTCAAACTCCTTGAATCGATGATATTTAGCTCATTCCTCAAATACATGAATCTTGAATCATCTAGAGGCTTCGTGAAGATGTCCGAGAGATTATCCTTGGTTGCGACATATGCTAGCTCAATATCACCTCTTGCCACATGATCCCGGATGAAATGACGACGAATCTCAACATGCTTCGTCCTTGTGTGTTGCACGGGGTTGTAGGCGATCTTTATGGAACTCTCATTGTCACACAAGAGTGGAACCTTATCCAAGTGAACATAATACTCTTTGCGGGTTTTCCTCGTCCATAGCAATTGTGTGCAAGCACTAGCGGATGCCACATACTCGGCTTCAACGGTGGAGAGAGATATAGAATTTTGCTTCTTGGAAGACCAACTCACCAAAGCCCTACCAAGGAATTGGCATGCCCCGGAAGTGGACTTCCTATCATCTTGATCATCGGCCCAATCCCAGACCGTGTACCCCTTGAGAGAAAATTGTGCCCCCTTTGGGTACCACAAACCAAACTTTGAGGTATGAACCAAATACCAAAATATCCTATGGACTGCCACTAAGTGACTTTCCTTAGGAGCCGCTTGATACCTTGCACACACACCTACACTCAACAACATATCGGGCCTAGATGCACAAAGGTAAAGAAAAGAACCAATCATAGAATTATACAACTTTTGGTCCACATATTTACCATCCGGATTGCGGTTGAGGTGGCATTTGACTTGCATTGGAGAGACCTTCTCTTTTTCACCTTGGAAGTTAAACCTATTGAGGATGTATTGGGTATACTTGGCTTGAGAAATGGAAGTCCCACGAGCCAACTGCTTGATCTCAAATCTAAGGAAGAATTGAAGCTCTCCCATCATAGACATCTCAAACCTATCATTCATAAGCTTTGAGAACTCATCATTGAAAGCTTTGTTAATTGAGCCAAAGATAATATCATCCACGTAGAGTTGAAATATGAAAAGCTCTCCCTTTACCCTCTTTATGAAAATGGTGGGATCGGTTTGCCCCACTTCAAACCTACGGTCTTGCAACAACTCTCTAAGGTGCTCATACCACGCACATGGATCTTGTTTAAGTCCATAGAGCGCCTTAGAGAGCTTGTATACATGGTTAGGGAAGTTTGGGTTCTCTATACCCGGAGGTTTCTTAACATATACCTCCTCTTTAAACGGACCATTAAGAAACGCAGTCTTGACAGCCATTTGTTGCAATTTAAAGTTGTGAGAAGATGCATATGCAAGGAGGATACATCTGGACTCAAGACGAGCCACATGAGCATAAGTTTCATCAAAGTCAATGCCTTCTACTTGAGTGTAGATTTGAGCCACCAAACAATACCATGCTCATCTTGCTTGTTCTTGAATATCCACTTAGTGCCAATAACATTGTGGAAATCTTTAGGATTCTCAACTAGCTTCCAAACTTTGTTGCGCTCAAAGTTATTGAGCTCATCATGCATAGCTTCCAACCAATCTGAGTCTTCAAGAGATTCATACACTATATTTGGTTCCACCATGGATATGTTGGATTGGTGCTCACTAAAGCTTGCTATAACATCCCTGATTTTTTGAGGAAGTCAAAAATCACAAAAAATTAAAACCTTTTGTTTTCTATTGAACCAAGACATCAAAAACAAATAAAACTCAAACAAAAAGGTTATATTATTTGTTTTTCCAATGCTAATGGAATTTATAATCCATATTGCCTCTGTTTTCTAAAACCCTAAAACCCTATTCAAATAACTTTTCCTTTAAGTTATTATTTCCCTATAATGTTTTCAACTCACATACTACTTTGAAAAATGTCTTCATAGTCTTCAAAACCAGAGGATGATTATACTAAATAATTTTACAAGCCCCGAAATAATTTAAGAGAAAACTAAGGCATTTATATAAATTATTTTATGTTTTTCCAAGATTTAAATATGAAGTGGCACTCATAAAATATTTTACCTTGAAAATAACAAAAAAGGGACTATGAAAACAATATTTTGGCTTATGGAAATATTTCCAACTTTCTTACACCCGAAATCAAATTATTTGTTTCCTATTTTAAAAATATGATTTTATGTGCTATAAACAACTCCTCGGTATCTTTTTCAAAATTCAAAATTAAATATATTGAAACAACACACAAATAATTTTATGTGGAAGATATTTCTTTCACAAAACAATAGAAATTGGTTTGAGGAAAATTGGAGTTCTAAAACAAAAGTTATGTTTTTATTTAGAAAACCTTTATTTAGAAAACAGAATAAAAAATAGAGAAAGGAATGAGGCCAGCAGCCAGCCCAGCCCAAAACCACCTCCACACCCCTATCCCTCGCCCACGCGCGACGCGCAGAGGCCACGAACCAGCCCACTACCGATCACGCACCCCTCTCCCTCAGCCCTATCTCTTCCAGGTAGGGCCCCGTCCCCACCAGCCAGGCGCCACGTCACCCTCGTCCTCAACATCGTCAATCACGCACCCGAGGCTGCTGCGAAGACCTCGCCGTAATCGGCTCTTCCCTTTGCCTTTTCTGCCAACACCCGCGACCATAAGAAGCCCTGTAGACCCCTCTCCCCCGTGCCCAAACCCTAGACCTCGTACGCCCTTAGGCTGCTCGGGATTGAGCTCCCAGCGCCGCCATACCCGCCGGCAAAATTTGCAAGATCCAGTGAGCCTCCACCATCCCGCGCCTCCCCTCTGCCCCTAATCTTCTTCTCTCTGTCCCATGCACCCGTGTGACATGTTCTCATTGTTTTTCGACCCTCAGATCAACGCTGCCATCCTCTACCGAAGCTCCTCACCGTCGTGACCATCTCTGACGAGGAATCGCCAACGCCCCTGCCTCGCCAACCAGCCCGCCTCGACCTCCTCATGCGCGTGGTAAGTTTCGTTGAGCCCCGGGCACCGTAGAATAGTGGTGTCGTGCGGGCCCAGAGCATCATTGCCGTGCACGCATTTTCTGTCGAGCCTCCGGCGACCTAGCACTTCCCGTGTTTGTTCAAACAGTCTTGATCCGTCAGATCTTGATCCCGCGGTGAGGATTAGATCACTTAAGCGAAGAGGTATGCCACCGTCAGATCCAGATCTGGCCACTTATCCATGTCACATGCACAGTCAGCATACCACGCCAGCACACGGCCAGCAGCCATGACCAATCACAGGAAGCCATGTGGCCACCCTTTTATGTTTTATTTCTAGATTAGAATATAATTGGCGGTTTTGCAGAAACACCCCTGAATATTAGATTCATTATAACTTTTTAACCATAAGCCCAAATTTAACAAACTTGGACTTTTTTAACTCAGCACAACATGTAGAATCCTTTAACATTGTTCAAAATTAAAAGGGACTATTTAAAAACTGTTCAAATTCAAATATGCTTGTTTGATGAATTTTGTCATAATTCAAAATCTACAAATCCAAAAAATGCAAATAAAATATCTTTGGAAACCTTAAGATATTTACTTTCACATCCTCTTCCCAATATAATTTATGAACAAATTAAAATTGAATTCAGAATTAAGTTGTCTATTTGAGTATTTTTGACATAGATTTAATTCTATAAATATTAGAATATGTTCCCTTAAACAAAATTGCTCCATTTGGTAGCCTTGAACCATAGACAACCTTGCCTAAACCACTTGACCATCCTAGAATCATTGCCATGAATACTCGGCCAAATTTTAACACATTATTATAACCTCTGTCTTAGAAAATATTTTGCATATATGGTTTTATGTGATGTGGCAATTTTGGACCAATGTTAAGTCCTTGCCGAGGTTCAAACTTATACATTGCCAACTATTGAACCCAAAACACTAGTAACATTATTTTATATCTACTTCTCAACTCCCCTATTCTTGCTTCAAGAATTCATCAAGTTAGCAAAATGGAAATCAAAACTCAAGCATAAGAAGGAACTTCATTATCAACTTGCTGGCAACATGAAGAGCTACAAGGAAGATCATGGAAGAAATTTAAGGAAGTACTTAGACTACACAACAACTAGAAGAAACTCAAGAAAGTACACGTGTATGAAGAAATCAAAGAAAAAACATCTACCTCTCTCTTTCTATCTTTCTTATTTCCTTTATTTTCTAATCTACTTAGTGGTATTTTGTGCCCATACCACCTTGGACCAACTAGTGAGGAAGCCATGAATAATCTATCAAGACCAAGAGAAGAATCCGTCCAAGGAACAAGACTACAATAGAAGCATGAAGATGATCTTCAAGAAAACAAGCATGTGAAGACTTGGAGGAAATCCATACAAGTTGAAGAATAACTAGTTGTTTTTGTCCAACGATTGACCCAAATGGAAAACCCCAAGACTCTATCTTATTTTCTCTATTGTTACTTTAGTTAAGATAGTGAGATCACCTTGGTGAACTCTTGGAACTTCTTAGATAAATATGTTTTCAATAAAGTTTGATTACTACAAACTCAATCTAAACCATCCTTAGTGAACTCTTAACCCCTTAACAAGCATTGAACCAAGAGAGAATGAATCTTTCAAACTCAAACCTTGAACTTTTCCTAGCCTACTTGGTCAAAACCCTTTTGATATGGTTGTTGCCCTGTATGTTTTCTTCACTTATGTCTTTGATTGCTAGGATGCTTGTTTATTTTATGTTTGTGTTTGAATGTATAGATTGTACGGAGAGCAACAATCTTTTAGTGAAGAGAGTTTTATTTCTTCACCAACTTCAACAAGGCAAGTAACACACCATCCATCCACCCAATATTTTCTATATGTATTAGTTGATTTTTGAGTAGTATCCATGATAGGAAATTTTACCAAGTTATATTATGCTATGATAAGCCGTCTCTTTTAGCCTTGTTATTTTGATATCCTTAGAACTTAGTAGATTCTACAAAAGGTTAAAAATTGTTTTACTAGATGTTTAGTAAAAATTCTAAGTAATAACTTCAATGAACCACCTGGGTGGATTTTGTTGTATGGTTGATGAGAGTTGAGTGTCTCCCTAAGGGGTGTTCACTTGAGGAATGCCACCCAGGAACAAAGTGATTATGATGTTCCCCAAGTTTAGATTGCTTCCAGTGTAGCCTTTAGTCATATGGGCTCTGTCTTGACCAACTAAGTTATGAGGGTTCAGCCTGGGCTTGACAAGCAGATGTAGCATAATTATAGGTGGAACGGGTCTTGCCATTGGGTTGAATTCTTGCTTTTGAAAGATCTAATCTCAATTCTTCTCCTTTCCTCAATGCACTCAGGGTGTATAGGATGTTTGGGTTGATTTGAGTCTGAAGGTGAAAGTGCACAAACTCTGTAGAGTCAACAAACTAAGATCTTAGCCGTGTCCCCGGTTATGGACAACATCTATCAGCTCGACAAGGATGGACGGAAGAATCACATCGCCATTTTCAATTAGTATATTTTTGAATAAATGAACAATAGTTGTGGTGCTTGGATTTTAATACAATGTTTCCACTCTTTGAAAAGAAAAGTTTGTTTTACAAAAGTGATAGGAGAAAACTAGCTTTATGCAAACTTAACCAAAACTCCACTCAGCCAAATAAGCATGTAGTATTAGTCTTGCCATTTATATCCACCATAGTGTTACTTGCCAATACATTAAATTGTATTGACACCCTTGTGGCTGCGTATTCCATCCTGCAGATGAATCTGGAGACGAGTGAGGATTTTGTTTAGGATCTCGAGTCTACCGCCAACATGTTTTGCCTGTGGCACATGAAGAAGATGGGCTCAATGTTGTACTATGTTTTCTGTTGTATTACTTTGTATCGTGCTAGCCTTCTAAGACGATGCAAGTTGTAATGTTATTTTGTAAAGACTGGATCATACGATATAATAGAATTTGACGCATTTGCATGATATTTCATTTTTTACTGTGGTGCTAGCAATTGATCCAGGGACTAGCACAATAACACATGTGTTGTTGCATTATTTAAATGTGGGAACGCTACAAAATGGTATCGGAGCATTGTGTTTCTTGTAGAATTCGAGACCCTAAGTTTGGAGAAGACCCTGGGATTGAAAAATTACTATGTTCAAACTTTCTAGGAACAAGACATCTCATCTTAATCTTTTTCATATCCTCTCATCTATTATTCACCTTCAAAATTTTCTTCTCTTTTTCTAGATGACCTACCTCTTGAATACCACCAAGGCATGATTGTTGGTGACCATACCATGAAGTGCAAGAAATATTGTCACCACATGGAGACCTACACTCAATATTATTGAAGAACTTGAAGAAAGACTTATACTTCACAACAATCAAGAATATCTCAAGTCACTGAGAGAAGAATTTGAAGAAACTCAAGAAGATATAGATCAGACCACCAATCTAGTTACTTGGTTAGAACAATGTTAACGTGTTAGTGTAGTGATCATACAAATGAGTGTGGTATGACAATATTAGTTTGTTTGCTAAACCTTATTATTTGGTGTGAAGATTGTGTGTTAGATGTTGTTTGTAAGATGATTTTCCTTGATCTGCTATGAATGTGGAAGGAATTTATTTAGCTCTCTTTATAATCTCCACTCATCCATGCTAAGCCAAACCAAAACCTATACCCAATCACCAACCATAGTGAGAGGATATTTGGTATGCAACAAACTATGAGAGCACCCCATAAATCCTACAACCACTATACTACCAAGACACAAGCCATACAATTGAGGAATATCATAGATTTCAAGATGTTAATATTTTGTGTGAAGGAACAATCACATCCACGATCAATGCCAACTACATTCTAAGGAGCAGCAAGCCAAGCATGAGCTACGAAGATTTGAAGCTTTTCCCTACACCAAGAGAAGAAACAATGAGGAACACAACTATCCAATTAGTATTGCATAAGAGTTTTTACGCAACCCAATAGTTCAGGACCGATAGTTTAGCTCAGGTTTGTCTCACAGATGGGACACTTTCTATTAGACAAGTGAGGTGACCTAGTGTTATTATACGAGATACACCAATCTAAGTACAAGGTAATGATTGAGTGCAACATGGATTGGCCCCCATGGTGACTACTCACATTATTCACTCTTGCTATGAGGAATGGTAATTCTGAGTGACATACCTATTAGAGAGATGATGATGTTAAACCTAAACCATAGAATGTTAGAATACAATAATGAACCTATGTTAGTGTTACTGAAACATATTTTTTCGGTGAGGATCAAACCAACCTTGGAGGTATCAAGCAATGGAAGATATTGTCTACCATGAGAGTTTCGTTAGAAATAGCATGGTGTTTGCCTTCAAGGATGACAACAACAAGATGGAAGATTGCCAAATACATCAAAAGACCAAGTTGAGAGTGACCTAAGGACTTCTGATTGACCCAAATAGTGACCCCTGAGTGTTAAAGGAAGTTTAATAGAATTCTGTTTGTTTGTAATTCTACCTTGAGGGAAAGTTCTACTCAAGCCATCTTGAATTAAACCACACACTCCAAGCTATGTGGATAGAAACCTACTATTGGAAGTGGATATAGACCCGTAGGACCCTAAAGGTTATATACATGGATTCAAAACCCCAAATACCAAGGAGTTGATATATGCTACACAAGAATATTATGGATGATGAAGTATGACACCGGCTGAAAATATAGTAAAACTAGCAGCAAGTTACAAAAGAGTTTTAGACTACCCACAAAAGTTTGTTTGAAAGGTGGTAGCCCACCCAGGGTTTTTGGAACCCAAGTAACCCAAACCTATCTTTCTTTCTAGCCTTCCCAAATCTCGGGACGAGATTTCTTTTAAGGGTGGTAGTCTGTAACATCTCTGATTTTTGGAGAAACTCAAAAATCACAAAAATTTAAAACCTTTTGTTTTCTATTAAAGAAAGCCACCAAAAACAAATAAAACTAACACACAAAGGTTATATTATTTGTTTTTCCAATGCTACTGGAATTTATAATCCAAATTGCTTCTGCTTTCTAAAACCCTAAAACCTTATTCAAATAAGTTTTCCCTTTAAGTTATAATTTCCCTAGAATGTTTTCAACTCACATACTACTTTGAAAGATGTCTCCATGGTCTTCAAAACCAGAGGATCATTATACTAAATAATTTTACAAGCCCCAAAATAATTTAAGAGAAAACTAAGGCATTTATATAAATTATTTTATGTTTTTCCATGCTTTAAGTATGAAGTGGTATTCATAAAATATTTTACATTGAAAAATAACACAAACGGGACTATGAAAACAATATTTTGGTTATGGAAATATTTCCAACTTTCTTGCACCCAAAATAAAATTATTTGTTTCCTATTTTAAAAAGATGATTTTATGTGCTATAAACAACTCCTTGGTATCTTTTTCAAAATTCAAAATGAAATATATTGAAACAACACACAAATAATTTTATGTGGAAGATATTGCTTTCACAAAACCATACAAATTGGTTTGAGGCAAATTGGATTTCTAAAACAAAAGTTATGTTTTTATTTAGAAAACAGAATAAAAAAGAGGGATAAAAAATAAAGAGGAAGGAATCTGGCCAGCAGCTAGCCCAGCCCAAAAACCCCTCCCCACCCCTATCCCTCACCCACGCGCGACGCGCAGAGGCCACGACCCAGCCCACTACCGCTCACGCGCCCCTCTCCCTCAACCCTCTCTCTGCTAGGTACGCTCCCATCCCCACCAGCCAGGCACCACGTCACCGTCATCCTCAACAGTGTCAATAACGCGCCCGAGGCCGCTGCGAAGACCTCCCCGCAATCGGCTCCCCCCTTAGCCTTTTCTTCCTACACCCGCGACCATAAGAAGCCATGTAGAACCCTCTCCCTCATTCCCAAACCCTAGACCTCGTACGCCCTTAGGCTCCTCAGGATTGAGCTCCCAGCACCGCCGTACCCGTCGGCAAAATCTGCAAGCTCCGGTGAGCCTCGACCATCATGCGCCTTCCCTCTGCCCCTAATCTTCTTCTCTCTGTCCCGCGCACCATAGAAATGTTCTCATTGTTTTTTGGACCCTCAGATCAACACCGCCATCCTCTACCGAAGGTCCTCGCTGCCGTGACCATTTCCGACGAGGAATCGCCAACGCCCCAACGCGCTTCGGCACTCCCTACCTCGCCAACGAGCCCGCCTCGACCTCCTGATGCGCGTGGTAAATTTCGTTGAACCCCGGGCACCATAGAAATGCGGCGCCGTGCGTGGCCGAAGCATCACTGCCGCACATGCATTTTCCGGCAAGCCTCCGGCGACCTAGCACCTTCCCTGTTTGTTCAGACATTCTTGATCCGTCAGATCTTGATCCCTCGGTGAGGATTAGATCACTTAAGCGAAGAGGTATGCCACCGTTAGATTCAGATCCAGTGGCCTAGATTCGGCCACTTATCCACGTCACATGCACAGTCAGCACGCCACGCCAGCACACAGTCAGCAGCCACGACCAATCACAGGAAGCCACATGGCCACCCTTTTCTGTTTTATTTATGGACTAGAATTTAATTGGCAATTTTACAGAAACACCCATGAATATTAGATTCATCATAACTTTTAACCATAAGCCAAAATTTAAAAAACTTAGACTTTTTGAAATCAGCGCAACATGTAGAATCCTTTAGCAATATTCAAATTTAAAATGGACCATTTTTTTTTTCAAATTCAAATATGCTTGTTTGATGAATTTTGGCATAATTCAAATTCTACAAATCCAAAAAATGCAAATAAAATATCTTTGGAAACCTTAAGATATTTACTTTCATATCCTCTGTCCGAATATAATTTTTGAACAAATTAAAATTGAATTTAGAATTAAGTTGTCTATTAGAGAATTTTTGACATAGATTTAATTCTATAAATAATTAGAATATGTTCCCTTAAACAAAATTCTCCATTTGGTAGCATTGAACCAGAGACAACTTTGCCTAAACCACTTTACCATCTAGAATCATTTCCATGAATACTTGGCCAAATTTTAACACATCATATTAACCTTTGTCTTAGAAAATATTTTGCATATATGATTCTATGTGATGTGGCTATTTTGGACCAAGGCTAAGTCCTTAGTGAGGTTCAAACTTATACATTGCCAACTATTGAACCCAAAAACACTAGTACCATTATTTTATATCTACTTATGAACTCCCCTATTCTTGCTTCAAGAATTCATCAAGTTAGCAAAATGGAAATCAAGACTCGAGCACAAGAAGGAACTTCATAATCAACCTGGTGGCAACATGAAGAGCTACAAGGAAGATCATGGAAAAATTTAAGGAAGTACTTAGACTTCACAACAACTAGAAGCAACTCAAGCAATTACAAGTGTATGAAGAAATCAAAGAGAAAACATCTACCTATCTCTTTCTACCTTTCTTATTTACTTTCTTTCTAATCGACTGCAACATCCCTGATTTTTGGAAAGTTAAAAGATCACAAAAATTTTAAAAAAATTATTTCTATTAAAGGAAGCCACCAAAAAAAAACTTGAAACACCAAGGGTTATATTATTTGTTTTCCGATACTACTGGAATTTTATAATCCAATTTGCCTCTGTTTCTAAAAACCTTAAATCCTAAATAGATATTTATGTAAAGAAACTAATTACTCAAATTGCAAACCTTAAGAAATACAAATTTGTTTTACATAAACAAGTTGTTTTCAATATTGTTTTGTTCCATTATTATACCAAGTACCAACCATAAAGTGTTTATATAAATTATTTTTTTTTATGAAAAAAAAGTAAAAGACCTTGGAAAACAAAAATTACATTTAGGACACCTCTCTAAATTTTATTAAACCCATAATTCAAATTATCATTTATTTTATATTTAGAAAATGACATTAAGTTTCTATGAGGGTTTACTCATAATAAAAAATATAAAGTTATAAAAAGGAGTTATTTGACTTTCAAAAATAATATTTATCTTATAGTATGTTACTGAAAATTTATTTGACTAATATTTACTTTTCTATTATTTTCTAATTTTAAAATGACATTAAGTACTATTAGTCTTTTAATCATATTTTTCATATTTGAAAATTTGAATTGTGTGCAAAATAGTTTTCAAATGTGCTTAGTTGAACAAAAATTTCATTTCAAGAATTTTGAAATTTATTTGGGCCTAATTGGATTAAAAAAAACAGGAGATATTAAGAAAATAGAAAAACAGGACAAAAATGTGCTGACGTCAATGGTGACCTCATCCTTTCTTCAATCCAAAGAAAACGTCCATGGACGTTTTGGCCAAAAATTTCGCCCAGCGAATACTCGTCATTAACGTAATTAAATTTCTGCCCGAGGCCAGCTCCTTATAGACCCGGATCTCCTCCTTATTTCCCCTCTAGATCCCGAGCCAATCTCCCCTATCTCAGAAGAAATTGCTTGCCGGAGTCCGTACTAGCCACCGCCATTCGTCCTTGTTTCCGGCCACAGTAGAAGGTCCCCGCCGCCAATTTTCTTCTCCTTCTCCTCCCCTTGCTCTGCGCAACCGCTTAAATCTTGTACGATTTTTGTTTTGTAGCCGAAGCCTCTCTCATGAGCTCGCCGGAGATATCCACTACAATTGCGTCTGGCGCTCACCATGTCACCAAACAGAACTCTGCCGGAGGGCACCGTCCGCGCCAGAAGACTCGATGTGCTGCGTGGAGTCTCCCTGTGGTCTCCCCAAGCCCGGAGACCCCTTGTATCATCGCTGCCGTCCGCTTCCGAGGCCAGCGCCGCCGACGAGCTCGTTTGCGATCACCCCGCCGGCGAGGCAATCTTCTCTCCACCCCTATCCGTTAGATCTAGATCATACGTCTGTGATTAGATCACTTACTGAAAGGGTAACGCCTAATAGGACTGTGCCACGTGTGAGCCCAGTGAGCAGCGCCCGATTGGTTTTATGTCGCCCACCGCAGAGCGTAGCCGGCCCAAGCCCACTTCCAGTCCATCGCCCTGCGCAGCAAATAGCCAACCTGAGCCCAGCCCGTCTCTAGAATTATTTCCGAATAAAAATAGAATGACAATTTTTGCAGAAAATCCCCTAGATTTTAGATTCATCATAACTTTTCAACCACAACTCCAAATTTAGCAAACTTGGACTTTTGAAATCCTCTAGATCTGTAGAATATTTTTAGCGCTGTTAAAATTCAAAATTTAGAAACTTAAATTAGTTAAAATTTAAATATGCTTGTTTGCTAAATTTTGGCATAATTCAAATTCTACAAATCCAAAAAATGTAAATAAAATATATTTGGAAACCTTAGGATGTGTAGTTTCATACCCTATGTCCCAAAATAATTTTTTAACAAGTTAAATTTGAATTTAGAATTAAGTGGTCTATTTGAGTATTTTTTTACATCGATTTATTTCTATAAATAATTTTAAAATAGTTCCTTTTGCAAAATTGTTCCATTTGGTAACCTTGAACCAGAGACATCAGTGTCTAAACATTTTTGAGACCCCTGGACCATGAACATGTAATTTTAGCCAAACATCCATCATAGTAGTTCACCTAGTTGTTTATGTATTAGAGTTTATTTCTATCATTTTTTTACCTTTGAGGTGGTGGCTGTTTGGATCCAATACCAAGTCCCTAGTATGTGTCAATGACATATAAGACCAAGTAGTGAACCTTAAACACTAGTACCATAGTTTTATATCTACTTCTCCACTCTCCTATTCTTGCTTCAAAAAATTCATCAAGGTAGCAAAATGGAAATCAAGACTCAACCACAAGAAGGGACTTCATTATCAACTTGGTGGAACATGAAAGAGCTACAAGGAAGATCATTGAAGAAATAGAAGGAAAACAAGGAAGTACAAGTGTATGAAGAAATCCAGAAGAAAAAAATCTTCATGCCTCTCCTTCTATCTTTCTTATTTCCTTTCTCTCCTATTTGACTTAGTGGTATTTTGTGCCCATCCCACCTTGAACCAATTAGTGAAGTGAAAACCATGAAGATATATCAAGTTCAAGAGAGGCTTCAGAACAAGGAGGAAACTACAATAGAAGCATGAAGATGATTTTCAAGAAGACAAGCATGTGAAGACTTGGAGAAACCCATACAAGTTGAAGAATAATAAGTTGTTTTGTCCAACCATTGACCAAAATGGAAAATACCAAGACATTATATTGTTATCTCTATGGTTATGAAGTTAGTTAAACCTAGACCTACGTTAACCCAAAATGGACAGACTAAACTTAGATCACTCAAATGTCTTGATGAAAATGACTAAGTGTTACACATTGTTATATGTTACTTTAGTTGAGATAGTTAGATCACCTTGGTGAACTCTTGGAAATTCTTAGATAAATATGTTATCAATAAAGTTTGATCACTACAAACTCAAACCTTGACCTTTCCTAGCCAACTCGGTTAAACCCCTTTTGTTATGTTAGTTCCTTTGTATGTTTTCTTCCCTTGTGTGTTTGATTGCTAGTAAGCTTGTTTATTTTGTTATTGTGTTTTAAATGAATATATTGTACAGAGAGCAATGATCTTTTGTTATGAGTAATACACCATTAAACTACCCATTATTTTATATATGCATTAGTTGATTTTGAGTAGTATTCATGATAGGAAATTTTACTAAGTTATATTATGCTATGCTATATCCTAGTAGTGTGTATACATCCTTATAGCTTGTTATTTTGAAGCGTTGGTACTTAGTTGATGCTTAGCTTTGCTACAAAAATTCTTTTACTTGATGTTGTGGAAAAAATCTAAGTAACAACTTCAATGAACCACCTGGGTGGATTTGCTAGTGCGGGGCGGTTGAAAGTTGAGTGTCTCCCCGAGGGGTGTTAACTTGAAGGAATGTCACCCAGGAACAAAGTGATTATGATGTCCCCCGGGTTTAGATTGCTTCCAGTGCAGCCTTTAGTCATATGGGCTCTGTCTTGATCAACTAAGCTATGAGGGTTCAGTTTGGCCTTGATAAGTAGATGTAGCATAATTATAGGTGGAACGGGTCTTGCAATTGGGTTGAATTATTGCTTTTGAAAGATCACGTCTCAATTCTTATCCTTTCCTTAATGTACTCAGGGTGTCTAGGATGTTTGGGTTGATTTGAGTCTGAAGGTGAAAGTGCACAAACTCTACAGAGTCAACAAACTAAGATCTTATCCATGTCTCTGGTTAAGGACAACATCGAGCATCTCGACAAGGATGGACGGAAGAATCACATCACCATTTTCAATAAGTAATTTTTTTACTAAGTGAACAATAGTTGTGGTGCTTGGATTTTAATACAATGTTGCCACTCTTTGAAAAGAAAAGTTTGTTTTACGAAAGAGATAGGAGAAAACTGGCTTTATGCAAACTTAACAAAAACTCCACTCAACCAAATAAGCATGTAGTATTAGTCTTGCCATTTATATCCACCATAGTGTTACTTTCCAATACATTAAATTGTATCGAACCCCTTGTGGTTGCATATTCCATCCTGTAGATGAATCTTAAGATGAGTGATGATTTCGTTTAGAATATCGAGTCTACCGCCAACATGTTTTGCCTGTGGCACATGAAGAATATGGGCTCACTGTTGTACTATGTTTTCCGTTGTATTACTTTGTATCCTGCTATTTTTCTAAGACTATTCAAGTTGTAATGTTATTTTGTAAAGACTGTATCATGTGATGTAATAGAATTTGACGCATTTGCATGATATTTCATTTTGTATTGTGGTGCTAGCAATTGATCTAGAGAGTAGCACAATAACACAGGTGTTATTGCATTATTTAAATGTGGGAACGCTACACTTGCCAATTGGAGCTCTTGTGGATCTCTTATTTTGGCACATTACTCAACACCTTATTATCGGATGCATCAATACGCTTCAATATTTTGCAATCCTTCTAGCACGACGGGGTTCGATCTCCTCATTATTGCGAGGAAAAATCACTTGATCATCTTGATCATTTGGGTCCCCATCTTGACCGGTTTGTTGGCCTTGATCATCATCATCGTCATCATCTTGACTTGCATTTGGGATGAAGAAGGTTGATCTTGGCCTTGACCTTGTCTAGCTTGAGTGATAGGAGTGGTTGGTTCTTGCGTAGCAACTTGGTCCACAAGAGGAGGGTCTTGAACTTGTTCTTGTGTTGGTGCATCACATGCTCCCTTGGCTTGATCTTCCAATGTATACGAGAGCTCCGCTTGAGTAGAGCATAGTTTTTCTAGAGTCACCACAAGGTGTCCCTCAATGGGGAGGAAAAAATCCCACGCCCATTCTTCCTATGGCTTCTTGAGGTATTTCAACATCTACATCAGAAACACGAAATTGCCCACTTGGGAGCTATCATTTTCTTCGAACACCACACTACAAGACTCAATGACAATCCGTGAGGCCTTATCAAAGACTCTATAAGTGTGGGATTCAGAACCATAACTGACGAATGTGTCCTCAATAGTTTTAGCTTGGAATTTAGACAAACGAACACCGTTGATCAAATAGAAACACTTACAACCGAAGACACGGAAGTAGGAGATGTTGGCTTTGTTGCTGGTGAGAATCTCATATGGAGTCTTAACTAAGACCTTCTAAATGTAGAGCCGGTTTGATGAATGACAAGCGGTGGAGATGGCTTCGGCCCAAAGATATTGGGGAGAATTAAAGTCCGCCAACATGGTCCTAACCATATCCAATGAAGGCTGGTTCTTCCTCTCGGCTACACCATTTTGTTGAGGGGTATATGTAGCAGAATATTGAGTATGAATACCCTCTTCACTTAGGAACTCGTTAAGGGTGTAGTTCTTGAACTATGAGCCATTATCACTCCGAATAGCCAAGATAGGAAGATTGTGTTGACGTTGCACTTGATTGGATAAGTCGATGACGGTTTGTTGGGTCTCACTCTTCAACTTGAAGAAATATACCCATGTGTATCTTGAATAGTCATCCACTATCACCAAGCAATTCTTCTTGCCTCCAAGACTTTCCTCGGGCACATCATTAAAGAGATCAACATGGAGAAGCTCCAAGATCCTCTTTGATGAAATGATCATCTTGCCTTTATGGTCGATGTCGTGCATCTTTCCTTCAACACAAGCCATGTACACACGATCTTTGGCAAAGGAAACATTTTCTTTTATTCTGAGGATGTGACCACCCTTGTGAAGACTTTTCAAAGTTCTCAAGTTGACATGGGATAAGCGGTGATGCCACAACCACCCCACGTCGGCCTTACCAAAGAGACACATCGTTTGAGAGTTGGTGGACTCCAAAAACTCCACCACATACAAATCATTTTCGACATGCCCAACGTAAGAAACATCGAGTGACTCGCTCCACATGATGATCACCTTGTCAGGATCAAAGAAGATCGAAAAACCCATCTTCCCTAAATCACGAACTGAAATAAAATTGAAACCAAGGGATTCGACAAGCATGACATTTTCAAGGGTGATATTAGGAGCAACAACCACCTTGCCAAACCCCGTTACCTCAGACTTGGACTTATCTCCATAAGTGATGCTTGCTTGATTTGTATTCTGTTTCAACTCCATCACAATCTCTTTGCTTCCGGTCATATGACTTGTACACCCGCTATCAAGAATCCATTTTGCACAACCAGAAGCATAACCCTACAAGGAATCATTGACTTGAGTTAGGACCCGAGGAGGGTCCTCTCATGTTAGAAACAAGGGTCTTTGCAACCCAAATAGAGTAATCAATGTAACCCTCAATAGGACCAACATATTTAGCTTGCACAACACCATAATAATCAACAAATAAGAAATGGTGTGGATTGTTAGTTCTCGCGGAGTTGCTACGAGTAGTGTTGTCCCTAATGACAATACCACTCGCACCAACATTATTCTTAGCTTGTGCAGGCTTGACCTTGTTCTTGTTCTTCTTCTTCTTGTTATTGTTCTTGGCAACATAACAAAGACCTTTCTTTCCCACTTGTGGTCTAAGAGAAACCACTTGTGGCTTGGAATCCATAACCTTCTCAACACTAGGGCCCTTGCCCTTGATTCTTGCTAGCTCTTCCTTCAAGCTAGCATTCTCCTTAATAATATTTGCATGGTCGCAAGAAGAAGTAGAGGAACGAGGCCCATTTAATTTATCAAAGTTGAGTTTGAAGTTGTTCACGAGACTTGTTGAGGGTAGAGAGTTCACTCTCCAAAGCCTTGTGAGTCTCGGTGAGCTTCTCTAGCTCCTCGGTTAGTTTTTCATGACCAACACGAACTCAACTTTCTTCTTTTTAGTTCTCTTTACACTTATGTATCACTCCTTGGGTCAATCAAAAGTCTTTGGGTCACTCCCAACTTAGTCTTTTGATGTCCTTGGCAATCTTCTATCTTGTTGTTGTCTTCCTTGGATTGCAAACATCATGCTATTTCTAACGAAACTCCCATGGTAGGCAATATCTTCCATTGCTTGATACCTCCAAGGTTGTTTAATCCTCATTGAAAATAGCATGTTTCAGTAACACTAAAATAGGTTCATTATTGTAATCTACCATTCTATGGTTTAGGTTTAACATCGTTGTCTCTCTAATAGGTATGTAACTCAGATTTACCATTACTCATAGCAGGAGTGAATAATGTGAGTAGTCACCATGGGGGGCAATCCATGTTGCACTCAATCATCACCTTGTACTTAGATTGGTGAATCTCGTATAATAACACTAGGTCACCTCACTTTTCTAACGGAAAGTTTCAAATATGTAAGACAAACTGAGCTAAACTATCGTTTCTCATACTATTGCGTTGCGTAAAATGCTTAAGCAACACAAACTGGATAGTTGTGTTTCTTCATGGATTCTTCTCTAGTATGCTCCAAAATCTTCATAGTTTATGCATCTTTGAGTCCACTTGTCTATCTTCACTTGTTGATTGGCGTGCTGCTCTTTATGTAGTTGACATTGATCATGGTTGTGATTGTTCCTTCACACAAAAGATCAAGATCTCAAGATCCGTGATATTCCTCAATGGATGGCTTGTGTCTCCATAGGGAACTAGTCATAACATTCTTGGGTGTAATGTTTGTTGTTTCACTTCATATGGTAGCTCACTATGGTTGGTGAATGGGTATAGGATTTGGTTTGTCTTAGCATGGATTAGTAGAGATTAGAAAGATCTAAAGAAGATCCTACCCCAACACAGCAGATCAAGGAAACTCATCTTACAAACATATATCAATCATACATCACACCAAACAACAAGTTTTAGCAAGAAACCTAGTATTTTCATACCACACTCAAATGTATGATCAATACATTAACATGTTAACATTGTTCTAACAAAGTAACTAGATTGGTGGTCTTATCTATACCTTCTTCAGTTCTTCAAATTCTTCTCTCCATGTCTTGAGGTGTTCTTGATTGTTGTTAAGTCTAAGTCTTTCTTCAAGTTCTTCAATAATCTTGAGTGTAGGTCTTCAGATGGTGACAATATTTATTTTGCACTTCATGGTATGTTCATCACCAATCATGCCTTGATGGTATTGAAGAGGTAGGTCATCTAGAAGAAGATAAGAACATTTTGAAGGTGAATAATAGATGAGGATATGAGAAAGATTAAGATGAGATGTTTTGTTTCTAGAAAGTTTGAACATAGTAAATTTTCAATCCTACGGTATTTTCCAACCATAGGGTCTCGAAACCTGCAGGCAACATAGTGCTCTGATACCATTTTGTAGCGTTCCCACATTTAAATAATTCAAGAACACTTGTGTTATTGTGCTAGTCCATGGATCAATTGCTAGCAAAACAGTACAAAATGAAATATCATGAAAATGCGTCAAAAGTCTATTACATCGCATGATCTAGTCTGTACAAGATAATATTGCAACTTGCATAGTCTTAGAAGACTAGCAGAATACAAAGTATTACAGCGAAAAACATAGTACAACATTGCGCCCATCTTCTTCATGTGCCACAGGCAAAACATGTTGGCGGTAGACTCAAGATCCTAAAATAAACCTTCACTCGTCATCAAATCCATCAGCAGGATGGAATATGCAGCCACAAGGGGTCAGCATAATTAAATATACTGGCAAATGACGCTATAGTGGATGTGATGGAAAATTCTATCTTCTACATGCTTAGTTGGCTAAGTGGAGTTCAAGGCTAGATTTTGCAGAAAGCTAGTTTACCCTATCCTTTTATAAAACATTTTTCATCTAAAGTGGTTCACGAGTACATTTCAGTGAACTATGAAGAATTTGGTTTCAAGGTCTTGTAACAACAAGGGTTTATCTCCATAGGCTATGCTGGGCTATCTCCATAGCCTTTTAACACCAATGGTCTATCTCCAAAGGTTGTGCTGCTCTATCTGAATGGCAGGTCTTTCTCTTTTGCCTTGTAACACCAATGGTCTATCTCCAAAGGTTGTGCTGGTCTATATCCAGTGGCAGGTCTTTCTCCTTTGCCTTGTAACACCAATGGTCTATCTCCAAAGGTTGTGATAGTATATCTCCAGTGGCAGGTCTTTCTCCTTTGCCTTGTAACACCAATGGTCTATCTCCAAAGGTTGTGTTGGTCTATCTCCAGTGGTAGGTCTTTCTCCTTTGCCTTATAACACCAATAGTCTATCTCCAAAGGTGGTGCTGGTCTAGGTCCAGTGGCTACGCTAGACTATCTCCAGTGCCAAGTCATGGTCTATCTCCATAGGCAATTCTGGTCTATCTCCCTTGCCAAGTAAAATAATAGTCCATCTCCCATATAGCAATCATTATTGGAATATTATCCGACTTAGTCTACAACCATTGCTAAGCAAACAATTTCCACTTTGGTATCTATTGGGACCAAGATAGAAGATAACTATCACTACTTATTTTGCATAGCATTGTATACCAAAGTCCTAACCATGCATTTTTTTTGAAACACTAGTGCATAAAAAATCATAGGAATTTTATGAAGTGTGCCACTTGCCTTGTTGAAGGTCGGTGAAGAAGTCACACTCTCTTAACAACAGGTTCGTTTCTCTTCGTATAATCTAAACAAGTCAAACAAATAACAATAAACAACTTTCACAAACAACAAGGAAACAAAGAATAACAATCAACACACTTAGTCAAAAAAGTTCCATGTTAATTGGGTCAAGGTAAGGCTAGGGTCTATCACAATAATTTAGTTTTCTAAGGAAACTATTGTGATTAGGTTAAAGTCTACCAAAAGGGTCTATGGTTGGTAAAGACTTGGGTTAGAAAGATTCAAACTCAATTAGTCATACTTGTCGAGGAAGTTCCAAGAGTTCACCAAGGTGATATCACTACTTCAACTAAATGGACACATGACAAAGTGTAACTCTTAGTTAATTTCATCAAGATTTTTGAGTGGTCTAAGTTAGCCTTTCCATTTTGGTAGTTACCAAACGGAGCAATTTTTCTTAACGGAACATATTCTAATTATTTATAGAACTAAATCTATGTAAAAAATAGTTAAATAGACAACTTAATTCCAATTCAAATTTAATTTGTTCAAAAATTATTTTGGGACATAGGACATGAAAGTACACATTTTAAGGTTTCCAAAAATATTTTATTTTCAATTTTTGGATTTGTAGAATTTAAATTATGCCAATAATCATAAAAAACTTATTTAAATTTGAACCAATTTAAACTTGTCAAAATCAACTTTGGACAGTTCTAACAGATTTTGCAGATCCAGGCGATTTCAAAAGGTCCAAGTTTTCCAAATTTGGAGGTATGGTTGAAAAGATATGATGATTACAAGTTACAGGGACTAATCTGTAAAACTGCCAATTAAATTCTATTCGGAAAACTGAGTGGATAAGGCTAGGCTACGTGGCAGCGTTTGATAGGCTAGGGTTGCTGACTGTGCGCTGCCGTAGCGCTGACTAGGCTGCTGACTCGGCTGCCACTTGGCTAAACATTATTGGCTAAAAACGATTTGACAAGTCATCTATTTTAATCCGTCCAGATTAGATCTAACGGATAGAGATCGAAAGGGAGCTCATCGAGCGGCGGGTTTTGCCGGAATGGAGGCATACGGCAGCGCTGCGGCTCACCGGCGCGAACGGCGACAGGGCCATGGGTGGTCCCTAGCCTCAGGACAACCACGTCGAGGACCAGAGGAACATGGGGACTCCGATGGTGTGCTTGGCAGCCTCCATCGGTGCTCCAAACCGCAGCGCCATGTAGATTACCGAGGTGGTAGTCACGGTGAAACTCCGACGACCTCGTCCTCTCCAAACCCGATGCGAAAAAAATATTAATGTGGTCGGCGAGGTGCACACAAACAAGGGAAAGGGAAAGGACTGAAAGGGGCGGAGGGTACCCATGGGGATGGCCGGAATGAGAGGTCGACTATGGCGGCCATGCAAATCTCCGGCGAGGAATTTCTCCCGTCTAGGGACACAATCTGATGAGCCACCAGAGGGTAAATGGTGCAGACGGAAAGTGATTTAAGGGGAGGGCAAAGGCACAACGATTAATGGCCTTAATCGCAAGAAATCAATCGCGAAAATCATTGCCGAAAAGGCCGGCAGTTTCCTTCTGTGGCTTGAAGACGATGATCTCATCGTGACATCACTGCGGGACCCGCTTGTATGTCATAGAGAGAAAAGCTCGAACGGGCTACTGCATTGCTGCTGGGCCGTGGGCCTCTGCGCTCCGCGCGCGGGATTTAGAGGGGAGAGGGGAATGGGCTCCGGCCCAGCTGTGCGTTGTGCTCCCCTATTTTTTTCATGTTCTATTTTTTCCCTGTGTTCAATTCAATAATACATAGCTTTTTAAATATAATTCCAAATGGCCTCAAATTAGTTTCTAATTTTTTTTAAAAATGAACTCTTTCAAATGGAAACATTTAAGTTCTGTTTTAAACACTATTAAAAATTTATATTTTCTAATTGTTATTAAATCACTAATAGCTACATAATGTCATAGTTGAAATAGAGAAATTATTAATTGAAGATATTAAAATTTAGAGAGATACAATATTTGAAATATTATTTCTCATTTTCCTATTGTTCATATAAGAAGAATTTTGGGAAAATAAATTATAGACTTAATACTTGTTATGGTATTTGAAAACTTACAATAGATGAAATATTATTTCTCATTTTCCTATTGTTCATATAAGAAGAATTTTGGGAAAATAAATTATAGACTTAATACTTGTTATGGTATTTGAAAACTTACAATAGATTTTGTGTTTCAAAAATATTTTCGATAGTCAAATAATTGAAAGATGAAATATCCCTAAAAGATATAAGTTGATAACTACCATTTAGAAAACATAAAATTAGTGAAGCCATTTTATTATCTTAAGGTTTAAAATATCACTTCATAGTCATGTTATTATTTGAAGTTCATAAAGTGTTTAATGATGGTGAAATATTCTTGGGGTTCATGATCCTCAAGTTTTTGATTCCATGAAAACATTTCCAAGGAAGTAGTTGTATTGAAAACATTTGATTTAATCAGGTTTGCTAATAGGAAGATATTTTCTTTGCATAACTATTTATTTTGAGGATTTAAGGTTATAGGAAACAGAGGCATATTGGATTTGCAATTCCAATAACATTGGAATAAAATTTTGTTTCTTTTGTGTTGTGCTTTTTTTTGGTGGCTTGCATTTGTAGAAAACAAAAATTTAGATTTTTAAGATTTTTGAATTCTCCAAAAATCATGGATGTTACGCATCTCTTATTCAGATCTGTTAGTTCTAGTAGAGTTATGTTAGTACTCTCTTGTTTCATTGATATATCTCTTGGAGAGTTTTTGTTTAGTATAAAATGATTGGTGTTGGAAAGTAGTAGTACAATTTTCGTGCTTATAACGGTGCAAAAAGATGCTTGTATAGAATGTGGCTAGACTTTTTCATGTCATGCTAGATGTTATTTTAATTCTATGCTTAATAGTTGTTATTGTAGCATGACTTGTCTCAAATTGCTGAGAGTTCTTAATGTGCCATTAAAAGAATCATGACTTGTTAATATCACATTGAAGCATGAATTTGTTGCGTTTTCCTTCAAATGCTTTATTTGGTTGACTTGGCGCATGCTTACACTATGTTTATGACTACAAACCAGTCACTTATAGCCTCTATGATCATTTAGTTTTTGACTTGTAATACCATTTATGATTTTTTTAATAATGTTTTTTAGCTATGCATGATTATGGCCATTATCGCTCTCTTGATATGTCGCTCCCATTCTTTTGCTAGCCTTCACCTGTACTAAGTATGAGCTCTACTCATGCATCCAACTCCCAAAAACCAAAGTTTGCCAAATGTGTCCACCATACCTACCTACATGTGGTATTTCACCGTCACTCCAAGTAAATTTCTCATGTGCTACCTTTAAAAACTTTCAAAATTACTCATGTTTTGTGCCCCTGTTTTAGCTCATGAGGACATAAATAGAGAATCTTTATCTCACTTGTTGATTGGACTTTACACACCTGGACTAGTGGCTTCATCCGATTATCCAAATGATAGAAGATCTGGCAGCGGGTTGCCCGGCCCCAAAAATGGTTACTATAAATTCTCTTCACTATTTTTTCCCTTGATTTATCAGTCAACATAATTGTGTAAACAAAAGAGAAAGAGAGATGACCTTCTATACCAGATGCGTCCTTCAATGGGATCTGCTCTTGTGAAGTCTAGTTGGCTTGTGACGTACTGTATTTTCTGTTTACCATTCATTGACATAAGCATACACCTCACTACAAAAAAATGTTTTCAATACCTCTATTTATAAATAAAAAGCTCTAGCACATGAGTTAATCCCTTCTTCCCTCTACGAAGGGACTTTATTTTAATTTTATGTTGAGTCTCCATCTTCTAACTTTATGCACAGCTGAGAGAGCATAGTTGCCATTCTGAGTTTAATGTGCATTGGTCCCAAAAGTTATTATTAATTGATTCATGATGTGTTCTTACTTGCTCCCAAATTATTTGTTCTAGTCATCCACTTGAACTTTGAAGGTTTCTTGGCATTTATGTTTTGCCCCACTCTTAAGTACAAGTGAAATATCACTTTGATATGTTTTCTTTAAGCTTGAAACAAATGTATAACTTTCAAGTGCATTATTATTCATGATCTTTAATTTGTGTTACTTTTCATGATGCAAGGTGATTGCTAAGTTTCATTGTTAGAATTTCATCTATCATGTATGTGTTTAATGTACTATGATCTCAGCGTACATATGCTTTTACTTTATGATGATCAAGTTTATGTTGGTAGCATGTCACCTCCGAAATTATTTGTTTTTATCGTTTACCTACTCAAGGACGAGTAGAAACTAAGCTTGGGGATGTTGATATGTCATAAATGTGTCCATAATTTCTGATGATCCATGTTGTTTTCATGTCATATGCGACATGTTTCCTTTACACTTTATGCCATTTTTATCGATTTTCTGGGACTAACCTATTGACAATATGCCACATATCCAGTTCCTGTTTTCTGCTGTTTTTAGTTTCAAAAAAGTTGTTCTAGAAATATTCTCGAAATTGGATGATTCGAAGTCCGGAAGTCTTAGAAATCTTTCGCGCACACGGAGTCCGAAGGGGACCCGGAGTGGGCCACAGGGGCCCAGGGCGGCGCCCCCCTTGGCCGCGCCTAGGGGTGGTGTGCCCCCCCTAGCCGCCCACCGACGTAGTAATCACTCCTATATATTCTCCTCCTCGTGTTAACCATAAAAAAAGAAGCCTTTTCCACGAAAAACACCCGCAGCCGCCGTCATCGTCAACCCTAGTTCGGGAGAGCTCCCCCGTCACCCCGCCGGGAGGGGGAATCATCGCCGGAGGGCTCTACAACACCATGCCCCCCTCTGGAATGATGCGTGAGTAGTTCATCCTTGGACTACGGGTCCATAGAAGTAGCTAGATGGTTGTTCTCTCCTATTTATGCCTCATGTTTAGATCTTGTGAGCTGCCCTACTTGATCAAGATCATCTTATTGTAATGTTACATGTTGTGTTTGCTGGGATCCGATGAATATTGAATGCTATGTCCAATGATTATCAATCTATCATGTTCTTTTCGTGTGTATGTTATTTACGATCTTGCATGCTCTCTGTTATTACTAGATGCTCTGGCCAAGTAGATGCTAGTAACTCCAAGAGGGAGTATTTATGCTTGATAGTGGGTTCATGCCTCCCTCTCACTCACGCTCGAGTGACAGAAACGTAAACGGGTGGGGATGTGTTGTTGCCATCAGGGAGAAAACAACAATGCTTTGTCGAAGGAAAATTTCACTGTTTACATTACACACTTTGATATTGCAATTATCTGTGCTTGCAAGTACCCAAGGTTTGCTCGGATGACATTCTGAGGGTGGATTAGTCATAGAAGCAGTTGGATAACGGTCTATGTATTTTGTTGTAATGCCCGCATGAATCACATAGTAATCATCATGTCATCCATATGCACTACGGTGCAGCCTTCATATCTATCTTTTATGGAGAGACACCACTAGTGAACTGTGGACCCCAGTCCATTTTCCTCAAATTGATAATACAACCACTGCCATCACTGTTTTCATACAGTTACCGTTGTTCTCCTACTATTTTCCACACCATGCGTTTAACCTTTTTGTTTTCAGCGAAACCGGTGAGATTGACAACCTCACTGCTTCGTTTTGGCAAAGTGATTTGATTGTGTTGTGTAGGTTCCATGTTGCTTCTGAACTGGTAGTGCACCCTGCCACATCAGCAGCATCAACCTTCGGAAGTGATTTCTTTCTCCTACTAGTCGATTCAACCTTGGTTTCTTTCTGAGCGAAAACTTCAAAGTACATTTCGTTTTCCCGGTGTCTTGTGTGTTAGTTAACAATAGTAAGTACATTATTTATCGAGGTGTTTAGTGTGTAGGTGTTATACTTAACATCAGCATCGATCACCGTAAAGATCCGTGAAGATTGGGCTAAGATATTTGGGACAGCGAGGAGCCGGATTATCCTAACCGGATTATTCTGGGAAACCGGATATTCCGGTTAGGATGGTTTATGTCCAGTTCAGGACAGAAACGAGCCGTAATATTGGTACCGGATTATTCACTCTGTACCGGATATTCCAGTTGAGGAAGTTTCTGCTCGAATTCGGCTAAGGACTAAAGATGGAACTCACAGTTGCTAACCGGATTATTTGTACCGGATTATTCCGGAGCAGCCGAAATATCCGGTTCAGGTGTCTGCGCAAGACAGAAGCTAACCGGATTATTGGTATCGGATTATTCCGGGCCAATCGGAATATCCGGTTGAAGTCAATGAAGCTCGAAGAAGATCTGAGGAAATATCCCGACCGGATATTCCGGTTCAAACTTGGACCGGATATTCCGGTACCTATTTTCCATCCAAACGGCTAGATTTAAGGAGGGCGTATAAATACCCCTCCTCTTCCTCCTTGAGCTCCAATTCATCCTCAAGCATTCAATAGAATTTAAGAGCTCACCAAATCCGCAATAACTCCCAATCCCTCCCACCAAACTCGTTGATCTTTGGAGGATTGAAGGACAAGGCCCCGATCTACATCTTCACCGAGCCGTTCTTCATTTACCCCTCATTAGCTTGAGAGATCTAGCCTGGGGTTTTCTCTTGTGGAGAACCTAGGCATCTTCCTACTCTTGGTGATTCAAGATTGTTGGGAGCGCCCAATTTGGTTGTGGGTGTGTGCCCCAAGTTGTTTGTAAAGGATTCGAATCCCGCCTCAAAGGGGATCAATAGTGGAAGGTGGACTAGGCCTTTGTGGCGGGGTTCATCGGAGAATAGGGTGAGGCCTTTGTGGCGTTGAGTAGGCCTTTGTGGCGAGCTCACACCCCTCCAACGAGACGTACTCCCTTAACAAGGAGGAACTCGGGATTACATCGTGTCTCCGTGTGATTCATATAGGTTACCTCCTTCCCTTCTCCCTTTACTTGTACTTGCATTGTGATTGTTGTTATCCTTGTCATATAAGTAAATTCACCTAAGTTGCATTATCTAGAGAATTTACCTTTGTGTCAAGCCTAAACTCGAAGAAAAATTAAAATTGGTCATAGAACCTATTCACCCCCCCTCTAGGTGCCCATACTTAACTTTCAATTGGTATCAGAGCCTCTGCTCTTCTATCGGGCTTAACCGCCTAAGAGTTTAAGCATGGCCGATGATACGGTGACCTCCGGTTCCGCAGTGCATGTCTCTACGGATGATCTCAATGAGTTGAAAAAATCATTGACCTCATCCATGGAGAACAAAATCGATGAATTGCGTCAAGTCTTGATGCAATTCATGAAAGCCAAGGAACCGGAGGTTTCCGATTCATCTCCTCCGGACGAAGTTCCGGAGGGCGCCAAAAATGGGGTTGGTGGTGACCCATCTAAAAATGCTTCCGCTAAAGACCCCACCGATAAGGCGACAGAAGGAGATGGAGAATTTCACTCCGTCAAAGGACATTATTCTCCCGATCCTCCCGTCCCACATCCTAATATAATTCCTAGAGGAGATCCACCTAAAATTGACAATTACTCTTTTCGTGAATGGCAATATTACATGGAAACTCACTTGAACTCTTCTTGTATAGAACTTTGGAGGGTCACTCGTGATGGATACAAGCCTCATGACCCCAAGAACTTGACAAGAAGAGAAGTCGTAGATTGTCAACTCAACTACACCCCCTTGTCTATTCTTCAACAAGACGTGGGTCCCAACCACATGCCTCATCTTCAACAATATTCCACCGCCAAAGAAACATGGGACGCTCTTGTCGTCATATTTGTGGGAAATGAAAGCACGCAAAGGAATAGGTATGATTCCTCGAGCAATGAGGCCGAAGGGTTATATATGCATGATGGAGAGAGCCATGAAGACATGTACCGAAGGCTCAAGACTCTTGCCACCGCATTCAACAATGTTGGTGCCAAGTACATTGATGATGCTTGGATCAAGAGGAAGTACATCATTGTTGTCGTGGTTTTATCACGGCAAGCGTCCTCATACGAGAACTAGATTGCGAGGCCATTGCTTCTAAGCGGAACTTCTAAAGGGTTGAGGTGGAAACGAGAGACGCGAGTTTACCCAGGTTCGGCCCCTCTATTGACGGAAAAACCTACTCCTGCCTTCTTACTATCGGGGAACATTTCTCGATTACAAAGGGCCGATCTCGCTCTCGATGTCTCGAGCTATCTGCTGTTAACTTAGAATCTGTCTTTCTACGTCCCGGGGTCTCGCCTTATATTGTGGACAAGACCTTCGGGTTACAAGGGAGTCCGGGTCCCGCCCGTCCTCGGAGTCCTATCTCCCTCTGGTTCTTGATCATCTTGGTCCGCTCTCTTCTTATGATCCAGCTATTCCTGGGCCGGCCTTGAACTGCTTTCCGGGCTCCCGGGCTTCCGTGTCGTCCGACCTGGGTCTTGGGCCGGTTCTTCATTCATCCGGGTCACACACACCGCAACCCGGCTCTTCCTGGCTTAACCCGGCCCTGCCCAACATGACCTGGATCACTCACCTTAAACCGGATAAGGCGATTCCCGGGTTATGTCAGAGGCCGGTAAGGCTCCCCCTTACCTATTCCCCCAACATTAGCCCCCAGGTTAACATGAACGTTTTAAGCCTCAAACTTAAGAAGTTCACGTTAAGCTTTATCCAGAAACTTTAAACACTAATCTTCTAACCCAAGGAAAAATAAACTCCCGGGATATCTATTCCGGATCTCACGGGCCGAGCTCTTTATCTCCAGGATCATATCTTTCCATTTTTTGTAAAGATAACTCTCATATTTTTATCTCCCAAATCCCGGAACAAAAAGGATCTTAACCTAGCCCGGATTCTTCTCCATGTAATCGTTCCATTTCTTTGGAAAAAATCCCCTTCTGTGATCCGATCTTGGTGCACCTTTCCATAAAAATGTAATCTTGAGGGGTTTCAGTGTAAAAGCTACCGCTTTACCCTAGGGTTTTGACCCCGCCTATAAATAGCAGGTGTACGGCCCTCAGTGATCATTCGCACCCTGCTCTCCCCACTTCATCTTCCTCCTCCGATCTGAGCTCCAGAGCTCTGTTTTTCTTCCAGCACCGCCACGGACAGAGCTTCACCGGCGTCCACCTCAAGATGGGGAAGGAGAAAACATTGGCGTCCAAGGACGGTGGAGCGGGAAAAAAAGAAGAAATCTGGAGGAACTTCCGGTACTGGCACTGCCGATTCTGTGAGGAACAAAATGCAAGTGAACTAGTGCAAGTACGAGATGACCCAAGGCCGGCTCACGGAGATGGAGGATTCCGGGCTTTTGCCTAAAGGTTTATCCCCGCGAGCTCTGGGAAATGAGATCCGGCCCGAACCTGGGCCGGGTGAGGTAATCATTTTCGAAGCCCATATTCTCCGTGGGTTTCGTCCACCCGGTTTTCTCTTTTTTCGCCGGCTCTTGGCTTATTATGGCCTCCATCCTCAAGACCTCCCACCAAATTCCATCTTGAACGTTAGCAACTTCGTAGTCCTTTGTGAGGACTACCTCCAAGTAGAGCCAAACCTAGACCTTTTCCTCGAATACTTTTATTGTAACAAACACCCTGAGGTAGCTGGGGGTGAAATTATATATTGTGGGGGGGTCTCGTTCTAGAGACGGAAAGACATCGCCTACCTAGGTATTCCTCTTGCAAGCCATCCCAAGCTGTGGCACAAATCCTACTTTTACATCAAAAGTACCACTCCTGAAGGTGAACCGGATCTTTCGGGTTACCGTCCTGAACGCTTAGTTTACACTAGCACGATGAACTCATATGCCAAGCCTGCCGATCGAATCAAGATCCGACCTCTCCTAAAACGTGTAACCTCGCTGATAGTTCACGGGCTTACAGGTTTAGATTGACAAAAACCTGGGTAGACTGGCGTGTTCAACCACTCAGTATCAGGAACCGGTTTTTCCATGAGTATTTCGGTTCATTAGATTCTATGCGATATTCTGAGTCCATAGTTTCTAAGTCTGAGATGATAACCTCCCTGAAACTCCTGGTTGGAGTGAAGCAAGACAAGTTTTTCGAAGTTGGCCTGGAGCCCTTTAGCTCCTCTAACCCAGCTCCTCCGGTAAGTTTTCATATATTTGTATTTTTGCCTCTTTCACTATTCTTTTTAGCTGCACATGTTCTAACCTCGCCGTTGTTCCGGTTCTCAGGCTAATGACCCTTTCTGGGCTACTACCGAAGAACCGGCCTCACCACGTGAAGACGAAGAATCAGAAGAACCAAGCGACAATGAGGAAGAGGTTTCTGAATTTGACTCCCTCGGCCAGTTGCACAACCCATTTGCTGACGCTGATTACTCGCAGGATGAGCAAGAGGAACAATAAGTTGCCGGATTAGGCGGTGGCCAAGCTGTTGAAGAAGAACCAGGTCATGAAGTTCCGGATCAGGCCATGCCGGATCTCAACCCCTCTATTTCCATCACTGGTTCCAACCTAGTGGCTGAAAAGGAGTCCCCCGCAGGCCAGAAGAGGACCCGGCAGGCTGTCGCAAAGGTGCCTATCTCTAGACTGTCAAAAAATCCTTTGGAAACATCCTCACACACAGAAAATGCAGGAGGATGAGGAGGGAAGCAAGAGAAGAAGGACCCGGAGCTTTGGCTCTAGCGAGTTAGAAACAGGTTTGCCTGAGAAAAATCCCACTCGCCGGGCCTCCAAAACCGGGTTTCGTGCACTGCTTCACACCCCTTAGCCGGACAAATAAGGCCAGAACTGAGTCGTCCTTTTCATTCAGATTCCCCGAACTCAGACTCGTAGCTCATTCTTTATTAACTCTGGGTAAGCTAACTTTCCTTTCCTGATTTGCTAATACCTTAATTTTGTAATGTAACTCAGAGCTTTTCCTTTTGTAACAGAACTCAAGCTTTATTAAAGTTGAACCATGTTTCGTCCGCTGCTCCCTCCGTAACTGTTGAAGAGAAAACCCTTGAGGAAGAAAATGATGAACCGGTTGCTCCCTCGCCGGGTCATATGGATGTTATGGATGAACAACACGAAGAGGTGAACCCGGTTGATGATATCCGGGGTAATGATCCTCCGGTTGAAGAGGTAAATGTTCAGGACCCGGATGTGGTCATAACCGGATCTCAGACTGTTGAGATTACTGGACCATCCACTGTTCTCACCAAAGTCAATGAAAACCCGAAAGTGAAGCCTGAAGACAAGAGATCTACTCCTAGCCTGAATATTGAAGGCCAGAGATTTGACACACTTGTTCAAGAACTCTCTGAGAACCGGCGCCGTGCTGATGATATCATAGAATTTCCAAAACAGAAATATGAGGTAACCTCGATATTCATAACCTGTAACCCTCAATCTTCTAGTTTATATTCGTAATATATACTTGAAGACTTTGATACTAAATAGTCGTAGACTGAATAGCTTATAACCCGACTAACTGTAACCTGGATAGCTGTAGCCCCCAAGGGCCGGTTTATAATGTCATTATATCCGGGACTTACTATGCTTTTATTCTTAATTGTTCTAAAAATAAGATTAAAGTACTGTAGCTCCCAAGTGTCGGGTTGTGAGCCTGCAGCTAGCCGGGACTTAAACATAGGTTATAACCCAACTCTTGAAACTGAAATACTGTAGCCCCCAAGTACCAAGTTGTGAACCTGTAGCTACCTGGGACTTAACTTTTTGTCAAAACTGCAATAAGTTCACCAGTATCCAGGTTATGATTTTATAAGCCGAATATTTATCAAGTTACGACTAAACCTTTGAATAACTTGAATTTTTTGCAGAGTCTTGAATCCTCGTCTCAAAAAGAGGTTTCAAACTTGAAGAACCTACTTGCACAAGAGGACAAGAAAACTGAGGAGGCCAGGACCCGACAGAAAGAACTAGAAGAACAAATCACTGAAGCAGCCAAAACTTGGTCTATTCTGCAGCAGGATTTTGAGACCCGGGAGAAAACTCTTGTAACCAGAGCAGAGACTGCTGAGAAGGAACTAGAGGAGACCCAGACACACTTTACCAAGGTCACAGATCTGTTGAGAGATATCACTTGCAGTGTTTTTTGTGAGTTTATCCGGCTTATCATCCCCTTAAATGTATTGTATGTCCAATGTTGTATTTCCTTTGTCTTTTTATCAAACAGCTTGGCTCATATCAGAATTTTTTTTTGTAACCTGTAGGCAGGATGCATGGGAATAACCTGAAACTCCCATACCTGAAACTCAAGGCCTTGTTCACCCTGATCCGGCAGCTATACATTGGAGGTGGAGAATGTATTAAAGCTGTCCGAAACTGGGATATTCCTCCCAGAAGGCTTAGTGACATTCTTGTGGAGCTAACTCAGGTCCCTCAGTGGATAGAAGAGTATAAGCTATCATCCTGTCGCCATGGAGCCATCAAGGTCATGTCACTGGCGAAAGCATATCATCCAGAATTGAAACCGGATCTTCTTGTGGGAGGTTTCCCAGAAAACAAAGCAGATATGTCAAAGTATGAGCAGAATTAAAAGAGTGATGGTTTTATGCTTGCACTATTGCTGAGAAACTGAAGCTCAAAGACATGTGCTCGGGTTATACTTCTTCAGGTGAACGAAAAATGCCTTTTATTCCTCTAGCTATGGCTGATGTTCGACAAACTCCTCCAAAGAGCCGGCTCTCCATAGCCTCTTCATCTGGTGCGCCTCAGTCGGTTACTCCTTCTGTTTCTGCTCCACCACGCCCTTATATGAACCGGAGAATGTTACTGATGCTCTGGCTCAGCTAGAGTGGAAGTACATCCCTGCTGATGAATTCGAAGGAGCGATCCAGACCCCAGATGACCCAGAGACTCAAGATGTAGCCCCTGAAGACCCGGCAATTCAGGACCCGTCCCAGCAGAAGGAAAAATCTGTTGCAGAGTGATTATGTGATATTTTGCAAGAACAATAATTCGACCCTGTTGGGTTTGTAATAGGCTAGATAAACAGCTTTTTTCTAGTCCTATTTTTAAAGGTGCGTGTGTGCACTTATGCCACAATTTGGTCTGTAATAACCCGGATTTCTTTTGAGGTTATGCAAATCATATCCGGTTTAATATTTCCTGCATTTTCTTTTACCGGAAGATGAGAATTTTCTTGACTTGGTTTTTCTTTGCTCTCTAGCTCAGCCATTTTTTCGCATGACTTATTCTAGTGTGTACAACTCTGGGAGTTCAGGGTCATAGTAACCCGGATTGCCGGGTTATAATAAACCGGTGTTACCGGGTTATTTAATGACTGACTCAACCAGGTTTAAACATCTAGGTCATAAAAGTGCGTGTAACCACTGATTGGCAGGCAAGTATAATCAATATATCTTGGCATACGCCAAATTCTTGAGATATAGATTGTGCTCTAGCATCAGCCCCAAGTAATGATATAAAAATAATGTTATAGCTTTATGTCATAGGGATAGGCCAATAGATTTCAATAACTCAGATGTTTCTAACATTGCCTCTTATTGTCAAAAGATAACATAGTGATTACAATGATCCTATGTATAATATGGCCTCAACTGGGCTATGTTCCATGGTCTTCCAGTTTCTTCCTCAGATGTGCGGGATTTATCAGCATCACGCATATCAATGAGGTAATAGGACCCGTTGCGTAGCTTTTTACTTACTACAAAGGGTCCTTCCCATGGAGGACTTAGCTTATGCATCCCATCTTTCTTCTGAATTAGTCTTAAAACCAAATCTCCTTCTTGAAAACTCCGAGTCCTAACTTTGCGGCTATGATAGCGACGCAGGTCCTGCTGATATATAGCTGACCTAGATGCTGCGAGGTCACATGCTTCTTCTAAAGCATCTAATGAGTCTTGACGAGCTAACTCATTATTAGTTTCCACATAAGCTGCCACTCGTGGTGAATCATGACAAATATCACTTGGCAAAACTGCTTCAACTCCATAAACCAGGAAAAACGGTTTGTAACCTGTTGACCTGTTTGGAGTGGTTTGTATGCTCCATAAGACGGCTGGTAACTTGTCGACCCAGCACCCCGCAGTTTTTCCAAAGGTACCTGAAGTCTAGGTTTGATACCTTTGAGTAATTCTTGATTAGCTTGTTCTGCCTGTCCATTGGACTGTGGATGTGCTACCGAAGCAAGGTCAAGTCGGATATGGTTTTGTTCACAAAACTTCTGCATTTCCCCTTCTGACAAATTTGTTCTATTGTCTGTTATATGCTGTGTGGATAACCAAATCTGAAAATGAACTTTTTTAAGAACTTGACTACTGTAAGTGCGTCGCATTTGCTGATTGGTTCTGTTTCTACCCACTTTGTAAACTTATCCACTGCCACCAGAAGATGAGTCTTTTTATCTGATGACCTTTTGAAAGGTCCTACCATATCAAGCCCCCTGACCGCTAAAGGCCAAGTTATGGGTATCATACGCAAATCCTGAGCTGGCACGTGGTCCTGCCTTGCATACCTTTGACATCCTTCACAGGTTTTCACTATGTTCTCTGCGTCAGCATTTGCAATAAGCCAGAAAAAACCGTGTCTAAAAGCTTTTTTAACCAACGATCTTCAACTTGCATGAGACCACAATCGCCTGAATGAATTTCCCTCAAGATCTGACATCCTTCTTCTGGAGAAACACATCGCTGGAAAATTCCAACCACGCTTCTCTTATGTAACTCACCATTGATGACTGTATATGATTTTGAACTTCTGATAACCTGTCGGGCCATAACCTCGTCCCGCGGGAGTTCACCTCTCGTGAGGTATGCCAGGTATGGCTCGGTCCACTCTGGTCGTGTATGCAACACTACTATCAATTCAGATTCCGGGTGTGGGTTTGCTAAGTCTTCTTCCTTTGGAATCTTGACCGACGGACTATGAAGTTTGTCCAGGAAAACATTAGGTAAAACTTTTTTCTTCTGGGAACCCAAACGAGCTAGTGCATTAGCCGCTTTATTAAGACGTCGATCAATGTGATCAACCTGATACCCCTGAAAATATCCGTCTAACTGGGTAACCGCTCGCCTATAAGCTGCCATAACTGGGTCTTTAGAATCCCAGGTTCCTGTAACTTGTTGAGAAACAAGGTCTGAATCACCCAAACATAGAATCTGGGTTACACTCATCTCCTTTGCAATTCGAAGTCCATGGAGTAAAGCTTCGTACTCTGGTGCATTATTAGTGCACTTGAATGAAATTTGTAAGACGTAGCAAAATTTATCACCTCTTGGGGACGTTAACACCACACCAGCTCCTGAACCTTCCAATTGTCGAGACCCGTCAAAATGCATAGTCCAGTATTTTGTATCAGGCTTATCTGGTGGAACCTGTAACTGTGTCCAGTCATTTATAAATTCAATCAAGGCTTGAGACTTTATTGCAGTCCTGGGCTCATACTTGATGTGGTATGGCCCCATCTCAATAGCCCATTTTGCAACTCTCCCTATTGCTTCTCTGTTCTGAATAATATCTGATAAAGGTGCCGAGCTGATCACAGTAATGGGATGTTCCTGAAAGTAATGTTTCAACTTGCGACTGGCCATGAATACCCCAAAAACTAACTTCTTCCAATGCGGGTAATGTTGCTTGGACTCTGTCAAGACCTCGCTGACATTGTAAACCGGGCGCTAGACAAGACCCTCATTTCCTTCCATCTTACGTTCCACAATTACGACCGCACTGACTGCCCTGTTATTGGCTGCTATGTATAGTAATATAGGTTCCTTTTTCTCAGGTGCAGCCAAGACTGGTGCGTTAGAGAGTTGTTTTTTCAGAGCCTCCAAAGCCTCATCCGCCTCTTGGTTCCATACAAAGGTGTCAGTTTTCTTCAAGAGTCGATACAAAGGTGTAGCTTTTTCACCCAACCTGCTTATGAACCGGATTAAGGCAGCGACACAACCTGTAAGCTTCTGAACGTCTTTCAGACAGGCCGGTTTCTTCAGGTTATGTATAGCCTGAATTTTTTCCGGGTTTGCTTCAATACCCCTTTCTGAAATAATGAAACCGAGTAACTTTCCAGGTGGCACTCCAAAGACGCACTTTGTTGGGTTAAGTTTCATCTGGTATTTGCGTAAGCTGGCAAACGTTTCTTCCAGGTCTGAGATCAAAGTGTCACCTTTCTGAGTTTTTACCACTATGCCATCCACATAAGCGTGCACATTTTGCCCAATCCGACTTTCCAAACAGTTTTGAATGCATCTCTAATAAGTTGCTCCTGCATTTTTTAACCCAAACGGCATTGACGTGTAACAGAAAGATCCAAATGGAGTAATAAAGGACGTCTTCTCTTGATCCTCTTTCTTCATCTTGATTTGGTGATAATCTGAGTATGCGTCCAGGAGACATAGCAATTCGCAACCAGCCGTAGAGTCTATAATCTGATCGATACGGGGTAAAGCGAACGGGTCCTTAGGGCATGCTTTGTTCAGGTCTGTGTAGTCAATGCACATCCTCCAAGTTCCGTTTTTCTTGAGGGCCAGGACTGGATTGGCTAACCACTTTGGGTGTAACACCTCAACTATGAACCCTGCAACTAGTAACCTTGCTATCTCTTCTCCAATTGCCTTTCTTATCTCATCATTAAAACGACGGAGGAATTGACGAATCGGTTTCAGGTTAGGATCCACACTTAAACTGTGCTCAACAAGTTCCCTTGGGACACCTGGCATGTCAGAAGGTTTCCATGCAAAGATGTCCCAATTCTCACGGAGGAACTTGATGAGCGCGCTTTCCTATTTCTCTGTCATATGAGCCCCCACAGTGAACTGCTTAGATGAGTCACCGGGGGTAAAGTCCACCAACTTGGTGTCTTGAGAAGACAAGAATTTTAACTTAGACTCGGCTGATGGCTTTCTGAGCGGGGTCATATCTTCTGGATCAACTTGCGACTTATACAGTTTCAACTCTTCTTCTGCACATGCAGTCTCTGCGTATGTTGTGTCACCTTCCTCGCATTCCAAGGCTATGTCTTTGTCCCCATTGACATTGATGTTTCCGTTAGGTGCTAGCATCTTTAGCTTCAGGTAGACATAGTAAGGCCTAGCCATGAATTTTGCATAAGCTGGTCGTCCAAATAAGGCGTAATACGAACTTTTGAATTTTACCACCTCAAACGCCAGCATCTCCGTCCTGTGGTTTTCAAATACTCCAAAAGAAACCTCGAGGTATATTTTCCCAATAGGTTGTGCGGACTTACCAGGTACAATCCCATGGAAAACAGTTGACGATGGCTGGAGTTGTTTCTCTTGCACGTTCATCCTTTTGAATGTGTTGTAATAGAGTATGTTTATACTGCTTCCTCCATCCATCAACACTTTGTCTAACTTATAACCTCCAACCTGTGGAGCCACCACGAGAGCCACACTTCCCGGGCTTTCAACTCTAGGTGGATGATCTGCCCTACTCCAGGTTATGGGCTGTTCGGACCAATGGAGCCATCTTGGGACGGCAGGAGCTACCGTATTGACTGCACGTTTCTACACCTTGCGTTCCCTCCCGCATGAACTTGTAGTAAACACATGGTATTGACCTGAGCTTAGTTGTTTCGGGTTTGTTTGAAAACCGTAATTTCCTCCTTGGTGACCGCCGCTTTGACTATTTACATGGTTACCCCGTCTAGGGTGACCCGGATTCTGGTTTCCGGGTCCTGGATTGCTAGGTCCTAGGTGTCCGGCTCCCATGTTGCCGGAACTACCTCCTCCATTGCCTCCTGGTCTATAATTATTGTTACCACTAGGCCTAAAACCCTGCATAATGAAACAATTTTCCCAGGAGTGATTCGCTAACTTTCGTTTTCTGCTATGTCTAGGGCATGGTCCTTTCAAACCCTGCTGGGCCTGAGCGAAGCTGTTAGGTCAAAAAATTTGATTTCCTCCGAAGTTATTCCCCTGACGCTGATTTTTGTAACCTGTATTTATGTTTGCCACTAAATCTGAGGTTCCTTCCCTGTTTTTGCGTTTGTTATTATTCAGGTTCTAGGTGTTGCTGCTACTCTGATTCGGATTCTGGCCACCCTTATTTCCAGCTTTCTTTGCCTTAGAGGACTTCTCATCGTCGGAGTCCGCATCCTTTGTTTTGTCAGACTCTGCATACATGGTCATCGCATCCATCAACTCGCTCATATAATTTACGTATCGCTTGATACGCCCCATCTTGTGCTTCAATGGATCAAATCTACAATTTCGCTCCAATGCTATGACTGCTTGTTGGGCGGTAAGTCCAACTGACGAATGTATGATTTCTGCGACACGTCGAGACCAGTGTTGAGCAGACTCCCCTTCCTTCTCGACTCAATTCTCTAGGTCTGTAATAGTCGTTGTCCGCTTGCAAGTTCCTTGAAAGTTTTTGATGAATTGGTCTTTCAACTCCTACCAGCTATTAATTGAGTTGGCGGGTAAGTTTTTCAACCAAGACTTCGCAGGTTCCTCCAGCATCACACTTAAATACCGCGCGCACACCGCGTCGCTTACTTCCAAAATCTCCATGGCCATCTCATATCCCTCTATCCAGTCTGCAGGCTCCATGTCAGGTGTATAATTCACAACTCTGCGGGGTCCTTTGAAATCAGCTGGTATTCTCTCGTTCCTGATCGCAGGGCCGAGACATTTAATTCCAATTCTCCGAGACCCAGCCTGAGCTGGGTTTGAGACCGCGTTTTGGAACGGGGTCTGAACATGACCCAGATTCCTGTTCTCCGGTTCTGCAAATCTATGTCCTGTATTCAGGACCCCGGGCGCATAGGATACCGCTTGCCTAGGTGGGTTAGGCTGCCCTCGGTTAGCGTTGCTGGATCCTGCCGGGGCTGGGGAATTTCCATGATGACTCCTCGGTAAAGTTGTCCTACTGTGATAGGGAGTTGAGTGTATCATGTCCTGGTTACTGTTATTCAACTGTTGAACCACTGTTGTTTGTAACATCTCAATAGCCCTCCGAGCCTCAACGGCCATAGGATTATTGGGGTCGACTGGGATCTGCGCCAGGCTAGTGGTCGCTGCCTAGATGTTATCCATTGGATTATTGAAGTGACCAGGTGGCGCATGAAACCTTTCCTGTAGGGGCTGTGCTGGAGTTGGCACTGGAATTGGGCTACCGTATAGCTGAACTGGCGGCTGGAAACGCGTTGGATGAGCCGGAGCAGGGATAACCGGCGGATTCATGTGACGACCTAGGCCAGCTGGGTTACCAGCTGCCGGGTTTGAAACGGGAGGTGTAAATAAGTTCTGAAGATTTGTGGGTTCAAGCCCTACCCCGAACTCGTTGTTCAGACGAGTACTGTGTCGTGGGATAATCATGGCAGACGTTACCAGGGGTAACTTATCTTGGGGCAATTCGACTCTGGCGTTTGGGAGAGGGTTTAGTTCAGGGGAAATCATGCTATCAATCGATCTGGTAGCTCTAGCAATAATGTCGTCGAGTCTCCGATCTAGGGTTAGAACTATCAACTCTCGTATTACAGGGATACTCGAATATCTGGTGAAGCTCCCTTTTCCTAACCCTAGGAGCCGGCTTATATCTTACCTGGCTCCCTGGCTTCCTATACAAGGCATACTCGGAATCCTACTCGGAAACCGCACATAACCCTAAGCTTCCTAATTGTAACCCCAAGGGCCGGGTTACAAGGCCTACGTTCCTTCTTGGGCCTTCTAGAAGCTCCTCTTCCTTGAGCCGGGTCTTTCACGATTACCTTTGGGCCGGGTTTCACCTTGACGTTAGCCTACCGGGTTATCATCCCTTCATCATACTGTGACGCCTATTCTGTACTGAGTCTAACTCCCTTTGCCTGAAATTAAGGCGAATTCCTTCCCTTTCCAAACGTGTAGCCTCCTCAAGAACCTCCAACCGAGCTTTGTTTATGCAAGTTGCCTCTGTCTTGATCTCCTGGCGGGCGTGAGTTATTTCCTGTCGGAGTCTTGCTATCTCTAAGTCACGTTGTGCCAGGTTTTCTGGGGTGATCGGTGTTGCTAGAATCGCATTTAACGAATCCATCGCGGTCATCAACTCAGGCCTGGGGTTAGATGATACAGGCCCGGTTAGGTCAACCACTGCTTCACCTGGCCCGGAACTAGTTACCCCGCGTCCTGTTGGTGGTGTCGCCGTTGGTCCTCCTGGGGCCGTTGGCCTGGTTGGTGTTGTGCCCGTAATGCCTGGTGTTCCAAGAACTGGATTTGAGGTTGAAGCCTCGCTTGTGATCAGGTTCCCTCCTGAGTCGTATCTGGGCTCGGTTGGCCGAGTGGGACCAGCCATGTAGACAGCGGCGTGATAAGTTGCCTCAGCGAAACCTTGCATAACCAGATCTAGGTTTCCTCCTAACCGGTCTCCAAAAAGCTGGTGGATCGAACATGTTTCATCATGATCATCATGATTACCAACTGAGGACTCCCCATCAGAATCTGCTGCCACGGTCTTCTCAGATACCGAATCTGATAGTTGGTCCGGTTCTGAAATTGCTGTCCCGACGTACCCAATGAAGACATGAATCCCTCCGAAGGGGACGTGAAATCCTGACTCCATGGAGGTGAACTCGGGGCCCCACGTGTCATGGTTATAATAGTTCCCACGCCGGCTCCTCCTGAGCCGGCCTATCGCGAGCTTCTCGATTCCAGGTAGCGCTCCTTCCGAAAAGACGACGCTTCCTCAAGCAGGCCCCACGGTGGGCGCCAACTGTCGTGGTTTTGTCACGGCAAGTGTCCTCATACGAGAACTAGAGTGCGAGGCTTGAAGAGCATTCAAGGAAGACATGACTTTTCTTTGTTGACCTCAACTCAAGTTATGCAAGATGTGTGCTCCTATCAAGTGCAAACCAAGAATGCTCTTGACAACCGTGATAGGGCCATAGGAATGCACAAAGGAGCATCGATTTCTTTTAAGGCCAAGGTTGTGTTAAGGGAGGTTGAGTATGAAGAATATTGCCATTAGGAGTTGGATACTTTGAAGGATCAAGAATATGATCTCGTGCTCAAAGACATCATTGCTCTCACCGTTCAAAAGTTTTGGAGGAATCCTCCCAAGGACAAGGCATATGTTGAGGAGAAGACCAAGTCTCTCTATGGCAATGATGGGACTCAAAGAGTGAGGTCTTGCTTCAATTGTCAAGATAAGCACCATTTCATTGCGGAGTGTCCCTATGAAAATAGAGAACTCCATGGTGGCAAGCTCATTCGCAAGGACAAGTCCAAGGTTGATTACAAGACACCTCACTTCAAGAAGAAACCATTCGACAAGAAGTACCCCACCAAGTTTGTGCTAGTGACTCAAGAGGAGTATGATTCCGGAATTCATGAAGAAGAACAAACCATAAGTGAAGTGGCCGCTCTTGATATTGCTTCTACTCCATCATCTTCATCTCTCTTTGAATCCCCCAATGAGAATCATCCTCACCCAAATGCCAAGTGCTTCATGGCTAAGGCCTCGGAGGTATCACCTTCTCCCAACTCTAAGACCCCAAGTGAACTAGAAAATGATGCTAGTCTTAAAGTAGAACATGAAATTCTCTCTTTGGAACGTTTTATGTATAACGTACAAGGGGATACCAAGAAGTACTTTGATTATCTCATGAGACAATTGGGAGAGGCCCATGAATCTCTTGATAAGAAATGTTAGATTGAGAGAAGGGATGCAGATGAGATAGCATCCCTCTCTATGACTCTTGAGGAAGAGCATGATGGTAGAGTTTCTCTTGAGGAGGAACTTGAATCTATTGAAGGGTCACATAATGAACTTGTTTCTAATATCACTAAGGAACGTGACCTTGCAATTGCTAAATATAAAAGGCTAATAAGGATAAGGTTGAGTTTGGGGTTGGTCATGGTAAACTAACCGAGGAGTTTGAAAAGCTAACCAAGGCTCACAAGGCCTTGGAGAGTCAACACTCTTACCTCAAAGAGTTGCATGAACAACTTCAAACTCAAATTAATCAACTTAACAACCCTAGAGCCTCTACTTCTTCTTGTGATCATGCAAATATTATTGAGGAAAATGCTAGGTTAAAGAATGAGCTAGCAAGGCTCAAGGGCAAAGGCCTTCAAGATGAGAAGGTTGTGGTCTCTATCCCACAAGTGTTTTCCCTAGCTCTAATGTGGTTGTTGCTAGACCATAATTGAGTGCTCCAAGGCAACAAGTGGGCAAGCAAGGTCTTGGCTATGTTGCCAAGAAAAAGAAGAAGAAGAGCAAGAACAAGGCCAACAATGGTGCCTCGGGTGGTATTGTCATTAGGGACAACACTACTCGTAGCACTCCCGCACAATAAAACAATGTCGCTTCGAGTAGTAGTGTCATGAGGGACAACACTACTCGTAGCATCTCCGCGGGAACTAAAAATCCACACCATTTCCTATATGTTGATTATTATGGTGTTGTGCAAGCTAAATATGTTGGTACTACCGAGGGTTACATTGACTATACCATTTGGGTTCCAAAGACCCTTGTTGCTAACATGAAGGGACCCTCCTCGGGTCCTAACTCTAGTCAATGATCTCTTGCAGGACTATGCTTCCGGTGGGTCTAAATGGATAATTGATAGTGGATGCACTAGTCATATGACCGCAAGCAAAGAAATTGTGACGGAGTTGCGCCCAAATGATATTCAAGCAACCGTCACCTATGGAGACTCGTCCTCGTCTAAGGTATCGGGGTTCGGCAAGGTTGTGATTGCTCCCGATATTACTATCGTGAACGTCATGCTTGTTGAATCCCTTGGTTTCAATTTACTTTCGGTTCGTTCTCTTAGAAATATGGGTTTCTCCGTCTTTTTTTATGAATACATTGTGGTCCTTTTGAGGAGCAATACTCTTGACATCACATATGTAGGACATGTTGAAAATGAGTTGTTCGTGGTGGACTTTTTGAAGTCCACCAACTCTCAATCAATGTGTCTTTTCAGAAAGGTGAACGTGGGGTGGTTATGGCATCGCCGCTTATCCCATGTCAACATGAGAACTTTGCAAAGTCTTCACAAAGGTGACCTTATTCTCGGACTAAAAGAAAATGTTTCCTTTTCAAAAAATCGCGTTTGTAGGTCGTGTGTTGAAGGAAATATGCATGATATCTTGCACAAGGCCAAGACTATTATTTCATCAAAGAGGATCTTGGAGCTTCTCCATGTTGATCTCTTTGGTGCCGTACCCGAGGCAAGTCTTGGTGACAAGAAGTATTGCTTGGTGATTATCGATGATTATTCAAGATACACTTGGGTTTATTTCTTAAAGGGCAAGAGTGAGACTCAACAAACCATCATCGACTTCTCCAACCAAGTGCAACGTCAACACAATGTGAAAATCATGGCTATTAGGAGTGATAATGGTCCGGAGTTCAAGAACTACACTTTGACTGAGTTCCTTAGTGATGAGGGTATTCGTCATCAATATTCCGCCACTTACACTCCTCAACAAAATGGTGTTGCCGAAAGGAAGAATCGCACTCTCTTGGATATGGCAAGGACCATGTTGGCGGAGTATTCTTCTCCCCAATATTTATGGGCCGAGGCCATATCCAACGCATGCCACTCCTCCAACCGCCTCTACATCTACAAGGGCTTGGACAATACGCCATATGACATCCTCACCAGCCCAACGTCTCCTACTTATGTGTATTCGGTTGTAAGTGCTTCTATTTGATCAAGGGTGTTAGGTTGTCTAAATTTGAATCCAAAACTATTGAGGGTATATTTGTTGGTTACGACGCCGAATCCGACGCTTATATATTCTTTGACAAAGCCTCAAGGATTGTCATAGAATCTTGTAGTGTGGTTTTCGAGGAAAATGATGGCTCCCAAGTGGCGCAGTTTCATGTTTCTAATGTAGATGTTGAAATGCCTCAAGAAGCCATAGGAAGGATGGGTGTGGGATTTTTCCGCCCCATTGAGGGACACCTTATGGCGACTCGAGAAGGACTATGCTCTACTCAAGTGGAGCCCTCCTTTACAATAGACGAACAAGCTAAGGAGCCAAGTGATGCACCTAACCAAGAACGTGTTCAAGACCCTCCTCTCATTGACCAAGTTACTACGTAAGATGCAACCAATCCTATCATTCATGCTAGTCAAGGTCAAGGCCAAGATCAACTATCCTCATCCTCCCCTCCTCAAGTTGAAGCAAGTGTTGAAGTTGTTGTTGTTGTTGATGATGATGATGATGATGATGATGAAGGCCAAGTTGGTCAAGACGGGGACCCAAATTATCAAGATGATCAAGTGATTCCTCCTTGCAATAATGAGGAGATCGAAGCCCGTCGTGCTAGAAGGATAAGAAGAACTTTGAAGCATATTGATGCCCAAGACAACAAGGTTTTGGAATATATTCAAGCTAGAAGATCCACAAGAAGGCAATTGGCACATTTTAGTGAGCATCAAGCTCACATATCTATGGTGGAGCCAAGGAAAGTGTTTTAAGCTCTTGAGGACTCCGATTGGGTTGAAGCTATGCATGATGAGCTCAATAACTTTGAGCGCAACAAGTTTTGGAGATTAGTTGAGAAGCACAAAGATTGCCACAATGTTATTGGCACTAAGTGGATATTCAAGACAAGCAAGATGAGCATGGCATTGTTATAAGGAACAAGGCAAGATTTGTGGCTCAAGGTTACACTCAAGTTGAAGGCATTTATTTTTATGAAACATATGCTCCCGTGGCTCGCCTTGAGTCCATTTGTATCCTTCTTGCATATGCATCTTCGCATAATTTCAAATTGCAACAAATGGATGTCAAAAGTGTTGTCTTGAATGGTCCACTCAAAGAGGAGGTATATGTTAAGCAACCTCTGGGTTCGAGAACCTCAACTTCCCTAACCATGTCTACAAGCTCGATAAGGCGCTCTATGGACTTAAACAAGCACCACGTGCGTGGTATGAGCACCTTAGAGAGTTCTTGGACCGTGGTTTTGAAGTTGGGAATATCCACCCCAGTCTCTTCACAAAGAGGGTAAAGGGAGAGCTTTTCATACGCCAACTCTATGTGGACGATATTATCTTTGGCTCAACTAACCAAGATTTCAATAATGAGTTCTCAAAGCTTATGTCTGACAGGTTTGAGATGTCCATGATGGGAGAGATTAAATTCTTCCTTGGCTTTGAGATCAAGCAATTGGCTCGTGGAACTTTCATTTCTAAAGCCAAGTATACCCAAGACATGCTCAAGACGTTTAATTTCCAAAATACAAAGATCAAGCCATCTCATGTGCAAGTCAAGTGCCACCTCAAACGCAACCCAGATGGTAAAGATGTGGACCAAAAGTTGTATCGTTCTATGTTTGGTTCTTTGCTTTACCTTTGTGCATCTAGGCCCGATATCATTTTGAGTGTAGGTGTGTGTGCAAGGTATCAAGCGGCTCCTAAGGAAATCCACTTAGTGGCGGTCCATAGGATTTTTCGGTATTTGGTTCATACCTCAAGGTTTGGTTTGTGGCACCCAAAGGGGGCACAATTCTCTCTCAAGGGCTACACGGATTCCGATTGGTCCGGTGATCAATATCATAGGAAGTCCACTTTCGGGGCTTGCCAATTCCTTGGTAGGTATTTGGTGAGTTGGTCTTCCAAGAAGCAAAATTGCATATCTCTTTCCACCGCCGAAGACGAGTATGTGGACACCGCAAGTGCTTGCACCCAATTGCTATGGATGAGGCAAACTCTCAAGGAGTATGACGTTCATTTGGATAAGGTGCCTCTCATGTGTGACAATGGAAGTGCCATCAAGACCGCTTACAACCCCGTGCAACACACAAGAACGAAGCATATTGAGATTCGTCATCATTTCATCCGTGACCATGTGGAAAGAGGTGATATTTCTCTCGCATATGTTCCCACCAAGGACAATCTCGCGGATATCTTCACGAAGCCACTCGACGACGAAAGATGCATGTTCTTGAGGAATGAACTAAACATCATTGATTTTAGGAGTTTCACTTGAGGATCTTGCACACACCCCTATAGATGAAACATGTTTTGGTTTAGGTGTAGTCATGGACATAGGGGGGTGTTATCCTAACACATTGGGTTCTCCCTCCCCCATTATGCCAAAAGCAAAAATTCATTGTTATCTCTCTTTTTCTAATGTTGAATTGTGAGCTTCAATGTTGAGAATTGGCAATGCACCCAAGATATATCTTCGCGGTTGCATACCATGATCTCTTACGTGGTGGCTTACGCCACCATCCTCTTTGTTGTGAAGAGTTGGATCTTAGTTGGGATTTATTCGATATTTCATTGCATTTCTTGTTTTTCCCTCTCTTAGTGTTCTCGTAGGAAAATCTCACTCAATTGGTCTTTTGATTGTTTGATTCTTGCAATTGAGCGGGATAAGTACTACTTCCAGTTTGGTGTTTCTATCCTAAGCCTTTCTACCCAAAACCAAACTCTATCTAGCACATTTGTCACTCCTTTGAAACTAGGAAGTTTCGAATCAGAAGGTAGCCGGAATTTACGGTTCAGTTTTGAACCAGAATATCCGGTTGGTACCGGAATATCCGTTTCATACTTGAACCGGAATATACGGTCCGGCGAATCTCCACATATTAGGAGGGGCACGGGGAGAGAGGTAGTTCTTGCCTTTTCTTCCCCAAGTCCTCTCCTCCACCACCACGCCGCCGCTCTGATTCTTGGCCTCCCGGGCCACTTCCTCCACGGGATCTGCGAGTTCTTGCCCGAATCTTGTTCTCCTCCTCCTTGGGAGAAATTCCATCGAAGCATCTTCATCCATGGACGCTGATAAAGTTCAAATCCTTTGAATCTTGATGCTATAACCATACCTCTCCATGGATTTGTGTTTTCTTGTCAATGCTTGGTAGTGATTGCTCCTTAAGGTATCCTATGCATGCTAGAGACAATAGGTTAGATTCACATGTCACCGATCTAGTTTTCAAATCTATATTAGAATCAATCTAGTGCTGGTTTCGTGCTGTCGGAATATCCGGTTCAGTTTTGAACCGGAATATCCGGTGGTTTATGTCACGCACTCGGAATATCCGGTAAAGAATTGAACCGGAATATCCGGTTAGTTAGTCCCGAATTTCATCAGTACTGGTTTGATCCTAACTAGAATTAATTCTCGATCATACCATGCACTCTTCCTTATTGTTTTGACATATGATTTCTCCATTGTTTGACATATGTGCACTTACCCCTATTTCTTCCTCTATGATTCTCCTTCACAGGTAGCTCTCACGCTGACAAGTTGGTTCCTCGCAAGCATCCTTCGTACAAGGACACTAGTGATGACGATCTCGGTGACGCTCGCCCTCCAAGGAAAGCTATTGCCAAGGGAAAGACTCTCCTCGAAGTCATCAAGGAAGAAGAAAGGAAAGGAAGCTAGGAAGAACTACAAGATGGATATCACCACTCAGGAGTATGCTCAGATCAGGCATAAGGATTGGTACAACACTCCCCGTGATGTTGAGTGTGAGTATGCTTGTTTCTGGTGCTTGGAGAAGTCTTATATCTATGCGTACATCTATTCTGACTACAAGTTACCTATCTGTCAGATGCATCCTACCAAGTTTCAGTTGATAAGGGACAAGGAAGAGTTTGCTGATGCTGCCAGTATCATTGAGAGGTTTGGTCTTGTGAGGCTTCTGGAGACCCGTTGCCCCTACAACACCGATCTCACTGTTCAGTTCATGTCCACTCGGGTTTTTGACTCCGGTGTTCCTTGCTATCTGAAGTGGATGACTAATACCACTCCTTGTGAGGTTCCTTTTCACGGATTGGGTCATCTGCTTGGTTACCAGCTCAACTCTCATCCTCCACTTGGTTACCGTATGCATGATGTGGAGAGACCGCAGCGAGAGAGATCCATGGCAGAGATGTATGCTACAGGTTTCACTATTGGGAAGCTGGAAGGGCTTCTCCCCTTCTATGATCAGCTTGTGCGCATCTTCTGGTCCTTCTTGGTGCATAGTGGAGGTAATAATGATGCTCTCACTAGTCCTTTCTACAATATTCTCATTTTGGCTAAGCAGTGTATGGAGGATGAGGATCCTACTGCCTCTTATACTGTGGATGTCATGGACATTATCTTTCATGAGCCGTGCAATGCTATGATTGGTGGGAACACCATACCTTATGGACCATATATCATGATGCTGATCAAGGACACCATGAAGAGGGATTTCAATGAGTTCCCAAGGAAGAACATCACTTCAAGAAGCTATATGTCAAGAGGAAGAAGGTTGTTCGTGCTCCTATTCCTCCTCCAGAGGGTGGTTCCTCTATGGGAGGTGTGGCCCCTTCTAGTGCTCGCTAGTTTGATTCTTCTACCACTCTGCGCAATGTCAGAAAGCTCTCCTGGTTTCAGCGCAATGTGTTGTGCATGAAGGTGGATATTCACAAGGAGCAGTATCAGGCCTACCGCAGGGACACAACCATGTCTAGCACTCAGAGTCAGATTCTTCACCATGTGAGTGGTGCTACTGGTGATCTTCCTGCTCCCCTTGTTCCTAAGACTTATTCTCAGTGGTCTGCCAGAGACCGTACCCCTTGGGAGCGTATTGAGGAGGCTCTCCGTGCCACTACTGGTTCTTCCAGCATTCATGTTGGAGATGGTTTCGATGAGGAAGATGAGGACGTGGACGAGGATCTTGAGAGGGAGGCTGAGGGTGCTTCCGATGCGTCAGCAGGAGAGTCTTCTGAGCATTTGGATGCTTAGCTTCGTTGGGGCGCTAGCACCACTACCCCTCTCCTTTTTGGTGTCTCCATGCCAAAGGGGGAGAAGTAGTACTTGGACTACGGGGATTTGCATGGGTTTTGGGCACAAGTATATGCTTTTACCATTTCTTGAGAGCTTGTGTCCATTTAGTCTTATTCGTGAACTATTTGCTACTTATTGTCTCGGTTAAAACTCTGTGCTATTATGTGTTGTGAGACTATGTTTATTGGTGACCATGAATTATCTTTCATATATGTTGAGGATATTATCTATTATTTTGCTTTGGTATTCTTGTTATCATCTCTACGCACAAGGTATATATTTCTCTTATTCTCAACATATTGGTTATATTGTTTACTTTGGCATGTTTGCTACTTGTTGGAAATTTCTCTCCTTGTATTATTGCACTTTTTGCATTTGAGGAAAACAAAATATGTGCATATAGATAAGGGGAGACATTTCCATTTTGTTTCAAACATGTACTCGTCAAGTTTTTATTGCAAATCTTAGTATTGTCATCTAACACAAAAAGGGGGAGATTGGAAGTGCATTTCATTTTCTCGGTGTTTTGTGTGTTAGTTAACAATACTAAGTACATTATTTATCGAGGTGTTTAGTGTGCAGGTGTTATACTTAACATCGGCATCGATCACCGAAAAGATCAGTGAAGATTGGGCTAAGATATTTGGGAGAGTGAGAAACCGGATTATTCTAACCGGATTATTCTGGGAAACCGGATATTCCGGTTAGGATGGTTTCTGTCCAGTTCGGGCAGAAACGAACCGGAATATTGGTACCAGATTATTCACTCCATACCGAATAGTCCGGTTGAGGAAGTTTCAGCTCGAATTCGACTAAGGACTGAAGATGGAACTCACGGTTGCTAACCGAATTATTTGTACCGGATTATTCTGGGGCAGCCGGAATATCCGTTTCAGGTGCATGCGCAAGAGAGAAGCTAACCGGATTATTGGTATCGGATTATTCCGAGCCAATCAAAATATCCGGTTGAAGTCAACAAAGCTCGAAGCAGATATGAGGAAATATCCCGACCGGATATTCCGGTCCAAACTTGGACCGGATATTCTGGTACCTGTTTTCCACCCAAACGGCTAGATTTGAGGAGGGGGTATAAATACCCCTCCTCTTCCTCCTTGAGCTCTAGTTCTTCCTCAAGCATTCAATAGCATTTAAGAGCTCACCTAATCCTCAATAAATCCCAATCCCTCCCACCAAACTCGTTGATCTTTGGAGGATTGAAGGAGAAGGCCCCAATCTACATCTTCACCGAGCCGTTCTTCATTTCCCCCTTGTTAGCTTGAGGGATCTAGCCTAGGGTTTCCTCTTGTGGAGAACCTAGGCATCTTGCTACTCTTGGTTATTCAAGATTGTTGGGAGCCCCCAATTTGGCTGTGGGTGTGTGCCCCAAGTTGTTTGTAAAGGATTCGATTCCCGCCTCAAAGGGGATAAATAGTAGAAGGTGGACTAGGCCTTTGTGGAGGGGTTCATCAGAGAATAGGGTGAGGCCTTTGTGGCGTTGAGTAGGCCTTTGTGGCGGGCTCACACCCCTCCAACGAGACGTACTCCCTTAACAAGGAGAAACTCGGGATTACATCGTGTCTCTGCGTGCTTCATATCAGTTACCCCGTTCCCTTCTCCCTTTACTTGTACTTGCATTGTGATTGTTGTTATCCTTGTCATATAGGTAATTTCACCTTAGTTGCATTATCTAGAGAATTTACCTTTGTGTCAAGCCTAAACTCGATGAAAAATTGAAATTGGTCGTAGCACCTATTCACCCCCCTCTAGGTGCCCATACTTAACTTTCAAAACTTGCTGTTGTGCTCTTCATACCTTCCTCTTGGGGTTTCCCAACGAGTGCAAGACCTGCACCATCAAAGACCGGCAATAAGCCCCTCGTATACGCCGATGTTGTTGGAGACCTTGTCTTTGGGGTCGAAGGCAAGATGTACAACATAAAAGAGCTTGTCCCACGTTGGAGATGTGAGTACAACATCATCCCTCGCGCAATCTGCTGCGAATGCCACATCACAATTAATGGTCCAAAGGACGGGGGCTACCTTGCCTCGCAACAACGATTCTTCCTCTCTATCTTCTATTTGGATGTTAGTCCACTCCACGGTGAAGTCCGCCAGGACGGATCCCTTGATGACCCTAGTGGTATGGAATGTGAGCTCGAAACCTTGAAGTTCGATGTTCCACTCGTCAACACACCCAATGGCGTTGGAGCTGCGGAGGACCTTCTCTAGGGCATATGATGAGTTCACCCTGATAGGGTGACACTATAAGTAGTAGCGTAGTTTCCTGGAGGCTATGAGGGTAGCGTAGAGGATCTTATGCTGCATTGATGAAGTAGACGGGATGCTGCACGATATTGGTGTCGGTTGTTGCGTCAGCAGGGTCTTCGCGAGGAACTGGGAGCTCCTCCTCTCGAGGGACGACATAAAGCTCGTCGAGGCTCTCCTTGTCGGGTGGGTCCAGATCGTGCGGCGTGGTGCCTTTCTTCTCAGCAACTGATTGTTATCTTTCCACCACCAGGACGATGCTTGCTATCTACAGGGTGGCTGCCAAGTATAGGATGAGAGGCTCGCAAGGTCGTAGAGCGACTATAATCGCTGAGCTAGCCCGGTACTTCTTGAGCTCCCCGAAGGCTGCTTTAGCCTCAGGATTCCACTTGTACGGGCCAGTTTGCTTCATGATCTTGAAGAAGGGTAAAGCTTTGTCGGCGAGCCTAGAGATGAAACGCTCGAGGGAGGCCATGCACCCAGCGAGAAGCTTCATGTACTTGAGGCATTGTGGTGGTTGCATCTATTCTCACGCCGAGCATATTTCCCGATTCCCGAACACGACACCCGAATAACCCGAACCCGATCCCGAATAGCCCGAACCCGAGAATCCCGATCATTTTCTCGGGTAGGTGTTCTGAAAACCCGAAATCAGTTAGGGTAATTCGGACTTGTACTTGTGAGGCCCGAACATCCCGAATTTCCCGAACAAAAGTAAGGCAAGAAGCTCATCCTCTTAGGTGTGCCATGCTCATCCCAACCCCAAGTGTCCAAGGTGGCAAGGCCCATGTGCGGCCAGTGCTTCCGCTCTCCCATGCCTAGTCGACTCATTCCTAAATCTCACGTTCCTATAAAAAAAACCAATCTCACGTTCCAGCCAGGAACGACACCACCAGTTGACCAGCTCCACAACTTCGGTGCTGCTAGGCGCTAAGCAGATCCGCCGCCGCCGTCTGCTACCTGTGCTGGCGCACCTTCCGCGAATTCGCGGAGCAAAATCCACGAGACACCAGCGGCCGGCGCCAGCAACTTCCCTAGGCCCAAGCCCCACCGCACCGTGCCACACTGCCATTACCTCCACCGGCCACCCTCCACCGTACGCAACCCGCCGCGCCATGCCGTAACTGCGTCTTCCCCGTGAGGAATCGAAGCAACTGGCCGCCATCTACCTCTTCCCCGACTTGACACATCCATCCTCATCATTCCATAGGATGGCGCGGAGTGCTAGAGGATTGAAGGATAGCGCAGAATGCTGAAGAATCCACAACCAATTCGGGATATATGGGAATTCCCGAACCCGAACCCGAATTTTCGGGAACCCGAGTTGTCGGGTAGCAATATTTTTTCAAGAATTTCAGGAATCATTTTTCGGAACCCGAACTATTTTTTTTCCCGAATAACCCGACCCGAAAATTCGGGAAAACCCGAACGCCCAGCGTGAATCTATTCATTCGCCTTGATATTGTCAGGGTTGGCCTCTATTCCATGGTGCGAAACGAGGAATCCAGGGATATTTTCTGAGGGTACCGTGGTAGTACCGTTCCTCTTTACCGGTAGTACTGGCGCTCGGGTACTAGTATTGGTCATAGTGGTAGTATCGCTGCAGCTGACAGTTGTACCTCTAGCCAGGTATCATCTTTCCGACAAAGGGTCCAAGTAGTGATATTTTGAGAAAGAGTAAAGTTTTTAGGATGGGAAGTTGGGGCTTGGGATTGAGAACAAAACTGGAATGGTACTTCACAACCAACTTGCAAGATGCAATTAAATAAAAGCCAAGAGTGAGTGTGTTTTCCATACAACCACGACACAAAAGTATAGGTGATGAAAACCAAGAAATATCCAAATAAGAATCATGTAAGAGAGTATGGTATGCTACCGCGAAGATGTATCTTGGGTGCATTGCCAATTCTAACAATTTTAGATCAGAATTTAGCATTAGAAAATAGATATATAAACGTTTTTTTACTTTGGGAATAATGGGGGGAGGGATAGCCCAATGTGCTAGTACAACACTCTACCTATGTCCATGCCTACTACTAAACCCAAACACATAGTCAACTATAGGTGTGTATGCAAGATTCTCAAGTGAAGCTCCTTGAATCGATGATATTTAGCTCATTCCTCAAGAACATAAATCTTGTATCATTAAGGGCCTTTGTGAAAATATCGGCAAGTTGATCCTTGGTGGGCACATATGCTAGCTCAATATCTCCACGAGCAACATGATCTCTAATGAAGCGATGACAAATCTCAATATGCATCGTTCTTGTATTTTGCACCGGGTTGTAAGCAATCTTGATGTCACTTTCATGGTCGCACAAAAGAAGCACTTTGTCACAGTGGACATCATGTTCCTCAAGAGTTTGCCTCATCCACAACAATTGAGTGCAAGCACTAGTAGCTGCCACATACTCGGCTTCGACGGTAGAGAGATATGCAATTTTGCTTCTTAGAAGATTAACTCACCAAGGACCTACCAAGGAATTGGAAAGCCCCCAAAGTCGATTTTCCTATCATCTTGATCACCAGTACAATCCGAGTTTGTGTACCCACCGAGAGAGAAATGTGCCCCCTTTGGGTACCACAACCCAAACCTTGAGGTATGAACCAAATACCGAAAGATCCTATGGACCGCCATCAAATGGCTTTCATTAGGAGCCTCTTGATACCTTCCACACTCAACATAATATCGGGTCTATAAGCACATAGATAAAGCAAAGAACCAATCATGGAACTATACATATTTTGGTCCACATCTTTACCATCCAGATTATACTTGAGATGACACTTGGTTTGCATTGGAGTGATCTTCCCTTTAGCATCTTGGAAGTTGAACCTATTGAGCATGTCTTGGGTATACTTGGCTTGAGAAATGGAAGTCCCACGAGCCAATTGCTTGATCTCAAAGCCAAGAAAGAATTTGAGCTCCTCCATCATAGACATCTCAAACCTATTAGTCATAAGCTTTGAAAATTCATCATTGAAAGCTTGATTAGTTGAGCCAAAGATAATATCGTACATGTAAAGTTGGCATATGAAAATCTCCCCCTTAACCCTCTTTGTAAAAAGGGTGGGGTCGATTTCCCAACTTCAAACCCACGGTCTTGCAACAACTCTCTAAGGTGCTTATACCACGCACGTGGTGCTTGTTTAAGTCCATAGAGAGCCTTGTAGAGCTTGTATACATGGTTAGGGAAGTTGGGGTCCTCAAAACCCAGAGGTTGCTTAACATATACCAACTGTTTCAAAGGAACATTTAGAAAAGCACTTTTGACATCCATTTGTTGCATTTTAAAGTTATGCGAAGATGCATATGCAAGAATGATACATATGGACTCAAGGAGATCCACGAGAGCATAAGTTTCATCAAAGTCAACGCCTTCCACTTGTGAGTACCCTTGAGCCACCAATCTTGCATTGTTCCTTGTGACAATACCATGCTTATCTTGCTTGTTCTTGAAGATCCACTTGGTGCCAATAACATTGCGGCAATCTTTGGACTTGTCAACTAGCTTCCATAATTTGTTGCCCTCAAAGTTATTGAGTTCATCATGCATATCTTCCACCCAATATGAATCCTCAAGAGCCTCAAACACTTTATTTGGTTCCACCATGGATATGTGAGCTTGATGCTCACTAAAGCTTGCCAATTGAGCTCTCGTGGACCTTTTACCTCTTATATCACCAAACACCTTATCACTGGAGAATTCAATTCTCTTCAAAGCTCTAGTAATCCTTGCTTGACTACGGGCTTCGATCTACTCATTGTTGTGAGGATGAATCACTTGATCATCTTGATCATTTGGGTCCCCTTCTTGACCGATTTGTTGGCCTTGATCATCATTATTGCTTGCTTCAACATGAGAAGTAGAAGGTTGATCTTGGCCTTGATCTCGGATAGCTTGACTGATAGGAGAACTTGGTTCTTTCACAGCAACTTGATCAATAAGAGGAGGGTCTTGAACTTGTTCATGGGTTGGTGCATCACTTGCTTCATTGGCATGTTCTTCTAGTGTAGACGAGGGATCCACTTGAGTAGAGCATAGTTCTTCTCGATCCGCCACAAAGTGTCCCTCAATGGGGCAAAAAAAAAACACACCCATTCTTATTATGACTTCTTGAGGTATTTCAACATCTGCATTAGAAACATGAAACTGCTCCCTTGTCAAAGACTCTATAAGTGTGGGATTCGACACCATAACCAACAAATGTACCCTCAATAGATTTAGATTGGAATTTAGACAAACGAATACCTTTTACCAAATAGAAGCACTTACAACCAAAGACACGAAAGTAAAAGATATTTGGTTTGTTACCAGTGAGAATCTCATATGGAGTCTTCATTAAGCCTTTGCGAATGTAGAGCCGGTTTGATGAATGACAAGCCATAGAGATGGCTTCGTCCCATAGACATTGAGGAGATTTATACTCCGCCAACATGGACCTAGCCATATCCAAGAGAGTCCACTTATTCCTTTCGAATACACCATTTTGTTGAGGGGTATATGCAAAAGAATATTAATGACGAATCCCTTATTCACTAAGAAAACCAGTTAGGGTGTAGTTCTTGAACTCGGAGCCATTGTCACTCCTTATAGCCAAGATGAAAACATTGTGTTGACATTGAACTTGATTGGAGAAGTCGATGACATCTTGTTGGGTCTAACTCTTCAACTTGAAGAAATAAACCCAAGTATATCTTGAATAGTCATCCACAATCACCAAGCAATACTTATTCAGTTATTCCCACCAAGACTTGCCTCTGGCCCGACACCAAAGAGATATCACATGAAGAAGTTCCAATATCCACTTTGATGAAATAATAGTCTTTCTTGGATGGGGAGAATCATGCATCTTTCCTTCAACACAAGCCCTACAAACACAATCTTTGGGAAAGGAAACATTTTCTTTTAGTCTGAGGATGTGGCCACCCTTGTGAAGGCTTTGCAAAGTTCTCATCTTGACACGGGATAAACGACAATGCCACAACCACCCCATGTCGGCCTTACCGAAGAGACACATCGTTTGAGTGTTGGTTGACCCCGAAAAGTCTACCACATACAACTCATTTTCGACATGCCCTACGCAAGCAACATCAAGAGTATTGCTCCACAAGAGGACCACGATGTCAGGTTCAAAGAATACGGAGCAACCCATCTTCCCTAAAGCACGAACTGAAAGTAAAATGTATAACCAAGAGATTCGACAAGCATGACGTTTGCAAGAGTGATATTAGGAGCAACAACCACCTTACTGAAGGTCGTTACCTTAAAATTTGACCTATCTCCATAAGTGACGGTTACTTGATTTATATTTGTTCTCAACTTCGTCATAAGCTCCTTGCTTCCGGTCATATGACTTGTACCTCCACTATCAAGTATCCATTTTGACCCACCGGAAGCATAGCCCTACAAGAAATCATTGACTAGAGTTAGGACCCGAGGAGGGTCCTTTCATGTTAGCAACAAGGGTCTTGGAAACCCAAATAGTGTAATCAATGTAACCCTCATAAGAACCAACATATTTAGCTTGCACCACACCATAGTAATCAACAAATAAGAAATGATGAGGATTGTTAGATCTCGCGGAGTTGCTACGAGTGGTTTTGTCCCTAGTGACAATACCACTCGCATCAACATTCTTCTTAGCTTGTGCGGGCTTGGCCTTCTTCTTGTTCTTGTTCTTCTTCTTCTTCTTCTTGTTCTTGCTCTTGGCAACATATCCAAGACCTTACTTTCCATTTTGTGGCCTTGGAGCCACCAAATTCTCAACACTAGGGCCCTTGCCTTTGATTCTTGCAAGCTCTTCTTTCGACCTAGAATTCTCCTCCATAATATTTGCATGATCACAAAAAGAAGAAGACATACTAGGCACATTGAATCGATCTAATTGAGTTTGAAGTTGTTCACGTGACTTGGTGATGGTAGAGTGTTCACCCTCCAAGGCCTTGTGAGCCTTGGTGAGCTTCTCTACCTCTTCGGTTAGTTTATCATGACCAACACCAAACTTAACCTTTTTATTTTTAGCCATTTTATACTTATCAAGTGCACGGTCATGTTCCTTAGTGATTTTAGACATTAACTCATTGTGTGACTCCTCAATAGTCTCATGTTTATACTCAAGAGAGACTCGAAGCTCATGCTCTTTCTCAAGAGAATTTGTGAGAGATGCCTTTTCAAGAGCATCCTCTCTCTCATTTTCACCTTTCTTCTGAAAGGACCTTGTCAAAGACCGTCTCTAATTGCAGTCGATTAGTGCTACCAATTAGCAATGCCGAAAGGCCGTCTCTCTTCAGCGGTGCCGAGTTCTGGACGGCGGAGCGCTAATGGGTTGACACGACCATACACGTGCACACCAAAAGAGGGATTACACATGCGTTCCTTGACGAGGAAAGCTTAGTGACATCCTTGCAACTATGTCTAGTTGTAAGGATTAGTGATTGCCCAAAACTCTATGATTGCCCAAAACTCTTCTACAACTACATCGATTCAGCTGCCCGGTGAGTCACGATCCTGATCCTTGCATGTATGGGCATGCCTTGTTATTTGCATGATGACCTTGGCGGACTACGTAGGTCAAAATCTTCAAATTCTATAACGTAGACTAGCATATATTACAGTATGAAACTTTCCTCCTATCAACTTTTTTTTTTGGTTTACAGGGCACCATCGGGGCGGACGCCGAATCCTTGTTTTTGAAGGTTGGGTGGGTTTTTTCCGCACCCCTCAATTTTCTTAAAGGGAAGGATCGAATAAGGTGTTTGTTTAGGGCATTTTTTTGGTCAAAAACGGTAAAGTGGCGGTTATTTTGTAGTTCGACGTGATATAAGAGGTATGTTTTTAACAAGAAATCATCACTATTATATAGAACCATAGGTTACAACACAATGATTACAACTTCCAGCCTCAAGAACTGTGGGGACCCAGCACACCACTGCATGTGTAGTGCGCAAGTTGGTGACATAATACTCACAGAAGGACTTATCCGTGAATATTACATCTCTCAGAGTGGTACAACAGAAACACGGCGGGGCCAAGCAAGGCTATAGGATACAAATTTCATTACAAAATCTTTAAAATCTCCTTGACGAATCAAGAAGATCTCCTGCAAAAGAAACATCAGAAGAAGCAATTCAAAGCTCCAAGCCGGAGAAGAACTCTAGCTCAGAACTAATCCACTACGGCTGATGTCAGCCCTAATCTACGGCTTGTAAATGCTAAATCCAAGAATGGTCTCCACCTACATCTTGATAGCTTGTCCTCCACCAGCGTTGTTGATGATGATGCTTTTACTGACTAAGTAGTAGATCACTCCACCTAGCTCCTTTAGACAGCGATGGCTTCTCGATGAAGACTTCAATAGGGCTTCAACTCTAAGCAAGGGGTCAAACGGGATAGAATGAGTAACGAGCGTTACTCAGCAAGTTCATGATATATAGTGGGTGGTTGATGCACTATCTACAGCTTAAGACTCGAAAGAGTCATAAGAAAATGCAAGGTTTTGTAAAACTTTCTTCAAGAGGTTGCTTTTAATTCTGAAAACTATGCCCGCCAGATCTTCACAGGACTAGAACTTTCATGGAGTTGCCTTTCCTGCGGCGTTCGCAGCTCCTTCCCGGAACAAGGGGTAACATGCCACATCCTTTTACACTCTGCAGAGGTGCGTTACTTTACCCATGGACGACCAAGACCATGTTGCACAACCAGGTGTACATTCCTGTCCACTCCCACTCAGGTGTGGGGCCCGGTTGTTGGTCCAAGCCAAACCGTGCTTCTCCGCACAACGCATGCCCACCCATTTCTGCCAGCAGGTTGAACGCCTGATTCCACCCCTCACGATGGAGATCTACGCGCCCCTGGCAGACACTCATAGACCCCAGAGCCCGTGGGACGTAAGGGATCCCACCCATGTGCATGTAGTCTCGCAAGACCTACAGCATACGTCTCTGGCAGTCCGTTGACATGCGAACGAGAAAAGTATCACGGTTCACTTACTCCCCCCATAGAAGACCCATGGTTAACGCGAATTTACGGCGCAAGAATCCTGACGGCAGCTGTTGTTAATTCCTAGGTAATACGTTCCCATGCATATGGAACCTTCCTTTGACCTATTCATCTTACCATGGTCCCATCCGCCCACCAAACAGAACACTACCACTCGGGTAGTCATTCAATTAGTCATATTATTATAAAAATAGGATCATGCATTCTTTTGAGAGTAGGTGATAAGACGATAGGGTTTTTGCAATTAGTTTGTTATGAAGTACTGCAAAGGATATGAACAAGTGATAAACTTGCCTGAGATTGAAATAACCATAATAATAATCCAGGTCTTCGAGATTCGAGGGTCGCGTAGAGAAATCCAAACATCTGTAAGATAGCAAAGTAGTCCTGGTAAGGACTACAGAAAACACTGGCAAGATGATACATGCATAGTAATGAGATGCATCGTGAAATACCCTGGAAAATACCCCAACTTACAAGTGTAAGCCATGATCGATACAATAAGTTAATCACACAGGTTTTAGGTGCATGGTTTCATTACTTGTGGTGATGTTGTTATTAACTTCTTTTAGACTTATATGTGTTTCACTTTTATTTAACAAACAATGGTTATCATGTTTAGGTAGAAGTGTTTATTACTTGATTAGGTATCAAGACAATAGCACATGCAAGACAATTATTGAAAAGATAACAAACATGTTTGGTTTTATTTTCCTAAAGTGTAGAGCTAATGACAATGAGTTTAGTTGAAAATGATGAACTAGTACAGTAAACTCTATCATCACAATACTTGCTAATTACTTGTGATGATAGGTTTTATAGGTATGAAAACATAAGGTTTTATTAATAGGGGAAATAATGACGTGGTAATAGTTTCTGGTTATAATAAAACATTATAGAATTTCAGTATACTTATAGAAAACAAGTTTAGAAGTGTAATACAATGTTTTACAGTTGGCATATTTGAGTTGGAAATGATTTTCTTTTTAATTTGATATAACATTTTATGTTTTCTGAAAACATTTGAATAAATTATTATTTTATTAATTTTAAATGAATTAAATGACTAGATAAAATATTGCACACAGGAAAACTTGGTCAAATGACAATGTAAACATCATAGGTGAGTTGTACATGTCATTTGGAGCATTTTGGTATATAACTTGTATTTTTCTGATTTTATGAATTATTTCCTATTTTCCACAATTTTAAATGATTTAATTTAATTAAAGAAAATATTAATTTTTAAACTTTATCACATACTTTTAAAAAGTTGATAATCATTTAGATTATATTTTTCTAATCATTTTGGTATATGAGTTTTATTTTTCTGATTAATAGATTAAAAGATATTTATTTATTAAGTTAAGTTGATTTTCTGTTTTTAAATTGACAGGTGGGTCCCACCTGTCATATTTGGTTTGAATTAAAATTTAAAAGAAAAAGAAAAAGGAAAAAGGGCTGTGACGTCATGGTGACGTCACAGGTGATGTCACCGGCCCCAAATCTTCACAGATGCTAAGCAATTGCACGATTCACCGAAAATTGGTGCAATCCGCGGGGTTCATCGACTTGGGGAGATCCCCACGAACCCGTAGAGGGTGTCGCTCCCACCAAATGGTCACCGGAGTAACTCCGGCGAACACCGGCGCGGCGGCGAGTGACGGTGCACAGTGCCCGCGTCAAACTAGTCGACCAAACTAAGAATCGAAGGCATCCAGAGATGCAGCGGCTCACCCTGAGCACAGTGGTGTGGTCGGTGAGGCCCGACACGGTCAGAATCGCCGGCGGCGAGGTCTTCCTTGCGGCGGCCGGAATCGAAGGAGACGGCTCGATTCGGCATCTTCGCGGCCTCCCAGCAAACGAGGTTTGCTGGAGAGGTAGAGCACTTCACGGCGGAGCTCGTGGTGGTCACGACTTTCTCGGGAATCGCCGGAGTCGACGGCGCGGTGGAGGTTTCCGAGTGCTAGGGTTTCGGGTTCTTGCTTCGTTACAGAGAGGGATAGCAACGAGGAGAAGTGAGAGTGAGAGGGAGAGATGCAGACGCCTCTCCACGTTTTATACCCGCGGAACGGCGGCGAGGGAGAGGTGGCAACGATGGCGTGGCCGTCCCTATCTTCTCCTCTGCCTTCTGGCAGGAGGAAGAAGAAAGGTTCAGAAAAGAAATGCCACCTTTTGATACCCCCCTGAAAGTTTCGGAAATCACGTTTAAGTCCTTCTATTTATGTAAACTGAGATAAAACCTATGTTTTCAGGGCCTATCCGTGAACAGAAAAATTAATAAAAAATATATTTGGATTCCTTATCAAATTTCACAACTCACCATGTTTTGTTTTTGTGAATTTGAAAGATTTTTATATTTTTTTATTTAGGTGCTAGATTAAGTGGTTTTGTGGTTTTCTCTTCTTTTAATTGATTTAATGGACTTAAAATTATGCCAAAGCATATTTAATAAAAGTACACACTCCCATCTTGTGGATACCAAGGTGGGGTATCATAATTGGACAATTTTAGCCATAATCCCTTATAGAAGGTATTTTAGTAAAATTACTTGGTACTGGTTCTATGCACTGTTATGAAAACAATTTAATATGGGATTTTATTCCATGTCACACCACATGATTTCAATGAGTGAAAGAACTTGTTTTCTTTTTATAATACTATGTTCTTTTCATAGCAATTTTTGTTGACACTTTACTTAGGTGAGTGCAAGTCATGTTGATTGTTTTTAGTACTTTACCAGGTGGAAAACATGAGTGGTTTTCAGAGCTTATTTATTTGTTTTCCACATAGGTTCCAAATGGAAATATTATCTCATGTTTGTTTAAAGACATGTAATACTTAACATGGTTATGTGCAGATGAATCTTTGTTGTTTTCAGGTAGTCTTGTTTATGAAAAGGATTTGGAAAACAAGGTATCAGCTTGTTTCCATCTACCTTCACATATCAAGACATGTGGATGTAATAGCTTGTTATTATTTTCTCTCTTGATAATTGTTTCCATTAAATATATAATTATATATTCCTCATCTCAGATGAGCTTGACAGAGGTTAATGATTCTCTATTATATCCTAATGATTCACTGGATAAATTCTTATGCTCCCCTACTGAGGCAGTGTTGCTTCATGTGGTCTTCTGTTGCTTGATGGTATTCTCTTTAGTTTCCACTAGTCTTCTGTTATCACCTTTGTCCATTTGCAAGTAATATCATCTCTTGGATTCAATCTTCAACTATCTCACCCTTGTGGTGAGAACAAACAGTTATTCCAAGCAAAAATTTTGCTTAGATGATTATATTGTGGTTTCTTGTTTCCTTAGTGTTATTCTTTCTATTGGTTGATGATGAAAGGAATGTAGGTGTAGTTTATGACATCAGTTAGCCTTAAGCATATAAGAAGAATCTGTTGACAAGTTTGCAAGTCTTGCCCCCAAATTTACTTTTCATATACAAGAGACTGAGATGTACTAGGTTATTCAATCTTCTGTTTGTTTGTGTAAGACACTCAAGTGTTTGGGTATACAAAAGTGATCTGTTAACAAGGTAGCTAGTCTTGTTATCAAACTACTTCTATATAACACTAACCTTGGAGTATCACACTCTTTCAAGAGAGTTAATAAGATCATATCAAGATATAAGAGTTCTCCAAGTACTCTTATAATAGATTGGAGTAACACTTCTAGAACGCTCTAAATAATCTTCTTGAAGATCTTCCTGTGGTAGTTCCTCTTCTCTTGTGGGTTGCTTCTCTTGCAGAATGATTTAGAGAAGATTGGAAACAAGATAGAATGGTCTAGACAACATAACAAGATCTAGATTAAGAGTTACTTCATGATTTTATTATCCTTCCATAAACTTCTTATTTTATTTTCCATAAGATATGTTCTTATATCATACAAGATTGGTTTACTTAGTTTTCAATTTACTTCCTCTACTAGAGGTTATAATTTGTTGTTACTCCTTAATTGTATCCAGAGATACTTTAGTTGTTGAATGATGATTTGGATAGAATTGTGGAGTGTTTGTAGAATGATGACTTGATAGTGAATTGATCTAATAGTTCATTGATGTGTTGAGATTTCATATGCTCACTTGTATAACATGATTGAAGCAATAAGCATGTGAAAGTTATTAAGGTTTAAGGACTTATGTCAAAGTTGTTATTTGTTCTCCCAGGTGTCATGATCTACTTTATATTCATCACTTTATTAACTTTTTTTTATTCTTAATGCAGATATAGAGATTTGGGAACATCATATGTAATGGTCAAGGTTAAGCAGTTGGTTAAGAAGATTTACTTCTTCTTTAAGGTACTTCTTTTATGGTTGAGGAGATATGTACATGTTCGATAAATATGTTAATGCAATTATTATGTCATTTCCCACTTGTGGGGTTTAAGTTAATACTTGTTTGTATCACTTGTGTTCTATTGAAACTTTGTTATTTACTTGTGATGATTCACTTAGTGGTTACTTAATAATTTAGAAAGATGTTGTGTGGATGGTTTATAACTTAAGAGTTGTTGTTTGAGAGGACATAACATCTCTGTTGATGAGATGGTTCAGTTATGCATTACTCATTAGTGAAAGTGTGATCATCATTCATGATATTTGGATTCTCACCCCTCTTTGAGTTCTAGATACCTAGTGAATTATCCCAAGTCACTTGTAGACTTGAGGTTTAGGTGGTTGAGAATTTGTGTTGGTCACAACCAATTATGGTTTGTGTAACCAAATGATTTGGTTTCTTAGGATACTTGTTATAAAGATCACTCCAAATGTACTCTTGACTAGATGAACTAGACCTATTTCATCATGTCAAGTGAATCTTTGGTCACTTTGTTTTGTTTAAACTTTCGCGCCAAAATTTCCCGTATTTTTAGATGCATGCTTTACAAATGCACATATTATATTTCGATCCTTATAACTTCCCAAACACTGGGATGTTACAGTATCTTCCCCTTAACAAGAACTTTTTCCCGAAGTTCAACCTCTCTCACGTAAAGATAGGTAGAGAGAACTTCTGTAGACCGTTGAATCTTCCCAACTGTTTCCTTGTGTTGACCTTGGCATGTGAAGTATCTTGTCTTGATTGTTCACCTTCTACTATCTTGCATAATAATCTAATACTAAGCATGTTTCTATTATAACTCTGTTTTGTTTCTAGGCCTTCCTAATGGTCTAACGAAGAACACATGGTATTTCCACCATATAGTGGATACCCAATTTCGTTTTCCGATGAATAGGTACGATTTCCTATCCCTCACAACTTTCTGAAGAACATTTGGTACATTCACCAGGTGATGAATAACCAATAAGATTCTTCCAGTGCAATGGGTATTGTCTATGTTTAGGACTCCATTTGGTTCAATCTAATAGTCTTAAGAGGAATACTGCTCCAAGAACTTGTACGATGTAGTGTACATTGGCTTAAACTCAATTATTAGTGAAAGTATCTCCGAGTTTCCTCGAGTTTTAACTCTTTCCTATAGGTGATTATCACCTATTCCACTAGTTACTTCCGATGGTCCTTCTATATCTTTGGGTTTTGACTTCTATGGGACAATTATATAAGTTTATTTATCAACTTCTACATGTTTCCTTCTAATATATAACTACCCATGTTATTTTCCTGGCATGATTTGTGGTAGCTCACCATGTGTTGATGTAGTAGCTCACAAACTCCAAAGAGGATGTGGAATGTGGTCCATTCCCATCAGTGTCTTCATTGTCATCTTCCTTCTTGACTTTCTGGTCTTCTAGATCTTTGGTGGTTACTTCCATCAGCTGATATTTCAGACCGCTCTCATACTAATCCTATACCCTCTAGACCAATAACATCAAGATAGAACTCAATGTTTGCACATGCATATGCACATCAGGTTCCAACTTCATGCACAGATCTAGTCAATCAAAGATCCAAATAAAATCCAATAAATCCCAAATGCAGTTATCACTCATGCATCAAAAGCCTGTGAAATACAAAGTACTTAGAGTAAAACATCTCAAGTACCAAGGCTCTTAAATACTATACACTACAAGTAGGTATATGTTATCTTGTAATTCTTATTCTACACAACCACTCTTTGCCTAGGTAATTACTCCAATTGCATGCCTTCCTGCAATAGAATAATCCAAGACAAAACGATCCTAGAGTAGTTGTTGTCTAACTTGGTTCCATGTAGTACTAAGTACTATGCCATTGGAATTACTTCATTTTGTTTATGACAAGCTTATCGTGGCATATGTTGATCCTTCATGGTGTTGATCACATTAGGAGTAGTAATGTAGCTTCCATCAATGCTTATGCCTTCTCCTAGTTCTATACTATACTATAATGATTCACCTCTAGACTTGATAACTAGGAATATGGTTCATATCCCATAGTTACCATGGTTTAATGATTCTCATGATTCTTAAACATAATTTTTTGATGATTTCTATGCTTACTCTATACCATGTTCTACTCCATCCTATTAATTCATAGAATGGGGTAATCATAATTGTGACTTAATCATCTCTGACCATATTAGAACTCTCCTTCTCACAATAGCACTAATACATGCTAGCCTTCTAACTATTCCTACCTAGGTATAAAGATAATAGATAAGTAGATTTGCTCAGGTTGAGTAGGAATAATTCTATACAAGTATGATTATATCATTCTCAAGTGAATGATCATCATAGTTGTAGGAAATGTGGTTTAGATAAGATGGCTTCCTATAATCTTTACCAACCTACAGATCTCCTAAAAGGTTTTAAACCTAAGGTCGCTTCGCTCTGATACCATCTGTGGGGACCCAGCACACCACTGCATGTGTAGTGCGCAAGTTGGTGACATAATACTCACAGAAGGACTTATCCGTGAATATTACATCTCTCAGAGTGGTACAACAGAAACACAGCGGGGCCAAGCAAGGCTATAGGATACAAATTTCATTACAAAATCTTTAAAATCTCCTTGACGAATCAAGAAGATCTCCTGCAAAAGAAACATCAGAAGAAGCAATTCGAAGCTCCAAGCCGGAGAAGAACTCTAGCTCAGAACTAATCCACTACGGCTGATGTCAGCCCTAATCTATGGCTTGTAAATGCTAAATCCAAGAATGGTCTCCACCTACATCTTGATAGCTTGTCCTCCACCAGCGTTGTTGATGATGATGCTTTTACTGACTAAGTAGTAGATCACTCCACCTAGCTCCTTTAGACAGCGATGGCTTCTCGATGAAGACTTCAATAGGGCTTCAACTCTAAGCAAGGGGTCAAACGGGATAGAATGAGTAACGAGCGTTACTCAGCAAGTTCATGATATATAGTGGGTGGTTTATGCACTATCTACAGCTTAAGACTCGAAAGAGTCATAAGAAAATGCAAGGTTTTGTAAAACTTTCTTCAAGAGGTTGCTTTTAATTCTGAAAACTATGCCCGCCAGATCTTCACAGGACTAGAACTTTCATGGAGTTGCCTTTCCTGCGGCGTTCGCAGCTCCTTCCCGGAACAAGGGGTAACATGCCACATCCTTTTACACTCTGCAGAGGTGCGTTACTTTACCCATGGACGACCAAGACCATGTTGCACAACCAGGTGTACATTCCTGTCCACTCCCACTCAGGTGTGGGGCCCGGTTGTTGGTCCAAGCCAAACCGTGCTTCTCCGCACAACGCATGCCCACCCATTTCTGCCAGCAGGTTGAACGCCTGATTCCACCCCTCACGATGGAGATCTACGCGCCCCTGGCAGACACTCATAGACCCCAGAGCCCGTGGGACGTAAGGGCTCCCACCCATGTGCATGTAGTCTCGCAAGACCTACAGCGTACGTCTCTGGCAGTCCGTTGACATGCGAACGAGAAAAGTATCACGGTTGACTTACTCCTCCCATAGAAGACCCATGGTTAACGCGAATTTACGGCGCAAGAATCCTGACGGCAGTTGTTGTTAATTCCTAGGTAATACGTTCCCATGCAGATGGAACCTTCCTTTGACCTATTCATCTTACCATGGTCCCATCCGCCCACCAAACAGAACACTACCACTCGGGTAGTCATTCAATTAGTCATATTATTATAAAAATAGGATCATGCATTCTTTTGAGAGTAGGTGATAAGACGATAGGGTTTTTGCAATTAGTTTGTTATGAAGTACTGCAAAGGATATGAACAAGTGATAAACTTGCCTGAGATTGAAATAACCATAATAATAATCCAGGTCTTCGAGATTCGAGGGTCGCGTAGAGAAATCCAAACATCTGTAAGATAGCAAAGTAGTCCTGGTAAGGACTACAGAAAACACTGGCAAGATGATACATGCATAGTAATGAGATGCATCGTGAAATACCCTGGAAAATACCCCAACTTACAAGTGTAAGCCATGATCGATACAATAAGTTAATCACACAGGTTTTAGGTGCATGGTTTCATTACTTGTGGTGATGTTGTTATTAACTTCTTTTAGACTTATATGTGTTTCACTTTTATTTAACAAACAATGGTTATCATGTTTAGGTAGAAGTGTTTATTACTTGATTAGGTATCAAGACAATAGCACATGCAAGACAATTATTGAAAAGATAACAAACATGTTTGGTTTTATTTTCCTAAAGTGTAGAGCTAATGACAATGAGTTTAGTTGAAAATGATGAACTAGTACAGTAAACTCTATCATCACAATACTTGCTAATTACTTGTGATGATAGGTTTTATAGGTATGAAAACATAAGGTTTTATTAATAGGGGAAATAATGACGTGGTAATAGTTTCTGGTTATAATAAAACATTATAGAATTTCAGTATACTTATAGAAAACAAGTTTAGAAGTGTAATACAATGTTTTACAGTTGGCATATTTGAGTTGGAAATGATTTTCTTTTTAATTTGATATAACATTTTATATTTTCTGAAAACATTTGAATAAATTATTATTTTATTAATTTTAAATGAATTAAATGACTAGATAAAATATTGCACACAGGAAAACTTGGTCAAATGACAATGTAAACATCATAGGTGAGTTGTACATGTCATTTGGAGCATTTTGGTATATAACTTGTATTTTTCTGATTTTATGAATTATTTCCTATTTTCCACAATTTTAAATGATTTAATTTAATTAAAGAAAATATTAATTTTTAAACTTTATCACATACTTTTAAAAAGTTGATAATCATTTAGATTATATTTTTCTAATCATTTTGGTATATGAGTTTTATTTTTCTGATTAATAGATTAAAATATATTTATTTATTAAGTTAAGTTGATTTTCTGTTTTTAAATTGACAGGTGGGTCCCACCTGTCATATTTGGTTTGAATTAAAATTTAAAAGAAAAAGAAAAAGGAAAAAGGGCTGTGACGTCATGGTGACGTCACAGGTGATGTCACCGGCCCCAAATCTTCACAGATGCTAAGCAATTGCACGATTCACCGAAAATTGGTGCAATCCGCGGGGTTCATCGACTTGGGGAGATCCCCACGAACCCGTAGAGGGTGTCGCTCCCACCAAATGGTCACCGGAGTAACTCCGGCGACCACCGGCGCGGCGGCGAGTGACGGTGCACAGTGCCCGCGTCAAACTAGTCGACCAAACTAAGAATCGAAGGCATCCAGAGATGCAGCGGCTCACCCTGAGCACAGTGGTGTGGTCGGTGAGGCCCGACACGGTCAGAATCGCCGGCGGCGAGGTCTTCCTTGCGGCGGCCGGAATCGAAGGAGACGGCTCGATTCGGCATCTTCGCGGCCTCCCAGCAAACGAGGTTTGCTGGAGAGGTAGAGCACTTCACGGCGGAGCTCGTGGTGGTCACGACTTTCTCGGGAATCGTCGGAGTCGACGGCGCGGTGGAGGTTTCCGAGTGCTAGGGTTTCGGGTTCTTGCTTCGTTACAGAGAGGGATAGCAACGAGGAGAAGTGAGAGTGAGAGGGAGAGATGCGGACGCCTCTCCACGTTTTATACCCGCGGAACGGCGGCGAGGGAGAGGTGGCAACGATGGCGTGGCCGTCCCTATCTTCTCCTCTACCTTCTGGCAGGAGGAAGAAGAAAGGTTCAGAAAAGAAATGCCACCTTTTGATACCCCCCTGAAAGTTTCGGAAATCACGTTTAAGTCCTTCTATTTATGTAAACTGAGATAAAACCTATGTTTTCAGGGCCTATCCGTGAACAGAAAAATTAATAAAAAATATATTTGGATTCCTTATCAAATTTCACAACTCACCATGTTTTGTTTTGGTGAATTTGAAAGATTTTTATATTTTTTTTATTTAGGTGCTAGATTAAGTGGTTTTGTGGTTTTCTCTTCTTTTAATTGATTTAATGGACTTAAAATTATGCCAAAGCATATTTAATAAAAGTACACACTCCCATCTTGTGGATACCAAGGTGGGGTATCATAATTGGACAATTTTAGCCATAATCCCTTATAGAAGGTATTTTAGTAAAATTACTTGGTACTGGTTCTATGCACTGTTATGAAAACAATTTAATATGGGATTTTATTCCATGTCACACCACATGATTTCAATGAGTGAAAGAACTTGTTTTCTTTTTATAATACTATGTTATTTTCATAACAATTTTTGTTGACACTTTACTTAGGTGAGTGCAAGTCATGTTGATTGTTTTTAGTACTTTACCAGGTGGAAAACATGAGTGGTTTTCAGAGCTTATTTATTTGTTTTCCACATAGGTTCCAATTGGAAATATTATCTCATGTTTGTTTAAAGACATGTAATACTTAACATGGTTATGTGCAGATGAATCTTTGTTGTTTTCAGGTAGTCTTGTTTATGAAAAGGATTTGGAAAACAAGGTATCAGCTTGTTTCCATCTACCTTCACATATCAAGACATGTGGATGTAATAGCTTGTTATTATTTTCTCTCTTGATAATTGTTTCCATTAAATATATAATTATATATTCCTCATCTCATATGAGCTTGACAGAGGTTAATGATTCTCTATTATATCCTAATGATTCACTGGATAAATTCTTATGCTCCCCTACTGAGGCAGTGTTGCTTCATGTGGTCTTCTGTTGCTTGATGGTATTCTCTTTAGTTTCCACTAGTCTTCTGTTATCACCTTTGTCCATTTGCAAGTAATATCATCTCTTGGATTCAATCTTCAACTATCTCACCCTTGTGGTGAGAACAAACAGTTATTCCAAGCAAAGATTTTGCTTAGATGATTATATTGTGGTTTCTTGTTTCCTTAGTGTTATTCTTTCTATTGGTTGATGATGAAAGGAATGTAGGTGTAGTTTATGACAACAGTTAGCCTTAAGCATATAAGAAGAATCTGTTGACAAGTTTGCAAGGCTTGCCCCCAAATTTACTTTTCATATACAAGAGACTGAGATGTACTAGGTTATTCAATCTTCTGTTTGTTTGTGTAAGACACTCAAGTGTTTGGGTATACAAAAGTGATCTGTTAACAAGGTAGCTAGTCTTGTTATCAAACTACTTCTATATAACACTAACCTTGGAGTATCACACTCTTTCAAGAGAGTTAATAAGATCATATCAAGATATAAGAGTTCTCCAAGTACTCTTATAATAGATTGGAGTAACACTTCTAGAACGCTCTAAATAATCTTCTTGAAGATCTTCCTGTGGTAGTTCCTCTTCTCTTGTAGGTTGCTTCTCTTGCAGAATGATTTAGAGAAGATTGGAAACAAGATAGAATGGTCTAGACAACATAACAAGATCTAGATTAAGAGTTACTTCATGATTTTATTATCCTTCCATAAACTTCTTATTTTATTTTCCATAAGATATGTTCTTATATCATACAAGATTGGTTTACTAAGTTTTCAATTTACTTCCTCTACTAGAGGTTATAATTTGTTGTTACTCCTTAATTGTATCCAGAGATACTTTAGTTGTTGAATGATGATTTGGATAGAATTGTGGAGTGTTTGTAGAATGATGACTTGATAGTGAATTGATCTAATAGTTCATTGATGTGTTGAGATTTCATATGCTCACTTGTATAACATGATTGAAGCAATAAGCATGTGAAAGTTATTGAGGTTTAAGGACTTATGTCAAAGTTGTTATTTGTTCTCCCAGGTGTCATGATCTACTTTATATTCATCACTTTATTAACTTTTTTTTATTCTTAATGCAGATATAGAGATTTGGGAACATCATATGTAATGGTCAAGGTTAAGCAGTTGGTTAAGAAGATTTACTTCTTCTTTAAGGTACTTCTTTTATGGCTGAGGAGATATGTACATGTTCGATAAATATGTTAATGCAATTATTATGTCATTTCCCACTTGTGGGGTTTAAGTTAATACTTGTTTGTATCACTTGTGTTCTATTGAAACTTTGTTATTTACTTGTGATGATTCACTTAGTGGTTACTTAATAATTTAGAAAGATGTTGTGTGGATGGTTTATAACTTAAGAGTTGTTGTTTGAGAGGACATAACATCTCTGTTGATGAGATGGTTCAGTTATGCATTACTCATTAGTGAAAGTGTGATCATCATTTATGAGATTTGGATTCTCACCCCTCTTTGAGTTCTAGATACCTAGTGAATTATCCCAAGTCACTTGTAGACTTGAGGTTTAGGTGGTTGAGAATTTGTGTTGGTCACAACCAATTATGGTTTGTGTAACCAAATGATTTGGTTTCTTAGGATACTTGTTATAAAGATCACTCCAAATGTACTCTTGACTAGATGAACTAGACCTATTTCATCATGTCAAGTGAATCTTTGGTCACTTTGTTTTGTTTAAACTTTCGCGCCAAAATTTCCCATATTTTTAGATGCATGCTTTACAAATGCACATATTATATTTCGATCCTTATAACTTCCCAAACACTGGGATGTTACAAGAACCAACTTGTCTAACTGAATACATACGAAATACAATACTGAAGAAACATGATGATTCGTCTAAAGAGTACAAAAGGAGCCTGCCAGGGGGGCCGTCGAGAACTCGGACACAACAAACCTGTAATCGTACTCTTCCAAGGCCTCTCACAATCTAACCAACTGTAGAGCCAGCGGCTCAACCGACAATCGCATTGGCAAATGCCTATGAGGTAGGGGATTGAGCTGAAGATCTGAAAGGGCCATCACCGAGCTCAAATCCGGAAGTTCCTTACTATTAAATCTGAGAAACCGCAGTAGAGACATTCTCACCCGCCTCCGGCATGTCTCGAACAACAAGGAAGAACATTCATCATGTCCGGCAGTTTGCATTGGATGCAATGCGTGACAACCAGACATATAGCAATGGCGCTTATAGGGTGAATTGGAAGCAACAAACCATAGACCACGACGACAAACAGAGACTGCCGAGAAGATATTACCAGTTTGATGCTCCCTTCGAACACGGACTACCACTGACCTCCCAGGTTGCTGCACCACTCAGCTCGATCTCGTCACCGCCATGGCCGGATAGAACGAGGAGAGGCGCAAAAGACCTAACAAGGAAGAGGAGATCTATCTGAGCATCATTAGACCGAATCTGGCTAGATCCACGCGTGTGAAGTACCCTCCATGGGCCACTGCACAAGGTGGTCAAGTCCACCATCAGCGCTGGAAACCGTGAGGAGCAACCTCGGATCCGACAAACCACCCTATCAGGCTACCGATCTGCCCAAGAATTGCAACCCGTCGTCACCAATGAGATCAGATCGAAAGGCGGAGGCCCAAATCAGAGACATCCCACACTTATTTGGGGAGCTTCGCTAGGTCCCGTCACCGACCTCTAACTCCACCGTGGAGAGTCACCGGCAGCCCGTCTGGCCGCGGACCATCGCCGCGCAACTACGATGTTGTAGCTCCAAACGGCAAGAATCCATACACCACGAAGGATAACAACACAAAGACATAAACCATATTACTAGAGCTATGTACAGCACGAAGACATAAACCATATTATTAGAGCTATGTACAGGAGAGCACCGAGCACCTTCTCCATCACCACTCCAGACGGGTGCGCCGACGGAGCAGGTCCGGATTTCGGCCGGGCGCCGAATCTCGATGGCGACTCTCAACGGGGCTTTTTTCTTCACCTCTCCTTTCACGACTGTGACTATTGGATAAAGTGTATCCTTGGCGTCCAAGAAAAAAACACTATAAATTATGCACAAGTTTACTCAAAATTTACAAGCTGACCACTCATCTACCCTTTCAAAAAAAATAAAAGGTCCTGAAAATATAAAAAAATCTTGAAAATGTCAGCCATCAGTACTAGGTTATTTGTTGGATTTGTTTGCTGTCATCACAGGATAAGAAGAAAAAGGAAGGAAATTGGACAAGTAGTAAAACACCACGCTTCGCCACTCAATTCCTCTTTTTATGCGCCCTCCTCTTTGCCCTGTCTGCCTGACGTTGCGATTGGGAGTGCGTTCGTTCGGACCATTTTCTCTCCGGTCTCCACACCGTGCGCCACGCCTCCGCACCAAATTCCCAATTCCACGGCCTCCTCCCACCGGAGCCAAGCTCGCCGCCTTGTCGCCTTGACGAGGCCTTCTCCCCTTTTCCCCCTTCCACCGGACTGGCGCGGACTGGAGATCTACCCGTGCTGACTCCTTCTGTTGGTAAGCCCTAGTTTGTTCGGATTTGCTCTAGTCTTTCTCGCCGGTGGGCAATTGAATCCGAATCCACCCCTGAATTCGGAGCCAGCTAGGGCGCTACTTATATCTGCGTGGTGTTCGGGAGCAATTTCGTGGATTGTCGTGTGGAATTGCTGCCGAGGATCCGTGGATTTGTAGTCTGATGGTACTCTGTCGACTTGTGTTTTTCTTTTTGTTGTGCCGTAGGTTAATTTTTGTTCTGATGGTATTGGTTAGTGTTGTCTAGTGGTATCACTTCGACACGACGTCGCCATTACAGTACTTAATCATGTATACCATGTGTCAGCCCGGGAAGTTTTAAGTGCGAAGTCTTAGTCACAACGGACTTATGTCTTTATTCGTACCAGTTATTTGCTTCAGGATTTAAGATAGCTGCTTTGCCTGAGGAACCTCATAAACTGCTTAGTACTCACACTGTTCGACCAATTGCCTGTCATAAGATGCAGCTATTAAAAAAAATTAAACGTTGAAAAGTACTGTGCCTGCCATAGGATGCCTCAGTTCAGCATCTCAACGCTTGCTGGAGGCATCCTGTCAAGAGCAAGATTGATTCATCTCATGTAACGAATACAACGTTCCACTTCTGGTTGGTTGACAGCCTCACCTTTGTCTTGATCTGCTACGTGTCACCATGACGCGCCCCCCTGCCATTGACTACAGTGGCTGCACGAGGCAGCCCTTCATGCACCCTTTGCAAAAGAATTTTGTTCGCATGCTATCTTGACATTTCATTTCCCCTTGATTTACACGAAAAATATGAGAGGCGAGAATTATGAACAGAACCAACGTCTTGGCACATAAGGAACAGAGTTAAGTTTTGATGGTATTTAAAATGAACTGAAACGATTCAGTGGCATTTTACCAAAAGTCGTGATATCTTTGATGCTACAGAACCAAGTTTTCTAGTAGCACTAATTATCTAGATCACTCGGTTATTATTACTAACATATTAGTATTGACATTAATAGTTAAATGCGTAAATTAGATGCCATCTTGATATGTGAAATTGCACATATTTGCAAGCTAGCGAGATCACATTTGAAGTAGACAGAACCCTCCTGCCAGGTCATGATCTTCACGCTCCTCCATTCTCACCATTAAGAAACCCAGTCCAGTTGGCATACGACGGTAAGCAAGGAAATAACTGAAAGCTTTATGCTATAACACTCCAAATTTCTTAGCTAGATACCATGGCCACAAATGCATCCCTCATGTATGTTTGTGCGGGCATGGCAACTATTCAAATAACCTAGTGTTTGTTATAAATTATGGCAAAAAACAGTAGTACTTTAGGGTATTTGTCCCAGTGCGGTGCAAAGTGTTACAAATGTGTGCAAGTGCCCTAGGGCTTCCTCTTGTCTAGTTGGTTCTATTTGCTCGCAGCACACATGCTTGTTGCTATAGGAGTTAAGTCATCGGCAAAAGCATCACTGCAATCTTCGTGTTGACAGCTACCACTAATAAATAAAATAATAATAGCTGATGAATAATGATATGATAATGCTAAATGCTGACTGGGTATGGTGAATGATGATGGCACAATAAGTTGTTACCTTAAATAACTACTATCTGCAAAAGCAGGAGTCCAGTTTAGCCAAGTCTGAAACTCCTAATAATTTTTGCTCTGAAAGTTCACCATCATGATGGGCCTAGTACAATTTTGTACCCCAAGTATATGAATTTAAAAGGTTAAAAGACATCAAGCTAGACTCTGACGATAAATCCTGTGAAACTGCATTATGTTATGTCCCTACTATCTGATTGGATACTTGCGGTATACATTAAACCATGCAATGGGTACATATGTTAAATGCACATTGCTAGCGTGGACCATTATAGTTGATGTTTATTTTTAGCGAGATATAATCAGTGTTTTTTTTATTTTGTGTTTATCAAAAGTTATTAATACATTCTATGCTACTCTTTGTAAATTTTCTTCCACAGTGCTAATAAAAGAAAAAAAAGTCTCTCTGGCGTTTAGGGCTGGTCAGAGACTCCACCGCTCCATTTTGGGTAGGAAGCTGCCTTTTATTTATCTGTTTGCCATTTGCTTGTGGATTTCTTTCGTGTATGTCTGATTTGGTGGGTTAGTGAATCAATGTGGTCTTGTGGTTCTGCTGTTTCCGTTGATTTGTTGAGTTTAATAGTTTGAAACAAGAAATAATTTTTTCGGTCTTCCAAATCTCACAAGTTGAACGCGGGGTGATGAAATATACTATATTTTAATGTTGAGTCATATTGGAGAGAATCAAATGAGTTTCTAATTGTAAACAGATGCTGCTTTAGATTGCTCATTTTTCTCCTTCATAGCTGCTTCTTAAAACAATTTTTTCGTAGTTTATTGGAAAGCTATGGTAGCGCCTATATTGTGAAGCTACCTGGTATATTACATATTTTTTCTTGTAAAATTATATATCTCCATTCACACCGGCACTTCCAGATTTGAGCTTGGTTGGTATGTAGTATGTATTACTTTCCACTTGACGGTGCTTGTACTTTTTGTAGGTCAGATCTAGATATTTCCAGTGTACATCTGGGAGGTGATGTTAATGTTAGTCTAGTAATTGATTTTGATTGTTAATTTCTCACAGTCTTTATTCTATGTTGCTTATAGCCATCAACCCAATTATCATGCTTTAAGGTGTAAATACTGCCTTACTTTTTGTAACTTAGGAGCTAAAAGGAAGAGAGGACTAGACGAGAGGCTATATTAATGGGAAAGGGAGATGTGGCCACTAGAGCCAAATCTCATAAATCTTCGGCAACACAGGTCTGTATGAGCAATCTGAAACTCGAGAGAAATTATTGGCACCCACTTACCTTATTTCGCTTGTTTCAGAACGAACAGAGTACACCTACTAATCCTCCTACAGCGTATCCTGACTGGTCTCAGTTTCAGGTTCATAAAATGAGACTATCCTGCATTCCTTTCTAATTGATCTACATCTCTTTATTATTGTAACAGTTCTTATACATATTTAGGCATACTATAATGTCCCTGGTACAGCTCCAATGACCCCGCCGGCTTATTTTCATTCAACCGTGGCTCCAAATCCTCAGGGGCATCCGTATATGTGGGGTCCACAGGTATGTTCTCTGGAGTTGTAGTGTTCAATTACTGTTATTTTGACATGTTGTAATGAGTGTCTGGGTGGCTAGTGGCTCCGATCACTTAGTATGTTCTGCAAGAGTCATGTCGATTTACTAGTGTAAGCAGTAGCATGATTGTTGGTTAATGGTGAGTATAAAGTAGCATGAACTTTTCCATGTATGTGAGTTATTTAGATCCTTTTACCTTTGTTCATAGGGCTTGCAAGTTTTGTTTTTATACAAGGATATTATTAGCTAGTATGACCTCTGAAAGTCTGGGAAAATCAGTATTTTAACATGTGATTTGAATTCATATGTTGGCAGATGATGCCTCCTTATGGGACACCACCACCATACGCAGCGATGTATGCCCAAGGCACACCATATCAGCCGGCACCTATGCCACCGGTAGTCCACCTCTTACATTTTACTTGGATTTATAATTTTTATCATGCTTCTGTATAGCTGTAACTGTTTCCACATCAGGGTTCACACCCATACAGCCAATATCCTGTTCAAGCACCAAACGGGACAGTTCAACCTCCTGTAAGTAATTGGTATCTTTTAGCTGCTCTATTTCTGGGTAGTTTTCAAAATTTTATTCTTTAAGTCTTTCTGCTGTGTCCTTATATTTCGGTTCTGGTCATCGCTGTCAAACTTAATAACTATTATTATTATTATTATTTAGTTATTGCACCGCAAACCGCATATGAGTTTATTTGTTTAATTTCCGCCTCCTGTTTCATCATTATTAGACATCTGGTGCTGGCGGGTCAGAGGCAGATAAGTCAAACAAAAATAAGCGGAAGACTCCGCTGAAGAAATCCAAAGGAAGCTCAGGTAGTCTTGATATAGTCGTGGTGAAAAGTAAAACACCACCTGCAAAACCTTTAGTGTCATCCTCCAATGAAGGCTCTTCACAAAGGTAATTCCTTTCATGTGTTGCTTCTTTTCATTCCTTTTATGGGTTGCTAATGGGCGAGTGATGAATCTCAACAATCTGATATGCAGTGAGAGTGGAAGCGGGAGTTATTCTGAAGGAAGCAGTACAAATTCTAAAAGTGTATGTCACTTTATCATATTTACCTTTTATGTTTATCTCCATTAAGCTCGTCGGTAACCTGAGACAGATTCCAAGAAAGTCTGCTTTTGTTTCACCATTCTTCCCATTAAGTCTTGTTTGACATGAGTAACAACCAAAAATTCGGGTTTTCAACTATTCCCTGTACTGCGCTGATCCAGTACTTAGAGGTACTATTTGGTAGGATCGCACACCGGTTCTGCATAGCCATGCAGAAACCTGACCGAGTCAGTCGGTTCTTGTCATCTTGCTTCTTGCCAGGGTCCAGATAATTTTGCAAATTCCAGAGGATGCCAACAGATGGTTATCTAGCTCCCTTTTTCGTGACAATCCTGAAAAATCAAATGGTAGCCGTTCTGTTGAATTCTTGATTATCTGCCCATGCCTGGCAACTCTTAACAGCTTTGCTGATTATTAGTAGTTTCTTACATCATCTACTATATTGGACTCTCTGTTAATATCAACTGTTGGTCATTCTCCTTGTGTCCTCAGTAACTTTTCCTTTGAAAGATGCTTCATAATTTGTGATTCTAGGCTTTATGCTGCATGCATCCTTGGTAGTTGTATCTTATTTGTAAGATTATCATTATCAATGTTCTGCATGTCGTTTGAAAGATATGATTGTCCTGCTAGCCGATGGATGCATGCTACCTTCCGTTTCTTGCTCTGTAGGCTGGTTATGACAGTTGGCATGCTAATCTAAGACTTACATAAAGAAATCATTTACCTGCAGGGCTCACAGACAAAGGATGGTTCGGAGCATGGCCAGGCTAATGGTAGGACTTGAAATCTCTAGCCTAATATTTGAAAATTGGTAATCAATGCCTCACTGGGAATGGGAACAAAAGGATTGAAATATATTTTTGTTCGAAAAAGTACATGTATTAGTTCGCAAGTTTTTCTCATGTGTTAGGAAACAGCTATGATTTCATTGCTACTTTTGGCCAGATGCTAGCAACAAAGGAGTCACTGCTCAGGGCGCTGCAGTTGAGCCCACACAAGTGTCTTCTGGGCCAGTTGTGGTTAACCCTATGGTGCCATATTGGCCTGTCCCTCCTCCCATGGCTGGCCCAGCAACTGGTGTAAACATGGGAATGGATTACTGGGGTGCTCCTACTTCTGTGGCCATGCATGGTAAAGCTGTTGCTGCGCCAACATCAGCTCCTTCGTCAAATTCCCGTGATATCGCTCTCAGTGATCCAGCCATACAGGTTTTTTACTATTCAGACTTTGGTTCTCCTAGTTCTTTTATCCCAGGGCCGCCTTTTATTTTTTCTTAGGTTTGTTTTTTTGTTAATGTAGGACGAGCGAGAAGTGAAGAGACAAAAACGGAAACAATCAAACAGGGAATCAGCTCGACGCTCAAGATTGCGCAAGCAGGTCTTAATTTTTGCATGATTTCACATGAACCGTTCATTGTTATTTGTTAGCATGTGTATCATCTGGGTAGTTTGCGTTGTTGACAGCTTTATCTGCAAGAGACCAAGTTGTTTGAGAAAAGAGTCCATTGATGATGGTTCTCTTGTTGAAAGCTGCAGTAACATAGGAGGGGGGGGGGGGGATAACTCAGGATTGACTTCAGATAAAACTGATTAAACCATTCTCCATTATAAAGACATTACCCCTATCAGATCTGGTGTCAACTGTCCAATTGATGTACCTTAATTGCCCTCTGTGAAGTTTTCACCTTGTGGGCTACACCTAAATCTAGCCTAAACAGCAGTGAATTCAGATGGTCAGAACCTATTTGGATGGGCTGCATGGGATTGATTTTTCAGTAGGCATGGCCATCTTTGGCATGGATGTGTGGCTGCAAACTTAGCTAGGAGTCAGGATACCAGAGAACTATCTTATATGGATGCCATAACCAATTTTTTCAGAACAAAGATCTGCGCAAATATTTTTGACATAAAAGAGAAGAAAACATGAAAGAATAATTTTACCTCCTTATGTATTTTCTTGCTCCCCCTCTCCTGTACATTCTCTGCCCTACTTGTAAACATGTTTTACTTCCAATAATTTTTTACTGTAGGGGCCTCCCCTAGAGTTTTATTTTAAAAAGTGGATGTTATGGAATAAATGGTTATATGCTACAGGCTGAATGGGAGGAAGTAGCCAATCGGGCTGATTTGCTAAAGGACGAGAATCTTTCACTTAAAGAAGAGCTGAAACAACTTCAGCAGAAGTGTGAAAGCTTGACCTCAGAAAATACAAGTTTACATGTAAGCTCTGCCTCCTGTTTTTAACCCATAGTTTCTCAAAGTTGTTTATTTCGAAGCGTGTACATTAATAACAGAGGTCTTGTATTGGAGCCTCACACACTTGTGCTCCCAGCACATCATCTCGTCGCAGTAGAGCATTACTTTCCTGTTAATGTTGCCCCCTTATAAATGTAAGCCGTTCTTAATGATTGCAGGAAAAGCTTAAAGAGCTTGATGGCGCGAAATCAAATGGGAACTTGTAAACAGTGAAGGCCGTGGCTTCACTTTCTGACTGCTGATGTAAGGCATAATCACTTGGCAGCCGCCACTACCATTGCAGGAAAAAAAAAAAAAACCTAACGTCATAATTTTCTTGCACTTTTCAGATAAATTGGAGGTGACATGATAGGTCCGATATTTAGGAGGTATTCATGTACGCTACTAGATTTTTGGCTGAGATGGTAGGACTGTATCATAGGATTCAACCCGATGGCTACATATTCTTCTTCCAGTTGCTGCAGCTGCTGTGTTTTTCTTCTTCTATTCTCGTGTAAGATGCTACCTTAGCGGCGTGTAAAGATCCCCAGGTGATGTTTGAAACTTTGGGGGATCGGCTTATAAGATGCTTGTTGTAGAGGCTGCTCGTCGAGCTGAACAGATGCGTGTTATAGTTTTTAATTTATGATTTGTCCATTCAGAGGTACTGGAGTGCTAATTTGTGTGATGTGCTGATGATTACTATTGTTGCGGGAATCCTGCACCACTGCTTGCTGAAAATTCAGAAACCTAGTATTTTTCTGACCCGTAGTATCATCCGCTGTTACCTTTACGTTGTTGCAACAAATGTTGGTAGTTTCTGGTACAAAATTCTCATTCGTAGTAGGTAGCAACATTGGAAGTAAAAGTGAGAATACTGGCTCTTTAAAAAAAAAGAAGGTTTTGTACCATCCGTAGTAGCTCTAGCTCGATCACTTTATCTGAACCCTTTTGCTTTGTTTTCTTTTTGGTCTCCAAACTACCATGAGCTAGCTATTCCCCTTTCACCCGTTCATCCATCCGGAGTCCGGCCTGAACAAAAGGCCATGCTCATGTTCAAACTTGATCGCAAAAGGTGTAGTAGTTGCCTTTTGATCCCTTTCGTCACCAATGTGGCGCTTTTGTCAATCACGTGGAATGTGGCCTCCTTTTCCCTTTTATCCTGCCCCCGCCTGCCGCGGCGCGTGAGCTGGTGGAGCATTTCGATGTCGTGGGACTGACTGAATGAATGAATTGAACTGAACGATCGTGGCAAACACCGAAATATGGAGGGAGCACAGTTTATCCCGAGGGCTAGTAGCTCAAAAAGGAAGGAGTGGTCCTGTTTTTCGTTCAACCCATTCATTACTTATGTGTGCGCTTGTCTTTAATCGCAAGAATTTTTCCAAAAAGAAGAGCCGGGGACACATTTTTGCAATTGACTTGAGCTTGAATTCAGATCGAGATAATTACGCCCGCGGTCCTACAACTTGGCACGCGCGTGCATTTTAGTCCCATAGGTAGCAAATAGTAATCCCGCCGTCCCAGAACTTGCTTAGCGGATTGGTTAAGGTTGATAGTGGATGGGGTGCCGACACGTGTGTTTTCTGTCCGTTGCGGACACACGCCTGTGTCGTGTATATTTACAGAAACCCCCCCGCATAACTTGTAACTGATATAAATCGGTCCGTAATTCCCCAATCTCGGAATCCCTAGGTTGCTCTCCCGACGGCGACGGCGTGGGCGTAGATCCCCGGTGCACGGCGGTGCGTTGCGAGGGCTGGTGCCTGGAACTTCACCGATGGGGTCGGTTCGACGCGACGGTGGTTCTTCTTGTGGCGGAAGCAGCTGGGCGGACGACGACCGGTGGGCGAAGATGACGAGCGAGATGCTCTGGAATCCGCCTCCTCCGGCGACGGCGACTATGAGGACGGCACCGACAGTGACTATGAGGGCGGCTCCCACGGCGACAGCTTCACAGGTAAGCCTCGACGGCAGAAGCATTGGTCATCGTTGTTGCGTTGCAGAGCAAGAACATTTCATTTTTCAGTTCGAATTAAGATTTTTTTTGTTTGATTTCTGTATCAGTATCAGTACCAGCAACCGCTTGTGAGAGGAAGAAATTGGAGAGCAGTAGAAGAAGAGAGTGTGGTGATGCTGTCGAGGCTTGCTGAACTTGAGACCGAGCTGCAGAGGGAGAAGGCAGAGAAGAGAAAAATGGAGAAAAATCATAGGGGCGAGTTGAGATATAGGGATAGGAAGGAGATAGTTGTGCTGTCTGTAGTAGCAATGAGTGTTGTGATGTATGCTTGTATTGCTCTAGTAACCAGAGGGTTTATGTGAAATGAAATTTGTAAGTTGTGATCTATCAGACAAATTTGGAATAAAATGCACTCTGTTAAGATCAGGTACAAGTATCTTCAGTATGAATATTCCAATTGAACTGCTGCTCTCTGTTGTTGTATGTATGAATATTCCAATTGAACTGTTGCTCTATGTTCTTTGTTGCTGTATGTATGATAGTTGTTGTATGTATGAATAAAATGCAGTTCTTTGTTGATGTACGTATGAGAATAAAATGCAGTTCTCCGTTGCTGTATGTATGGATGCAGGCATGAAAATAGGACACTTAATATGAACTTGTTCCAAATTGAAGTACTTAGTTCAAATTCATAGCAAAATAAACATGAGGAGACAATTGCAATGTCAGATTCACAGCAAAATAAACATGCCTTAGAGGTCCTTAGTTCAAATTCTCATACTGCCAGCAAAAGCATGCCTGACAGAAGCACTACATCATCCACATGGAGAATAAATACATCATGAAATCTATTCTGGAGGTGGTGCATTTTGACTGAGTAGAATTTCTTGTGCATTCAGGTCAGGTAGCAGTTCTTCATTGAGATCTGGTATTTCAATTCTTGCAATGGCATTGCCATCACAAAATAGGAGGTAGTGTGCACTCCCAGGGCCAGTGTTATAGCCTCCTCTCCTCCTTCCTGGTCTGGTAGTATGTTATGGAGGATCAATTGGTGCAACACTTGTAGTAGGTTTTCTTCTGGACACACCTCTTGTACCTCTGCTGCTGCCAGCCGCTCTCCTTCTACAGTAGCTTTTGTTTTGGCCCCACCTCTTGTACCTCTGCTGCTGCCAGCCTGCTCTCCTTGTGCAGGTGTCCTTGCTGGCTCTCTTGTTGCAGTACTTCTCCCTGTACCTCTTCCCCTCAAATTACCTTTAGCAATTGTTGTTGTCAGTCTCACTCTTCCTACTGGAATACTCTCTCTAGCTGCCTCTACAAAGGCATTTTCTGGCAATGGGCCAAGATATCTTTCAATTGGCACATTTGCTCTGTCCTGCAAGATTATGTTGAATTTAGGTGTCAGTTTATGAGAAAATAATACTAACTCTAGATAAATTTGTGAGAATACAACTTATAATACACACAAGCACACACCTCTTGTCCCATCATATAGACCATGTTGTTTTGTTGGTGTGTTGGGTCTAGGGAAGGATTTTGATTATGTGGGATGACATGCTGCACACATACAATGCAAAGTTAGAATTTGTTGCATGTTGTGGTACATATTTGAACACTGACATTAATTACCTCAAGAATATATGGAATGTCTACTTCTGCATCCTCCCCAATATTGCTACTTTGCATCTATTCTTGTTGAGAATCAACATATTTCTGGTGACCCTTCTTATTATGATCAGGTTTATGGCATATAGAACAGTGCATTGTCACCCCAGCCTTAGTGAAGATTTTCACTCCCTTCTTTGTGTTCTCCTCTGGTGCCTTCTTTTTGTTTCTCCTTGGCCTCCCCATTTGTTTAGTGAACAGAGGTGGACGAATATGAGCTCCATTCATATTTTCCCAAAATACTCTCCCTCTAAGTGGAAACAAAGTATGGGCCTATGCTTTCATGTAGGTGTCAATAGTATAGCAACTATGCACTAAATTCTCTGGGTTAATTCTATCACACCTACAGCAAGCTATGGCATGATGGCATGGAATCCCTGTTAGCTGCCACCTTTTGCAATCACATGATTTAGTTTTGAAATCAACAGAATATTCCTTTTCAAACTCATGTGAGGTCATAAGTACATGTAGTTACCAGCAGGCTTCACCATGCATTCCTTGCTCCATTCTATAAACTTGTCCAATTTCTTCTTGATTTTTGGACAAATCCTTCCTGCCCATTTCTGACATTCTCTCCTCTTTCCTTCCATTCTGGATAGAAGCTTGTAAAAAATGACCTCAAGCATTGACAAGAAAGGAAGCTCTCTGTCATCTACAATGTAGCTGCAATAAAAGGCAACAGATTCAGTTACAAAATGCATCTACAATAAAATAGAAAAGAATGCTTATAAAATAGAAAGCAAACACAATTTTGAGTAGTACCTGTTGAACACCTCTGAATGGTTATTAAGCAACACGTCACATTTAGGAAAGTCACTGAAAAAAGCTTTCACCCATGTGTTTGGCACTAGGTCCATGATCCAATTAAAAGCTTCCTCACTGTCAGCCCTAAGCTTGTCCATACTTTTATTGTACTTGGGAATATTAGTAGACCTAGCAATGGCCCAAATGTCATTCTTTAGTGTCTCTCCCTTATGCCCTGCGTTCTGAAAATTTTGGAGCATATGTCTGACACAGAACCTGTGTTCTGCATCCGGAAACAACTTCTGGACAACATTGATGAGCCCCTGCAAGTTAGGTGTATAAAATATCACATGAGTTGAAACATGGCACAAGTAGGGATCATGACTGAAAAATGGTTGAAACTGAGTACTAGTTGATCCCTAGTTGCCGCCGACAAGTCGTCGACGACAACTACGGATCATGGTTGAAAAATGGTTGAAACAGAGTACTAGTTGATCCCTAGTTGTTGTCGACAAGTCGTCGACGACAACTAGGGATCATGGTTAAAAAATGGTTGAAACAGAGTACTAGTTGATCCCTAGTTGTTGTCGACTTATCGACGACAACTAGGGATCATGGTTGAAACAGAGTACTAGTTGATCCCTAGTTGTTGTCGACAAGTCGTCGACGACAACTAGGGATCATGGTTGAAAAATGGTTGAAACAGAGTACTACTTGATCCCTAGTTGTTGTCAATAAGTCGTCGACGACAACTAGGGATCATGGTTGAAACAGGGTACTAGTTGAAACAGAGTACTAGTTGAAATAGAGTCTATGGTATAAACAGAGTACTAGTTGAAATAGGGTACTAGTTGAATTAGGTAGGCATACCTTCTGTTTATCACTCATTATAGTCCAAGGGGATGTATTAGTGATGTTCAAATCATCCTTCAGGTTGTTCATGAACCATTCCCATGAGCTAGTACATTCCACCTCAACCAAACCAAAAGCAATGGGGAATATACGGTCATTTGGGTCTATTCCAACAGCTGTCAAAAGCACACCTTTGTACCTTGTTTTTATGTGACATCCATCAATACATATAAAGGGCATGCATCCTTCTACAAAACCTCTCTTACAAGCATCATAGCTCCAGTATACAGTGGCTAGACGTTCCTTGTGGTCTAGACTTGCAGGATCATTCACTGAATTGGTGGTGACAAAAAATTTGGAACCAGGGTTGCTCCTCCTAAGTTCTTGTCCATAATTTAACAGCTGGCTGAACTGTAATTCCTCATCTCCATGGATTTGTTCCAATGTTGCTTTCCTTGCTCTGCTAAGCTTCCACCTCTGTGGATACATATTGAACTCCCTTGTCACTTTTGTAGCAAAACTACCCAGGTCTAGTTGCTGGTTGTCTTTGAATTCCTGCAAGAATTTCTTTATATCCATGCCTGGCATACACCAGTAGACATGAAGCTTGCCATCCCTCTCATACCCAAAATATTTCAGTATTTCATCTATCACTACTACTGACCATGTTTTAGCATGGCAATTGTCAATAGATATAGAACTGGAATCAACATATGAAAAATTCTCTCCAACACCACAGAAGAAGCCATTGTGCACAACCTCCAGTGAGAACAAGTCAGTAACAGCTCCTGCATTCAGCACTGTAAAAAAATTCAGAGTTGTGCTATATCAACAGTGCACAAAATTATGATATTTTATTGCCAAATGGACTTGCAGTGATAGTATCAAACATTATAAACATATTAAATCAGTAAAATGCACTAATTTCTTCCTACATTATGCTCAAAACAATGTCAATATTCAGGCCAAATGGACTTGCGGTGCTAGTACAATTGACACTTTGTCAATATTCAGGCCTTGATATGAAAAAAATTCATGCTGCTCGAAATTTTGAACTAACAAGCCGAAATCGTCTATGGTATCACTCACACAAGCACAATTGACAACTATAATCGGAAAGATCGATACTTTTGAACCACTGAAACCTCTATCGCTCTTTGAAACTAACGGTGGCGGTAACAGGGCAACGCCAGAACGCATGCACGACCAAAATTAAACCTACAAAATCACGGCGCCTGCTAACAACACCCACCTAGGCTAGTTTATTCTGCAGTATTAACCTAAAACCCCACCGATCATCACAACCGCATGAACCCTAGCTAAACCCCCGCCATGGTCGACATTAGAGAGAGAAGCTCGTGGGAGAGGATTTCGTACTAACCGTAGTCCGGCGGGTCTTCATTCTAACAGCGGTACTGCAGGTCTGGTGGCATCACGGCGGCGACGGCGACGGGAAGGCGTCCGTAGTGCTCTAGTGGCCAGCGATGTGCGCGAGGTTGGGGAAAAACCGCCTCCTCGAGGACTCCGGGAGACGAGGGCACTAAATGAAAATGCTATATTTACGGGATTGTCTCAGTTTATTACAGAGGGCGCCACACGCGCGGGGGCATCGATAAGCGTTTCGTTTTCTTTCCTGGACCGTTATGCGAAAATTCAGGTGCAGACAAACTCCACGTGTCATCGATTCGGACTAAAACGATTGCCCAATCACCGCTCAACAAGTTCTGGGACGGCGGGATCACTGTTTGCGACTTATGGGACTAAAATGCACTCGCGTGCCAAGTTGTAGGACCGTGGGCGTAATTATCTCATTCAGATCTCACAATGAAGTTGCAAGCAAACAGCATAGAAAAGCACTGTCTGAAACGACTGTATTCTGTTGACAGGACGAGCTGTCTCCTTTCCAGCCCTCCAAAGGGGATGGCACGGCAGATTGGCACACAAACGCAGAAACACAGGGGGCACGCAGAGCGGCGCTGCATGGGATCCATCAGAGAAAGGACAGCAGGGGCAGTGGAGTTAACTTGCAGGCAGGCATGTTGTGGCAGGGCGCAGACGCACGCAGAGGGGAAGGGAAAGGAGAAACGCAAAAGCTACACTCAAACTGCTTTCTGACAAGAAAAATAACTCACGCACTGGTCATGACCATGCCATCTACCCTTTCCATCGGGCGCTGCACTTGGCACACAAAATAAATACAGTACCACCACCAAGTACAGCGACACACGCGACGCGAGGCGAGGAGCAAGGACAGAGAGTGAGATGAGATGAGATGAGCTGAGCTCGCATCGAACGGCCTCACCGCAATGCCAAAAGTGCACACCCCTGACTCACCCCTGACTAAAGTATCATGCCGCCCTCTGGTCCCCTCCCCTCCCCTACGTACGAACTCAACCCTCTCCACGGCACACTACACACAGGCACGAACCCTTTTCATCCCATTCTTCTGTTTCTTCCGTAGAGCCAGCTACATATAACAACAATCATCATTATAGATAGAGTATAGTTAATTATGCAGTGGATGGGTGGATGGAACACACATAATCCTAGGAATAAACAAGCGCTAGACCAGGAACTGTCTAGTAATTGTCTACTAATTGCGATAGGGGTGCGCTTTCCCGTTCGCTTTTCTCGGATGGGTAGTAGTGGTGGCGGTGATGGTCATGGTACACAGAGTGAGGGAGGAAAGAAGACGGCGAGAGGGAAGTCGGAAGCGTATAGCAGGGAGATGAGATCTTTTAGCCGCGCAGAGCAGATACATCCTTTTCCGGTACCACTTCTGCGACTGAGCGCTGTCTGTCTCCAGTCGAGTCGAGTCGCATCCCAGTCCCTACCAGTAATTTACCAAACCTCTGCATTCCATAATTAAACACCCACAGTGGGGAGGGGATGCCACCACTTTAACTGAAACACACCACCTCCTTCCTTCCTTCCTTCACCCCCTCCCTCCTCGCTCGCCACTTTGTTTCTTCCTCTCCTCCCTCCCACTCCCACTCCCACGCCGCCTCCTTTGGTGGCCGCAAGGGACGATCTTCCCGGGAGCCATGGCCTGATCTTGCGCCTGGTTTCTTGGCGAAGCGAGGAGGCAGGGTGGTTCAGGTAATTCTCTGGCGTTTCCCTTGCACCCCGTCCTGATTCTCATGCATCTCAAAGAGTGGTTTCCTTTTCCTTCAAAAAATACGGTCCGTCTTCTCGAGTTCATCGCTGTGTTCTTGCTTCTACGACTAAAGGACGAACTTCTTGCTACTAGTAGCAGTAGTTAAGATCCTTTCACCTGATCTCGCTTTGATGGTCCATTCAATTCAAGCGTGAACCTTCTCGCGGTAGAATTCCTCTCCTGAATCCAGTCCGTGCCTGCCTACTACTCCAGTGCACGTCGCTCGCTCAGTGGGGGGGTGTTTTGCCGGTTGGTACCACGTCGCTCTGCCAGGTTTTTGTTCTGTATAACACCGGATGCAGCTGCTGATAGGTTCTGCCCATCTCGCCCATGGATAATTATGTCTTCTTGCTTCCTATGTTTTGCCAAAACTGGCGAATCTCACTCCTGGTCCAGCTACTTTGGATAATTTATGTATGTGTCCTAAATAAGGTAGCGTTTGTGTCAATAAGCTGTAGGAGTACTTTTGACAAATTAGTTGCATTAATTGTCATCGAGTAGGACCGTGCATAATTATTCTTTGCAAACCCTTCTGGTAGTAATCTAGTGATGATATTCGCAATGGCATGGACAGAAACAGGCCCAATCTGGTGAGCTGTAGACATTGCTATCAGATATTAGCTTGTAGCACGTGCGAAAAACTCTTGTTTGTTGGTGAATTTGCGTAGCTATCCAGTGAAAAGACGTGTTGTTAGTGAATTTGCGTAGCCATGTATCCAGCATTTACGGTCTGTGTTCTCGTCTAGTGGTTTAAAATCTCCAGAACGCCATGATCCAACTGAACGGGGCATAAACGGGAACACCAAAGCTTCCATCTTTTCATGACAACAACTGAATGTGCTATTCTTGGACATTTTTTTCTATCAGATAAGGTTCCCTCTTAGAGATTCCCAGACCACAAAAGAAGCCATGCTTTTCATCTGTTTGTCCTTAGACCTGGCATCGAACATAGCATGTCCAGGCTTAACAATGAATCGGATGCTTGTCTTGATTTGTCACACTTCCCATCCCACATTCAGTTACTCAGCAAACATGAAATGTGCATCTGCTAAGAGGAAATTCTGCTGTGCTCCTCTGGTCATCTGGATAAATCTGAATTGTTTGCTTTAGATTCCTAAATAACAGCATAAGCAACTGTCGTCTTCGGAATCACGTAAGCCCGAAGCAATCTCGGACAACAAAAAAATGTGTCGATTCAGACAGCATGCATGGTGCTTATCCACGAGGCTAAGCATGCCATTCTCCTAGTAAGCATTCAGTTTGTCATCATCACCACACGCACTGACAACAAGAACAACACATGCTATTTTATCCCTGTACACTCATGGCTTATCTGCTGCATTCCAGTGAGTCAGCCAATGAGTGCAGCCGAGACTAGAAACACGCAGATCTTTCCTTGTCAGTGCGTGCATCGAATCATCTCACCAAGTACACACACATGCACTTGCTTACATGAGTTTGTTTTGTTCTCTGGATGCAGGTGAGAGATAAGGAAACAAAGTGACTCCAGGTGGGGAAGAAGGGTTCAGAGAAAGATTGTTCAGAGATGAAGAGCAACAGCGTCCTGCGCCAAGATCAACCGTGTGAGGATCAGCTGTCCGACATCAGCAGCCAGGAGGCGTCCAACTCCTCCTCCTGCCCGCCGGTGACGCTCAACCTGTCGCTCACCGTCATCGGCGCCACAGCCGCAACCACCACCGAGTCCAGCACCACCGACAGCAATGGCAGCGGCGGGGGCGCGCAGGCTGCGGCGGCCGCCCGCGAACCGTCGCGTGTGTTCACGTGCAACTACTGCCAGAGGAAGTTCTTCAGCTCGCAGGCGCTGGGCGGGCACCAGAACGCGCACCGGCGGGAGCGCACGCTGGCCCGGCGCGCGGTGCACCGGCTGGACGCGTACCCCTACGGCTACGCCGACGTGTCCTCCCTGCCGCTCTACGGCTCCCACGGCCTGTACCCGATCGGCATCCAGGCGCACGCGTCGGCGCACCACCCTGGCGTGGCCGTGCCGGCGCCGTCGGAGCGGCAGCAGCAGCAGGACCAGGCGAGGACACGGGCGCTCCTGGGCCCGATGCCGTTCCTCGTGGGAGCCGACGAGGAGGCCAGCCTCGGGTGGCCCGGAAGCTTCAGGCCACCAGCAGGCGGCGGAGTGCTCCCCGCCGGCGCGGCTCTCCACCCGAGCTCCTACTTCGGTAGCAGCAGCGGCAGCGTGGTGGTGCAAGCCGACGAGGAGCCCGACCTGACGCTTAGACTCTAGCCAGTCCGTACGACGACAATCGATCTCCTATAGGCTTGTGTACCTCGATCGTCAGGTTCTTGAGAATTTGCTAGCTCTGCTCCCGCTTGATATCGATCAGATCTGGTAGACGATTCGTATTGTTTCATGCACGCGTACTACTACGTCGCTACGTGCAAGTATTTTTGTACAGTTTTGGTGCTCTGCTGTGGTATTGGTAGTAATCGTGTACCCTATAACTTCTTCCCGCGGTATCAAGAATCGTGTGAAATTTCCTGTCCCGCTGTGGTATCGACACGCCGTCCCCGCCGTCGCTCTCGCCGGAGTACTGTACAACGGTGAGCGAGAGGTCGAGGCCACCGCTTCTGTTACAAGACCATGATGTCCCAACAGGAGTTGCAACTTCTTGCAACAGTTGATTGGATCAAGACTGAACCGAGAACAGCCGAGCAGGCAAATCTACGCGGGATCCCAACGCACACACCAACACTGTGTGTCCCCCCAAAACAAATCATTCAAAAGGAGAGAGCATGACAGGTCTGAGGCGTTGAAATATTCTCATGACGATGCCAATTATAGCATGGGGCAAAATGCGCAGGTCATGACCCAACAACTGCACTCTGCACATCAGAAACAACTGCACGCTTTTCGCAAGCAATTAACTGAAATCTTGTCTGTCAAGTTGTATCTGCCAGCCAGAGGTTAGGCCTCCTCCTCTTATAACAGTTAAATGGTAGAAAAAACAAATTGCAGATGGAATTAATACAACAGCTCGGAAACCCTTCTAATGGAGAAAGCATGTATTTTTCAGGCATCAGTAGACGGTATTTTCTTCCTTTTTTTACCGGGGGTGGTCTATACCCACATCTTCTTTGTGGCTTCCATCCGCTCAAGCAGGCCCTGGATCTCGGTCTGCATCCGCAGCTTCATCTTGTGGTAGTCATAGTGCGAGTTCTCCAGCGTCTTGAGCTCCTCCATCTTCTTCCTCCTCTTCTCCTCCGTCTCCTGGAAAGATAGCTTCGCCACCTTCGCTGCGTACTCCTCCTCCAGCTTCTGTGTTCTGGAGCGCACGATCTGGCGGTAGTTATCTACTTCCTTCCGCGCCTCATCAGCCAGCTTCTGGAAGAGTTTTGCTTCAGCTTCCTTGCACTTCACGATGGTCTCGAGGGTAGACGCGTCATCCTCCTTTGAGGTGCTGCTGAAATGGGGTTCAACGGAGAGTGGCTTTGGGCTGAAATGGGTTTCAATAGAGAGTGGCTTTGAGCTGCTGCCGAAATGGGGTTCAATAGAGGATGGCTTTGAGCTTGTGCCGTAATGGGGTTCAATAGAGAGCGGCTTTGAGCTGGTGCCGTAACGGGGTTCAATAGAGAGTGGCTTTGGGCTGGCCTTCAGCGCATCAATCTGTGTGTCAAGAATGGAAGTGCTGGCATTGAAATGGAAGGATTTTGATGCACTCATGGTTGGACTTAGAAGGGGAATCGCAGATTGGCTCGCCTGAGCTGACGCCAATATACCTTTGGACTTGCTGCCAGTAACAGAGCAGTCCGTAACACCATCTGTGAAAACATAAAAAGTTAATTACAGCTGTGGTACCTGAAGAATTTTATAAACCTATGTACAAAGTATTTACTATCACAGCATATATAATAACACCTCTGTTTCATACTGAGCAGTGCAGGGGAAATTTGTCCCTGCTGCTCCAAAAGAAATAACATCAGCTTTTTGTTATATCTGGAGATGTTACTATGTTGAAAAAAATAAACATTTATCTTCTTAGATCATGCCCAACGTGTTTCTTGTAATTGGTAACCCTTTTTTGTTGTTGAGAATTTGTAATTCGTAACCTGGTGGAATAGCTACCACGGAATACAAGTATATTCAAGGACCCCTTAAGGGTTCATGGTTCAGTAGAAGAAATATACGCTTCTTTTTTTCAATAAATTCAACAAAGATAGTGTTCACAAAAAAAAAAAAAAAAAAAGTTACTTCGTTCATTTAGAGCTGCTGGCTTAATGCTATATTCATTTCATCGTCGAACTCAATTCAAGCCACTCAGGAAAACACTGTCTATATCATAGTATGTGTGCTAAAACACGGAAGCTCATTCTCCATGTCCTGCATCATTAATGTGGCCAAACATAAATCCTTATCACAATGCTGTGAGTTATAGTGCCACACAAATGGATTTCCCCCATAGATGGGACTATCAGAACAAATTTTGAATACCTCGGCGATCAAAGACCAAAGACCTGCCTAAACATGACTAAGCAATCCCATGAGTTTTAGTGACACACCATTGTACTTCCCAAATATGGGACAAACAGAAGAAATTCTAGATACCTAAACATGACTGACAGAGATGGTGTGTAGCGCAAAATATACACAAAGATCATATTTCTAGGCAGTTCGATGTGTCGAATGACATGGAAAATGTATGCAGCTGCTACAAGATCATGCTTATGAAAGTCATAAAGCAAACAGTTCATTAGAGAACTCAAGTTTGCAGCTTATGGAGTATTTCAGTATGTGAAGTAAAGAGATCTTACATTTGAAGAATTGCAGCATGATGTTTGTTGCATCCACGAGGGAGATAACTTTCTTTGCAAGCATGCCGAGGACCTCTTCCGCCTTGGCATGAAGCCCCTTCCCCTCGAAATCACCACTAGCAGCAAAGATCTTCCTAACAAAATCTAGTTCTTTCATGAGAGTCTCTGCGCTCCAGTTCTCTCCACAGCAATTGAACACCTCCTTAACAAATCCAAACATCTCAGAAGAATGGTTGCAACCAAGGCACTGGAACTGCATCTCGGTCGTCCCTATCGGCCCCTTAAGCGTCGGGCCTGGCCTGATCAGGTTTTTCTCGAGCCCGCACGCAGCATGGCACCAGTGGCCGCAGACATCGCAGCCAACCCAGCTGCAGGTGTTTGCAGCACAGTCGAACTTGTGGCACACGGGGCACATACACGCGCTGCAGAAGCCTTTCTTGGCGGAGCAAATCTTGCACTCGCAATCGTCGACGGGTAGGATGCTCTTGCAGTTGATGTTGCGGCAGCGTGTCATGAGGAACATCTCCACAAGCTCGCTGCTCGGTACGCGGCCCTTGCCGGTGACAAACGCGGCGGTGCCGGTCCTGATGGCCACCAGGATCTCCAGCTGAGTCCTGTTGGCGCGGGCCAGTGTCTCGGCTGTCAGGTCGGACCGGCGCTCCAGCCTCCGCTGCAGGCTTGCGAGCTCGTCCCTCTTCTCTGGAGCATCGACCATGGTCCGCACCGCCTCTCGCAGCACCTCCAGGGATTCGCTGGGGAAATCCTGCAGCACGTGCGCCATGGTGGACACGGAGTCCGTTACGATCTCCCGGAGGATCCTGTCGGGCCGCGAGGAATGCCCGCCGCGGCCACCGTCGAAGCTACCGCCCGCGCTGGCCGCAGCAGCGGCGGCGGCGGCGGCCATCTTGGCGGGGAGTTCGGTGGGGAAGAAGGAGGAGGTGCCCTCCTTCATGGGCGGCGTGGCGAAGGCGACGCTGCCGTCCCCCATGGGGCGGAAGTTGAAGCGGCTGTGGACGGAGCCGTTGGTGCCCTCCCCGGCCGCGTAGATGTCGGTGGAGTTGTGCGTGAGGGAGCAGCTGGGGTTGTGCGAGAACATGGAGTAGGAGTAGGACATGTCGTCGGAGTTGATGCTCCGGGTGCGCCCCGTGTTGGCGCTGTATGTCCGCCGAGGAGGGGGCGCGGCGGCTGCGCCGGCCGAGGCGGCCCGGAGATCTCCATCGGGAGGAGGTGCCGCCGACGGGAGCAGGGACGGGAGCTGCGTCTGCGGCTGGGAGGATTGCTGGCGGGGCTCGTCGGAGGCGAGGGAGAGCGAGAGCTGGAGGGAGTCGAGGCGCGGCTTCTTGCCGCCTGCCACGGAGGAGTCGTCGCCGGGAGGATCCCCGCGCTTGGGCGCGGAGAGGTGGAGGAAGTCGCGCTCGACGCAGAGCTTGGCGGCCTCGGCGGCAGCGTCGGCGGCGGGGTTGGGAGGGGAGGGCGGGCCCGCTGCGGCTGCGGCTGCGGATGCTCCTGCCGCTGCTGCCTCGGCTGCGGCCGCGGAGGCGAGGGTGGGCTTGTCGCAGAGGTAGCTGCTGAGGGTGAGCTCGCGGTTGGGGAAGGGCTGGTCGGAGGGCGGCGGCGGGGCGCCGGAGTCCTTGGATCCGTCGGAGTCGCCGTACATGGCCGCCGGATTCAGCGCGGATTCGGCGCGATTTCGGTGGGCGGGGTCAGGGTGGGATGGGGTTGACTTCCGCACGCCGAGACGCGGAAATGGGGCGGGCGGCGGGGGTTGGGAGGAAACTGGGCGCAACTCTTTTTTTAACTTGGTTTTGGTGTTTTTTCTTGGAGGGATTTGTTTTGTTTTGTTGTGAGGTGAGACTCTGGGGGAGCGGGGAATGTCTCGGCGAGGCAGAGTTTACTTTCCTCTCCGCTGCTGCCGCCCGTGACGTTCAAAGCCGCGCTGCCCACTCTACGGTCAAGATTTTGGCCGTTTCCCTATACACAAACGGACGGACGGTAGTGCGAGAACAGGTCGCAACGGTACTGCTTTTTCTACTGCCCTCGTGGAACCGCGACCGCGCTGCATGTGATTTTCGACAGTGACGATGAACGATCTCGTGTTTGTTTGAGAAAGACGATGAACGTCGTCCCGTGCAGGGAAAGAAAGATCCGCTCGGTGCGTCGAGCAGGCAGAAAGAAAGAGCGGGCAGCAATCAACCTGGCCTCGGTGGGTTGCCGACGCGGCAGCACTAGCTGGAATTAATGGTGGGAGCAAGCTGGGGTTTATCTTAGCTTATCCTGCGTCTCGGGTGACAGCCGAGCCGTTTATCCATTGCTAGTTATATAAGACTAGTCATAGTGGGGAGTATCATACACAAGTATCATGCATATGATACTAGTATATGATACTACCTCTATAGTGCATAGTATCTTATAGTAGTATCATAATCTTATCCTATTTATTATTTTGTAGAATCTCAATGCAAATATGTGTACAACATTTACATGCAATTAATTTTTCTAGTTTTACGTGTCATGATACGGTATCTACCTATGTTACTCTAACCATCTCTCTCCTCATTAATTACCTGCCACATCATCTTTTTTGTGGGTCCAAGTTGCATGATACCACTTATGATACCACCACTATGGCTAGTCTAAGTGCGGCAGCGACGCGGTGCCAATAAGGTAGTAGGCCATCATCAATGGCGATCCACCCTGTATTTGATCTGAAAGGAAGATGGACAAAAATAATCAAAAGAGAAAAGAAATTCACAAAATAAATGTTGCCTGAAACTATTTCACTCAAATAACCCTTTCGTGTAGGCGCTAGGCGCTACACGTTCTGTCCGCGGGGCTAGGTGGGTCCCATTCTTGCCCGTGTAGCGTCTAGTGCCAAGCCGCAACCCGCCAAGTCGCACGCGACGCCCCCCCTCTTTCCAGCCCTAGTCACAACCCAACCCGAGACAAAAGAAAAGCATGACGGCGGCGGCGGTTCTCGCTCCCCCCCTCCCCCTCCCTCCGCCCTCTCTAAGCATCCACCTATTCCTCACAAATTTAGAAAAAGAAGAGAGAGGATTTCATCCCCAACTATCTCCAGCAAGTATTCTACCCTAATGTCTATTTTATTTCGATTTAGTTGTGGAACAATGTCATGTTTGCACGATATTTAGCATTAGAACATGTGTAGAATATAGGTTAAAATTTTAGTTTGTTAATTTTGCTTAGTATCATTTGTAGAACATGCGTATAATTGGTATAGTATAATGTTTAGAATTGTTTAGTTTGTTAATTTTGTTTCCACAATCCATTGTTAAAAATGTAGTTGGTTAATTTTGCTTGCAAACCAATTGTGTAGAACATGTGTAGAATATATGCTGGCGGTTTGTTCTTATTAGGAGAATATAGGTCAAATATTAAAAACATGTGTGTAGAACTACCATGTTTCAAGTGTGAGATACTCACATAGTGTGTTGTGCTATTATTTGGAATATGTAGGATGGTGTGGATACTAGATGATTATTACGATGTTACACACCGGACCTATTTGATGGCGGAGAAGGGGCACGTAATGAAATTACTTTTGGTCTTGTATGTTTTAAACATCACAGGAAATTTATAATTCGTGTCACAGGCAAACAACAAAGGATAAACATCACATGCAATTTATAATTTGTTTGATTTGATATAGCCTTTGTTCTTTGGGGATTCTTGACGCATCTCCAACGAGGATTCTCCATCTTCGTTATTCTCATCATAGCAGAAAATCCGAGGAAATTTCGTTGAGGTGAAAGTTGCTTCAAATTTTTTTCAAGATGGAGAAACGATCACTTTCTCCTATTGTGTACTTTCTCCGAGCTCCACGATGAACGTCTGATTTTTTATGTCGAACATTAGCAATCCTTTGGCATTGGTCGTCATGTCAAAACATACTATATAAATGGTAGTTGTGTCTTCCTTGAAGACTCTTCAAGTCAACGGGCTCAAATGGCATGAGGTAACTCACATGCTTTTTCTTGATCCAAGCATCATCAATATGTGTGGCACCAAGGCCACTAAAGGAAGTAGCAATGGTCTTGAGCCTTCGATACATGTCCTTATGATTTTCACCATCAAGCATGTAGAACCCTTCGACCTCATTACTCAAGGCATCATATCTATTTCTCTTCATGATCTCATTTCCTACAAACATGGTGATAAGAGCATTGTCAGACCCCGGACCCAGAGATATACATACTGTTATGTGCTCCTAGACATGTACTCACAAGGACTTCAGGGTTACCATCCCCGGCCGCAACAAACAACGGAAGGCAGACCGGATTCATCGGCACGTAGTCCGGATCCCCGGTCTACTACTCCTTGTATCCATGCTAGTCATAACCAATTATGCATACCCAAGCGTCCACGAGTCGGATGAAACTGAAGGAACGGGACCAAAGTTATACAGAGCTGCTATGTGTCCAGAAAGTGCAACAACAATCGAGGGTTACTGGGGTTACCTCGCCCCAGGCCGATCAAATCGACAGGCGGGCTCGGACATGGATCATCGGCTCCACAACCCCTCGACTGCGACAACTATGCAGGCATAGCCAAAACTGTATAACAATGAGCTCGAAACCAACAACCGATCAAAGCAACACTCTAGACATTGAAATTGTATTAAACAGGTGTTACTAGAGTATAGCTTACAAGCAGAGGTCACATGACCCAACATTACATCAGACAACGGAAGGCAAATTATGTTGCTAATCAACAAGAACCAAAAAGGCCTAAGAGGCCGCAACATAAGGTGACGTCCCAGCCCATAGATTCCAGGCTGCTACCTGGGAACCCCAAACTACTCGTCGATGTCCACGTTGAACCACCACTGCTGTGACGAACTCCACCTGAACCAAAATTAAGCAAACCTGAGTACGGGAGGTACTCAACAAGACTTAATTAACCTATTATATATCTGCTATCTTTAGAAAGGGTTTTATGAAGGCTGTTTTGCGTAAGGCAAACTTTGTTTTTGAAATCGAGGAAGAATAGCACGTCTCATAGAATGTTTTCAAAACAGTTAAGAAAGCTACTCAACTACTGAGATCATCATATTCTTGTATTCCACCAAGTCCTTCTCATTCCCACACTATCTCATGCTACAAGGATCACCCCTCTCGGCATCTCCAAGGAGGCACCCTTCAATCATGGTTGACAAGTTTTAGTCATTCCGTTGAAGTTATCTATGATCACAGAATCCGTTGCCAAGTCGTCCGTAACCGTGGACACGGCTTCTCGAGGAGATTTATCCCTGCAGGGGGTACACTTTACCCACACGTACCATCCGACTCTTAACGCCACATGTACGCTCGTCCATGGAGCGCGGCAGAGGGTGGCTGGCCACGACCTTTACCTTGCTCGACCCTATCCATGAGTCAACCCAAACAGGGCCACCCCGTCAACAGGGAGTTGGCCACCTCCTGACGGCACCTGTTCTGTGAGTCGGGAACAAGATCCGTGTACGTCCATCACTTGTGCCGGTCACGCCCTAAGTTTTCTCCAAAACCGTTTTCTGACTCACACGCAGATGGAAAGATCAAACTACGTGACTCATGGACGTGGCCAAACAAGTTAGTTGATCGAGCGCGGTCTGTTAGGCCCCGCGTGTGGTTGCATGCTCAGTCTTGGCTTCGAAGGCGAGAACTCGCTCCTAGGGGCATGAACAGGACAAAACGCCACAACCCATTGTGGCCTCACATCCATGCCGTTATTTAGTCAAGTTATCAAAGATAATACAATTCACAACAATCTGACATAAATGATTCATGTATTGACCAGATTCATCAACCGGATGGATCAGATCACAACTAGGCATGGCTAAGCAAGACTCACAGGGTTTAGCGGAGCACGCACAAACAAACCTATAGCTGCTAGGTGCAGTGGATCAGGATATCTAGGTTATGCAGTAAGTATAGGAGAACTCTATCTAAGACCATAAATACTTTGAACCGCATGCAATATACGAGATCCAAAACACTTCGAAAACTATATATGAGCAGATAAGAGGTTATGCTTGCCTTGGTTATAGAAAACCAGATAAAGATGTCTTCGGGAATAAGTGCTTGACTTGTCGGTTAAGATCAAGTATTCGTCATTGGGGTTGATGGCCTTCTCTTCGGAGTCACGTTCTACCGAGAGGGAAACAACACCGAAACAAAGAAGAACAATCAACCATGGCATCGATGCAATGCGCAATATGTATGCATGAGCAAGTTAATGCACTGAAATAAAGCCCTAAACAGGTTCAATGGGTTGCTAGGGTTCGCATGTCACAAATATAGATTTTCTGAAATTAGCCCGAAATGGACCCCGGAGGGGGTTTCGGACGGTTCTGAAAGTGAGTACCATTTTAAAAGCTCAAATGGGTTTGAAAACATCATAACTAGATTGTACTTGTCATTTCGAGAAAAATGGTATATAACTTTTAATTTTCTAATTTTAAAGAATAAAAACTTATTTTTCTATTTTAAATGATTAAACAATATTAAATAACTGCTTATTTTTGGACTTTCTCAAACATGTGTGAAAGTGACATTTTTGGAAAGAGTACATTTTCCTGATCTCTCCCATATTTTTATTGTATTTTTCTGAATTATATTTTGGGAGATATTGATTTTACAATTTTAAATTATTTTCTGAAATTTTCCTGGAATATTAGACAGAGGGTTTATGACGTCGTCATGACGCAGGGATGACCTCACTCTTCTCTGTTCCTCACAGATCAATTCAAATTCGTTGAATTGGGTTCAAATTGGATGAAAAGAATCATACCATAACAGAGAGGAGACCAAGGGGGTTTGAGGGGTACCAACCGGTGACCATTTGGTCGCCGGAGTGGCCGGCGGCGAGCAAGAACGGCGGCGGCCGGCGGTGGCTCACGGCGAGATGGAGAAACAGAGGGGGAGGAAGAGATTGGAGGCGACGGGGATGCTCACCATGGCATGGGGAAGCTAGAGGAGGGGTCGGGGAGGCGAGTGGAGGCCGGAGATGGCGGCGCCGTGCGGTTTCCCGCGGCAGCCGAAGACGGAGAGGACGCCGCGATTCCCTTGCTTCCGGGCGTCCCCGCAAACGGGACTTGTCGAGGAGGCTCAGGATCTCGAGGCGAAGCTCGTAGGCGTTTCAGAGCGGAGAGGGAGGCGACGTAGCGGCGGGGAGAGGGGATCGCCGGCGAGGTGCGGTTTCGGTTAGGGTTTCGTTTGCCAGGGAAGAGAGACAGAGAGGGAGGGCGACCTGGGGGTTCTGCGAGCTCGGCTCGATGCGGACGTCTCCCAGGCGTCCTTACCCTCGCGGTGACATCGAGCAGGAGGTGGCAACGGCGACGTCGGCGACCAGCTCGTCTACTGGCGGGAGGAAGAAGACGTTAAAACGTCGTTTTACGAAAACCCCCCTAGAAAACTGGGAAACTACAGAACAACCCTTTTCCATTAAAAACAGAACAGAAAACAAACTTTTGAGGGCCTTTTTGAAAAGATAAAATTTGGCAAAAATTATCTTTGGAAAGCTCATGAAATTTCCAACAAAACCATAACTTGGGTTGGTGCATTTGAATTATTTTTCAATACAAAATTTTGGAACCTAAATTAAGTACTTTTTGGGGGATTTTCTGAAACCATTTAATTTCACAATTTAAATTGGTTAAAACATGATTTGAAATTTTGTTTCATGCATGTATGATATGAACACAACACCACACACCCTAGTTTAGCAAAATTGGGGTGTTACAAATCTACCCCCCTTACAAGAATCTCGTCCCGAGATTCCCGAAGGAGAAGAAAGAAGGAACACCGGTTTTGAACGATCTTCTCGAACCTTACGGTTCTCTTCTGAAGAGGTTGATCCGTAGCACTTTGAAGTATTGAACGGATACACCTTAGGTAAGAGGGAAACTCTTAGGAAATGATCTTCACGAAGATCGAGTATCTCATGGCTAACTCATGACTAGAATGTCCGTAAAGAACTGTTGAGTTAACATGCATAAAACATATCAAGATAACGGAGGGAATAGAAGATGGTTTCAAGTGTTCGGACGATTGGTCTTGAAAGGATTTAGAATATGAGCTTTGCACAAGACTTTAAATCCTGTCGAACAAGAAAGGTTGAACAACTTTCGGCGGCGAGGTTTCTTCAAACAGATAACCAAGATGAAAAGGATGGTCTTGGATACCACGACGTAATATCCGTAGACGAGGGAAAACACGAGAAAACACTGTAATCGTGAGTCGGAGAAAATTGATACAGGATCATGTTCACTCTTCGGAGTGGACACGACCGTCAAAACTTTGTCGAAATCTTTGTCAAAGATAGGGATGTTACTTCACAACAGAAGATGAGTAACCGAAAGATGTGGAAACACCGTAACAAAGGAGGAATTCTTGATCACACCATAAGGATGGGTAACCAATGAGGGTTGAAACACCGAAAGGAATAAGGAATCTCTTTCCTATTGTGGTTTGGACGTAGCAATACGTCTACTACATGGTTAAGATCCCATGGCTGAAGTAACTGACAAATTCACACAATGTGTGAGATGAACAGAACTTCAAGTATAAACAACTTGAAAAAGGGAACTGATCCATGGCGGTTACAAAAGACCAAGAGATGGTTCTCATGGTGAACTTGTTTTCACGAAACAAGGATTTGGTAGGATTGATAGAGAAAGATTCGAAAGATCAACTTCCAAGTTATCCTGGATGTTATAGGTACAGACAACAGGCGCACGACAAGCCTTCTGTAGGTCATCGAGTGAAAGTATAACTCCGGTTTGAAAGAACGGTGAGGAAAACTTGTTAGAATGAGCCACACAAGAATTCTCACGGAGAGTGGTTGTTCTTACGGATTCAAAGAGACATGACATTAGGCCTTCCGGCTAATTGTGTCAACCACAACATCAACCATGCCGTATTTTCAAATGGACCTAACTCAATACCCTTGAGGAAAACACCAACCATCATTGTTGCTTGAGATTCAACTCTGGTTAGTGGGTTGAATAACTGAAACTCAACGTGTTTGATTGAAGAGCTTGCACCGGTTACCAACAGGACACACTTGCTAGATTCTCAAGATATGGACTATGATGCCACGCTCAAGAAGATGAACGAGATTGCAGAACTCGTGTATTAGCAACTTGCGAAAGACGGTTGCACCTACATGGACTACTTGCAAAAGAACATATCGGAGTCCTCGTTGGGAAAGATGATGCAAAGATAACAAAGTTCTTAGACCTCTTCTCTTTTACAAACAATTGATGAGTGGCTTGGTGTGGATACAAAACTGGTTCAAGAAATGGAGGTAACAACCTTCCAACTCAAGAACAGTCCACACAAGCATGACTGACTTGCGGTTATTCCTGAAGGAACAAGAAAACTTTTCTCGAATCCATGGCGACAACTTTCACCATAAGCACATGGACCGGGGTAAGCTACTTCGAACATCCAGAACACAACTTCGTGATAACACAAAGTTGGTTCTCGAAAGTTTCCAACATTGTTGCCAATTGTTCAACATGAGCCTCTCGCAACTTGGAGAAAATAGGAATGCCATCGATGGGCTCGAAAACACACTTATCAAAACACTCCAAGAAGAGGGATTCATATGATGTATGAACAAGGCAATACATTGGTCAGACCAAAGGACATGAGGTGTACTCGGGTAAAACACCATGAGTGGAAACACCATCGAGATAGTCCTTGGATCTTTTCTCGATTTGACGATAGCCCAAATCAAACCAAGGTGGAAATTATAGCATGTCCACTACGGAGATACTATCTTGCTTCAACACAAAGGAAACTAGACATCCCTTAACAGAGGATCAAGTTAGGCGGAGCTTTTGCCTTTCAACTCTCCAAGTTGTTGTTTAAGCTCAACCACTAGTCCAAGGTGTCTAGTGTAGTTTCTTGGAGAGAGGAGTGGTTCAAATTACTCCTGATTTAGACATCACGGTCAGGTAAAACCTGGTGATACTTCTAGAAAGACAACCAGAATATCACAACCTACCGTTAGGTCTAGGAATTTGAAAGGAGGCTTGCTTTTCAAAGCAACTGATATGAACATGAGAGCTGGGCATGAACCTAACTCTCTGACCGAGGATATGCACCAGAATGGACGGGTTTGGTAACACAGTCAACTTCAAACAGAGGCTAGGTGACCAGTAGTGCTAAGAGGGATACAGATGTTTCTTAGGTTTCCAAAGCAATAAGAATTGCTAGGAATAGCAGATACACACATCAATGCACAACCCATCATACTCCATCATTCAAACTTGGAGGAAAGGGGAGTGAATACAGTAAGAGCATCACTTCATCAATAAGGCCATGAAACTTAACACAACCTCTTGATATATAAGAGTGTGATACTCGAAGGTGGAACAGAACAGAAGCTAATGAAACTTCTTTAATCTGTGGATTACAAAACTTTGACCTGGTCCTGGAGATGAACGAGGTACTGGAGTTTGTTTCTCCTGACATCCCAAGGTGGAATGTTTTGACGGAACACAAAAGCAGATGCATTGGAAGACTCCAACACACATATGCAACTTGGTTTCCAACACAACGGATGGAGACTTGAGAGCAGCTGGAGGGTAGAATCATGCTCAGGAGAATTCCTAAGATCACTTTGATTGCACAGGGTAATACTCATTTGTAGAACCCATGCCAAGAGGTTGGTATAGCTGAATCAAGTAGAAAGATGTGGAACCATGATGATCACTCTTGTTGTGATCTCTTTTGGTTCCAAAGGAAAGCCTACGGCTATGAGAGTTGGAATTTCCTAGCCAACCCGAGTAAAACAGATTCCTCAGGATCCAAAGAAACAGAACTTGGGTTAAAGGTCAGCATCCTGTACTGGTAGCATGCACCTCACATGGTTAAGAAACCACATGATTCAACACACTTCAATCCAGCACATTCCGGGACCTTCGGTTCAAGTCCAAGGTTGAAAACTCAACAAAAGGAGTAACTACTATCTTAGTGCCTTGGAGGACACTACGAATAGCAATCACGAGGTATCTTTCAAAAGACACACATAACTCCGAAAGAATTTGAACGGAGGATGACGGATACATTCGAGATGGAAAACAGATCTCGAGGTTCAGGATTTAGAACTTTGAAACATGTAGGAATGTGGAATCCACCCAACTCTGAGAGACTAGGATGGAAAAGAAATCTCCCAGTTTGAATCGAGGGATAACGGAAGACGGAACACACACGACTCTAGAAATTTTAACACTAGGTCAACTTGGTTAAAAGACGTCCTTGCCAAAGAAGGCACCTAAGTTTTGAATGACTAGAAGAGATGGCAAAACCTTTTGAAATCAAAACAGGTAAGGTGACCCAGAGTTAGAGAGATACCAGGTAGGGAGTAAAAAGAATCCTAAGAAGTTTTTTCACAATCATTTGAACTTTCAAAATATTTTTCACAAACTCTAGACTCAACATCGACCAAGCAGTAAGGTTTTCCTACAGGTAGTCCTGCTCTGATACCATGACCTGTCAGACCCCGGACCCAGAGATATACATACTGTTATGTGCTCCTAGCCATGGACTCACAAGGGCTTCAGGGTTACCAGCCCCGGCCGCAACAAACAACGGCAGGCAGACCAGATTCATCGGCACGTAGTCCGGATCCCCGGTCTACTACTCCTTGTATCCATGCTAGTCATAACCAATTATGCATACCCAAGCGTCCACGAGTCGGATGAAACTGAAGGAACGGGACCAAAGTTATACAGAGCCGCTATGTGTCCAGAAAGTGCAACAACAATCGAGGGTTACTGGGGTTACCTCGCCCCAGGCCGATCAAATCGACAGGCGGGCTCGGACATGGATCATCGGCTCCACAACCCCTCGACTGCGACAACTATGCAGGCATAGCCAAAACTGTATAACAATGAGCTCGAAACCAACAACCGATCAAAGCAACACTCTAGACATTGAAATTGTATTAAACAGGTGTTACTAGAGTATAGCTTACAAGCAGAGGTCACATGACCCAACATTACATCAGACAACGGAAGGCAAATTATGTTGCTAATCAACAAGAACCAAAAAGGCCTAAGAGGCCGCAACATAAGGCGACGTCCCAGCCCATAGATTCCAGGCTGCTACCTGGGAACCCCAAACTACTCGTCGATGTCCACGTTGAACCACCACTGCTGTGACGAACTCCACCTGAACCAAAATTAAGCAAACCTGAGTACGGGAGGTACTCAACAAGACTTAATTAACCTAATATATATCTGCTATCTTTAGAAAGGGTTTTATGAAGTTTGTTTTGCGTAAGGCAAACTTTTTTTTTTGAAATCGAGGAAGAATAGCACGTCTCATAGAATGTTTTCAAAACAGTTAAGAAAGCTACTCAACTACTGAGATCATCATATTCTTGTATTCCACCAAGTCCTTCTCATTCCCACACTATCTCATGCTACAAGGATCACCCCTCTCGGCATCTCCGAGGAGGCACCCTTCAATCATGGTTGACAAGTTTTAGTCATTCCGTTGAAGTTATCTATGATCACAGAATCCGTTGCCAAGTCGTCCGTAACCGTGGACACGGCTTCTCGAGGAGATTTATCCCTGCAGGGGGTACACTTTACCCACACGTACCATCCGACTCTTAACGCCACATGTACGCTCGTCCATGGAGCGCGGCAGAGGGTGGCTGGCCACGACCTTTACCTTGCTCGACCCTATCCATGAGTCAACCCAAACAGGGCCACCCCGTCAACAGGGAGTTGGCCACCTCCTGACGGCACCTGTTCTGTGAGTCGGGAACAAGATCCGTGTACGTCCATCACTTGTCCCGGTCACGCCCTAAGTTTTCTCCAAAACCGTTTTCTGACTCACACGCAGATGGAAAGATCAAACTACGTGACTCATGGACGTGGCCAAACAAGTTAGTTGGTCGAGCGCGGTCTGTTAGGCCCCGCGTGTGGTTGCACGCTCAGTCTTGGCTTCGAAGGCGAGAACTCGCTCCTAGGGGCATGAACAGGACAAAACGCCACAACCCATTGTGGCCTCACATCCATGCCGTTATTTAGTCAAGTTATCAAAGATAATACAATTCACAACAATCTGACATAAATGATTCACGTATTGACCAGATTCATCAACCGGATGGATCAGATCACAACTAGGCATGGCTAAGCAAGACTTACAGGGTTTAGCGGAGCGCGCATAAACAAACCTATAGCTGCTAGGTGCAGTGGATCAGGATATCTAGGTTATGCAGTAAGTATAGGAGAACTCTATCTAAGACCATAAATACTTTGAACCGCATGCAATATACGAGATCCAAAACACTTCGAAAACTATATATGAGCAGATAAGAGGTTATGCTTGCCTTGGTTATAGAAAACCAGATAAAGATGTCTTCGGGAATAAGTGCTTGACTTGTCGGTTAAGATCAAGTATTCATCATTGGGGTTGATGGCCTTCTCTTCGGAGTCACGTTCTACCGAGAGGGAAACAACACCGAAACAAAGAAGAACAATCAACCATGGCATCGATGCAATGCGCAATATGTATGCATGAGCAAGTTAATGCACTGAAATAAAGCCCTAAACAGGTTCAATGGGTTGCTAGGGTTCGCATGTCACAAATGTAGATTTTCTGAAATTAGCCCGAAATGGACCCTGGAGGGGGTTTCGGACGGTTCTGAAAGTGAGTACCATTTTAAAAGCTCAAATGGGTTTGAAAACATCATAACTAGATTGTACTTGTCATTTTGAGAAAAATGGTATATAACTTTTAATTTTCTAATTTTAAAGAATAAAAACTTATTTTCCTATTTTAAATGATTAAACAGTATTAAATAACTGCTTATTTTTGGACTTTCTCAAACATGTGTGAAAGTGACATTTTTTGGAAAGAGTACATTTTCCTGATCTCTCCCATATTTTTATTGTATTTTTCTGAATTATATTTTGGGAGATATTGATTTTACAATTTTAAATCATTTTCTGAAATTTTCCTCGAATATTAGACAGAGGGTTTATGACGTCATCATGACGCAGGGATGACCTCACTCTTCTCTGTTCCTCACAGATCAATTCAAATTCGTTGAATTGGGTTCAAATTGGATGAAAAGAATCATACCATAACAGAGAGGAGACCAAGGGGGTTTGAGGGGTACCAACCGGTGACCATTTGGTCGCCGGAGTGGCCGGCGGCGAGCAAGAACGGCGGCGGCCGGCGGTGGCTCACGGCGAGATGAAGAAACAGAGGGGGAGGAAGAGATTGGAGGCGACAGGGATGCTCACCATGGCATGGGGAAGCTAGAGGAGGGGTCGGGGAGGCGAGTGGAGGCCGGAGATGGCGGCGCCGTGCGGTTTCCCGCGGCGGCCGGAGACGGAGAGGACGCCGCGATTCCCCTGCTTCCGGGCGTCCCCACAAACGGGACTTGTCGAGGAGGCTCAGGATCTCGAGGCGGAGCTCGTAGGCGTTTCAGAGCGGAGAGGGAGGCGACGTAGCGGCGGGGAGAGGGGATCGCCGGCGAGGTACGGTTTCGGTTAGGGTTTCGTTTGCCAAGAAAGAGAGACAGAGAGGGAGGGCGACCTGGGGGTTCTGCAAGCTCGGCTCGATGCGGACGTCTCCCAGGCGTCCTTACCCTCGCGGTGACGTCGAGCAGGAGGTGGCAACGGCGACGTCGGCGACCAGCTCGTCTACTGGCGGGAGGAAGAAGACGTTAAAACGTCGTTTTACGAAAACCCCCTTGGAAAACTGGGAAACTACAGAACAACCCTTTTCCATTAAAAATAGAACAGAAAACAAACTTTTGAGGGCCTTTTTGAAAAGATAAAATTTGGCAAAAATTATCTTTGGAAAGCTCATGAAATTTCCAACAAAACCATAACTTGGGTTGGTGCATTTGAATTATTTTTCAATACAAAATTTTGGAACCTAAATTAAGTACTTTTTGGGGGATTTTCTGAAACCATTTAATTTCACAATTTAAATTGGTTAAAACATGATTTGAATTTTTGTTTCATGCATGTATGATATGAACACAACACCACACACCCTAGTTTAGAAAAATTGGGGTGTTACAAGCATCCCATGTTTCTTTGGTGGTGGAGAATTGTTGAATGTGTGGCATGATCTTTTTTTCCGTGGCTTGTTGGATCATGTACAAAGCCACTACATTGAGTTGACAATCAACCACTTCTATTCTTTTCAAGTTGTTAGGATCAACTTCCTTGTATCCAACTTTGATGATTCTCAATAGCTCAATGCAAGAACTGTTCAAATAGGATTTCATCAAATATTGCCATTGAGAGAAAGAGGATGCACTAACCTTAGGTGGATCACCTCTATTATTTATATGAGGGTGTGGAGTAGGAGATTTGGGTTACAAATTAGGCACCTCATGGTACTCCTCCTTCCCATTCTTAGTTATAAGTGGGTCCTCATTTTTAGTTTCTCCACCCCATTCTTATCCTTGTTGTTAATCGGAGAGGTATTCTCCGGAGATGTAGAGGAAGAAGGAGCGGTGTCCTTGGCTTTCATGAGTTGCGCAATTATTTCATGCAACCATTCCTTTGAGATTCCATGGAGGAAGTCAAGGATGTTTCCATCTTCTTGAGGTCATCTATTGTAGCCGTAGCCCCGGGCACGGTGTTTTCCTCATCGATGACCATACTTTCTCTTAGGCGGTTAAGCCCGAATTAAGAGCCGAGGCTCTGTACCAATTGAAAGGATCGTATGGGCAGCTAGAGGGGGGGTGAATAGATGCTAACTCCAAATTTTAATACTTTTTCGATTCAGACTTGACACAAAGGTAAATTCTCTAGATATACAACTAAGGTGAATTTACCTATATGACAAGGATTACACTAAGAAAGAAACAAGCACAAAGTAAAGCTAAAAGATAGAAGGAACCGAAGTGGAAGCACGCGGAGACAAGGATGTATTCACGAGTTCCTCCCTTTAGGGGAGTACGTCTCGTTGGAGGGGTGTGAGTTTCGCCACGAAGGCCTACTCAACGCCACAAAGGCTTCACTCTATTCTGTGATGAACCTCGCCACAAAGGCCTAATTAACCTTCCATTATTGGAAACCCTCAAGGCGGAATTTGGTGCCTTTACAATAAGCTTGGGGCACACATCCACAACTGAATTGGGGGATCCCAAAATCACCACGAAGCTGTTACAAGAAACACAAGTGAGTAACAAGAGGTATAGGTTTTCCACAAGGAAACCATAGACACAAATCCCTCAAGTGAATGACGGAAAAATGAAGAACAACCTGGTGAGGATGTAGATCGGGGCCTTATCCTTCAATCCTCCAAAGATCAACGAGTTTGAGCGGAGGGGTTGAGAGATCTCTTGCTTTTGGTGAGCTCAACAATGGTGGGCTTTGTATTCTGTACGAGCTAGTTTGACCTTGAAGAAGGAGAGGGGTATTTATACCCTCTCGAAATGTAGCCGTTGACTGCAAAACTGGGGGTGAAATATCCTCCCCCCTCCCAAAATATCCATCCTATTTTGCCAACATTTCGGCCAATCTTCGTGCAGGCTTCTAAGAGCAACGCACAAAGTCCTTAGCCACTTCTCCATCTTCACCCCGGAATATCCGGCCCTAGGACAAATATTTCGGCCTGACCAGGGAGCGTTGCAAGTTGGTCCTTAGTCAAATTTATGTCTTCACCCCGGAAATCTGTCCCTAGGCCAAATATTTCGGCCCAATATTCCGGCCGAGAAAGTCCTTGGCCGAATTTCTGTGATTCTTAGACAAAATATTTCCCACCGGAATATTTGGCCCTAGGCCAAATATTTCGGGCCAATAGTCTGGCCTTGACGGAGAGCATCGCGGGCCCTTTTCTCTGACCTTTTTGGTGAAAGATTCTCGTAAGATTTATCTTTAAAAACTTGCACCACTTAACACATTGTTAAATCATCGCTAGTGTTGTTAACTAACACACAAAACGTAAGGGATTAAGAAATGCTCTTTCAAAGCCTTAGGGGGTCCTTTTATAGTTCAAGGGAAGGGGGGACTTTCCAAACGGGAGTAGGAGTCCTAGTTGTTCTAGGAGGGAGGCTAGCCGCACCAAAGGAGGTGGCCGCACCACCTCTCTTAGCCCAACTCGAATTGGACTCCCATATGGAAGTCCAACTCCACCTCCTCTCATTTTCCCTTTTTCCATTTTCTTTTATTTTTACCTTCAAATAAAATTAGGAAAACACTGGAAGGCCCGTAGTGCCATGATTGGAAGCCCTGGGGCCCACCTGTCAGTCCCATGTAATATTGCGGCCAAAGGGTGAATCTGTCCCCCTCCAGCACTTCCCTCCTTCCCGATTTTGCTCGAAACTCTTCCGGAACCCTATGAACCCAATAGATAAAATCATCGATATTATCTACTTATGTTAGAAACACATTTCTAACATCCCGGGACATCTCATGTCCCTTAGTATCTCTCATATAAAGTCTTCCTTACACCGGTATTATTTCTCCCTTATAGTAACTTCCCCGAAATCTCTCCGATTGACACAGGACTTGTTTCTGTGGTATCACATCGACATCGAACATTCATAAAACCAATAACAAAATTTCTATTTTTTTAATTAAAGGGTGGCACGACTTAAGCGTGTGACCCATCAAGGCTCGATAACACACTGACATGTTCGAGAACTTATCGAACAATAACCAACAGTGGGATCGTGGACGCCCATGACGGCTCTTGTGTGTTCACAAAGAATGACGAAACCTTATAAGTTAATGATTGCACTTATACCCTTAACTTCACGATACCAACAATATCACGAGGTGAGACTATATGATCCCGTATGATCAAACTCTTTGATCATAACACATATAAAACTCGTTACCGATATCGTCCTCTTTTCTCATTCATATCCTCGATGTCCTTGTGATAAATCACACTGTGTCTAGCAAGACGATTGGTTGACATCTTTGATACTGAAAGGGACCAGAGCATGTATCTCTCTATCATCTAGAGGAGTTAAGTACTAGTCTCGAACAATATCAGTTCCATTACACTTTCTAGATTATACCCAAACAACACCGTTATGATCCACAGTTACGGCCAGACATTTGAGGACATCCGAAGTATAAGTTTTGATCATTCGGTCACTAGATATTCTCATAGTAAAGGAATTATAGTCAATGACAACTTCATATGTACTTTGCTAAATACATTACAATTGTTTAGTCTCTTTTAGCAAGATCATACACTTGGGTGGTCCAGTACTACTGTTACACTAATAATAAACTCTTATGTTTTGCTAGAATTTTAACCAAGCCATGATAAAGAAAATATAAGTTATTCTTAGGGACAAGATTAAGAACTCTTGTTTGTTTATGTCTTCACACCCGCACAAAGATTTTCCTTTGAAAACTCACTTTTTAAGTGTTATAGCGGTTGTAGCATGATGACATAAATTTAATACTGAACTTGAAGATAGAATAATAACTTAATATTATTTTATCTAGGGCATATCTCCAACACAATAGATCTGCCAAAGTAATAGAAACAGTTTCTGTTACACTCATAATTTATTCCGGGTTTTTTCAAAGAGAGAAAATTATTTTGCACACTTTTCGGAGCATGTGTAGGCGATCATGATATGTACCGGGAAGTTAGAAAGTGTTTATAAAATTGTTGGATAGAGTCGACGATTTTATCTTAAGAATTTATAGGATTCCGAAAGGATTTCAGAGAAAACCCGATAAGGGGGGGTGTCGGAGGAGGTAGAAAATGTCCCAAGGTTGCCCCCAAATATTGGTTGACTTCCAAGTGGTCCCTAGGGACACTAAAAAGGCGCATGAATCCTCCTAGAACTTTACATGTTTGATTTTTCTGAGGATCTACGATTGTCAGAATCAACTACGACTACATCAATCTTCCGCTACCGGTGAGTCATAGTACTAGATGATTGCATGTATGGGCATGCGTTGTTATCTCCATAGTGATCTTGGCGGTTATATAGGGCAAAAAAACTAAGTTCTCCAAGTTCATTATTAAATTTATATCATCATGCTATAACCGCTATAGTACTTGAAAAGTGAGTTTTCAAATGAAAACTTTGTGCGGGTGTGAAGATATAAACAAACATGAGTTTTTAATCTTGTCTCTAAGATTAGCTTATGGTTTGTGAGATGATCATGTTTTCCTGATCATGAACTTTGATAATTGTAGCAAACATAAGAGTTTATTGTTAGGGTAACAATAGTACTAAACCGACCCAAGTATATGATCTTGCTAAGAGACTCACAATTGTAATGTATTCAGCAAAGTGAATATGGAGTTGTCGTTGACTATAATTGCTATACTATGAAAATATCTAGTGATGACATAATCGACATTTATGCTTTGGATGTCTTCAAACGTCCACCATAACAGGGGATTAAAACGTTGACGTCTGGGTATAATCTAGATTGTGTAACATAACTGAGATTGATTAAGAATAGTACTTAACTCCTCCAAACTATAAAGAGGCACATCCTTTGGTCCCTCTCAGTATAACCGATGTCAACCAATCGTCTGGACAGACACAGTGTGATTTATCACAAGGACATCAGGGATATGGATGAAAAAGGAGAACGTCATCGGTACAAGTTTTTTACTTGTTATGATCAAATGGTTTGATCAAACTTGAGCACATTGTCTCACCTCGTGACATCATTGGTATTGTGAACTTAAAGATAATAAGTGCAATGAGTAACTTGAAGGTTCTCTCGTTCTTCCTGGACACACAGGAGCCATCATGTGCGTTCATGGCTCCGCTGTTGGTTATTGTTCGGTAAGTTCCTGAACATGTCTACGTGTTACCGAACCTTTACAGGTCACACACTTAAGCCGTTTCAACCTTAAATTGAGAGTATAAATATATTGCTAATGGTTTTATGAATGTTCGATGTTGATACGATGTCACAGAAACAATTTCGGTGTCATTCAGCGGTGTTTCGGGGAAATTACTATAAGAGAGAAATTATGCCGAAAGAGGGAGAAATTTTATCGGAGAGATTAAGAAGGACATGAGATGTCTCGTGATGTTGGAAATATGTTTCTAACATTAGTATATAAGGTCGATGATGTTATCTGTAGGGATTATATGGTTCCGGAAGAGTTTCACGTAAAAACCGAGAAGGGGGGAGTGTCGCAGGGGGTGGATTTGCCCTCATGGCTGCACAAATTATTTGGTGGCTGGTAGGCGGGCCCATTGGCCATTATCCATGGTGCATTACACCTCCGTGAATTTTCCATGTTTGATAGAAGAGAGAAAAAGGAAAAAACAAAAATTAAAAAAGGAAAAGGACAAGTGTGGGAGGGGGAGGGGCATTGGACTCCCAAAGGGAGTACAATCCGAGTACCCCTAGGAAGGGCGTGCGGCCAAGGGTGGGAGGCCCCAACCCGACCTCCCACCTATGGCAGGCACCCCCGTATCCATATATATAATCACACACTCTCCTCTCATTGAGAGAACATCAGAATATCAATTGGCTCTCGTGCATGCCTCTCTCTCTCGAATAGAATTAGAGTTTCGTCTAATTGGGTTTTGAGGTGTCCTCTCACAATTAGAGATACTTTTAATCTCTAGCCTCTCTCATGTGTTGAGAACCTCCAGATTCATATAGCTTTAACCACAGTTGATTAGATCTACCAATTAGCAAAGTTGAAAGACTGTCTCTCTTCGTCGGTGCCAAGTCCTGAACGGCGGAGCGCTGGTAGGTTGAAACGAGCGTACGCGTTCACACTAGTTGTGAGGATCTACGATTGTTCAGAATCTACTACGACTACATCGATCTACCATTGTCGGTGAGTCGTGGTACTAGATTATTGCATGTATGTGCATGCATTGTTATTTCCATAGTGATCTTGGTAGTTACGTAGGGCAAAATTTTAAAATTCTTCAATGTACTCCAGTACCACAGGCTTCATCGATATCGTCACCAACACCTCTTTCGCAAATACGGTGTTGGTAAACGATCTCAAGCTAGATTATCGAGTTGTTATTCAGTTGTATCTTCATAGATAGATCTTGGTGGTTGTTTAGCATGCATGGCGGAATTTTAAATTCTCGTACACGCAACCCATTATCCATGATCCTTGGACTTCCTATCGAGGGGAAGGCTACGTGTATGAGCATAGATTATGAAGGTTGGCATGCGCAGATGGATGCCTTTATTGGTATGGTTTCACCGGAGCCACAAGACAAGAGTAAAGAGAGAGCCGCAACCGGCGAAGAGGACGAAGATTCCTCTGAAGATTGGTTGAGGCACAATGACCCTTCGTACTCGTGCATGGAAGTAAGAGGTACGCCCGAACATGGCATGGGCTCGTTGTCACGTTAATGTCTATTGAACTTGTACCTCTCTTACTTTTATGAATATGTAGTAATTTCGCACTTGTCGTACCTCTGTTTGTTCTATGAACTTGTAGTAATGCCGCACTTGTTATATTTGATATATGCCGGACTTGTTAAACTTGTACCCATGTGCTTATATTTGCTATACTTGTTTGTGCTATATTTGCTTATTGTTCTTGTTTTTCTTAGCAGTCAAATACAACATGTGTAGCGCGTAGCCATTAGGAGTGAAAGTTATGCAGCGTCTAAGAGAAATGCCCTACATATTGAAAGCAACGGGAGTGAGAATGCAAAAAAAAATATCTAAGCGAGGGTGTAGCGCCTTGCCACTAGACGGCACGCGGCCACGAGTGGAGCCCGCCTGGCCACTCAGCCGCCGCGCTGACAGAACGTGTACACGTCTTTAACGTCTTGATATTAGTCGCTAGTTTCACGTAACATTTGTTTTGTGATTTTTCCCCTTCTTGGTTATTTTTGTCCATTTTGCCGATCTGAAAATGGTCCACAAACTTGGCCGATGGAAAATGCGACAGATAGGTTGCGTGCTGCAAGTGGACCCGCTGCTTGGCACTAAGCCAAACGGCATTCAATAGCCGATCGAGCAACAACGTGCGATTGCCTCTTGGATTCAAAGTCAACTACACGGGCGACGGCACAAGCTCCAGTTACGTCACAGACTGGTTGTTAATTAAGTCTTGGCAGCTACGATCTGTTGACCCGCCGGCCGGACGTCTGTTTGATATCGCGTCTGAAGCTGTCGCTGGGTCATAGTATTCCCCAAGCATCATTCATACTCCGTTGATCCTACGCGTTCAAATCAAGCTGTGCCGTGGCAGCCGGTCGTCGTCTCCATGTTTTTTTGTCGTCTAAAGCATTTAACACGCGATTTGTGAAATACCCCTATCAATGTTCAGAAGCATTCCACGGCGTGAGCAACGGTCGGTTTCTGTCGATGTTTGTCCATCAGCAAACATTGCTTACTCGCTTCGTTTTCTTTGTTTATTACTCGTTTGGGTTTGGGCGGATGATACTCTCTGAAATAAACGAAATCCTAGTATGTGCTTTGTGTGGCAGTACGTGGATGTCTCTCTCAAGTCGGCAATGTGGTTCTTCGTATCTCCGCGCTTTACTCCTCCTCCACTGCCTTTTGCTGTAAAGCTCGTGACGCGGTCCACTCGCAAAGAAGCAAGGCGGGCACTGAGTTCAGGATTCATAAAATAATAAACAGGCTGGACATAGACTCCTCCAGTTACAACTTCCGCAGATGGGCCGATTTGGGCCTATGAAGTTTTAACTAAGTCCATCATCTGCGAGCTAGGCCGGCCCTGGAAACATAAAAGTGGCGGACCAGCATGATCTATCGTCTCTCTCTCACTCTTCCCTTATCCGTAGATTTGGAGTTTTGGACACACCTAATTACATAGTGATCGGTGAGAGCATTACATATTTTGTTATTTTCTTTACCATTTCAAGGATAAATAAGCTTATAGATTCTCTTTGCTACAGTCATTACCCTCTTGGGGAGTCGTCGTGGAGCCTCGTCCCTCGGCCTCGTTCCGGTGTTCTTGCTGGAAAATTTGTTTCTCCTTTGTTTTTGTTCCTTTTCTATCTTTGATCTGTTTTGTAAGAGGGTTTTTTCATCACTTTTCTACCTATTCGACCGTTGGATTTATTTATAAAGCGGGGCGAAAGCTTGTTCCGTAAAATATAGTTTCTCTAAATAGCGCAAGTAGATGAGAGCAATCTATATCAAGATAATATATAATATATCTTAATAAGATACTTAAACAAGTTAACAATAGATGATGATTTATCCGAAGTTCACTTCCCAAAAGAAGACGATCTCCCTTGAGAGATGTGGTGTACAATGCATCTGAAAGCTATAATATCTTACCATATTGCTGGGTTGCACAACGGAAATTTAAAATTTTCGCCAAACTTTCTACGCAACAATCAAAACTATGCTATGCAGATACAAGTGAATATAGATTACAAGATCTAGTTCTCGAGACCGTGTATCAGATACCGTAGTAGCGGAAGAGGTGTGGATGACAATGTCGATGAAGCGTGTAGAAGATCCTCACACGCAAGTCTGTGGGTGAGGATGTTGTCGCTCCCCATATCCAGCATCTTGATCCAGCAGAGTGAAGGTATCACATGTTATCCCTCTGAGAGTATGCACACATACGTTGGGGAAAATTCTGTAGCGCTTCGCCGTTCGGGACTTAGCGCCGCAGGTGTATATGAAGGTGGAGTTCTCAACACATGAGAGAGTAATTGAAATTTAGGTCTAATCGGGAGAGGACACCTCAAAACCCAATTAGAAGAAACTCTAATTCAGTTGTACGAAGCTCTAATTTAATTAGAGTAACCTCTAATTCAATTAGAAGGTCTCTAATTAGAATATCTAATTAGTCCTCTAATTCTTCTAGAGAAAGAGAGAGAGGCTTGATAGCCAATTGTGTATTTTGCTTGAAGCCTTGGGGTGCTTTATATAGTGGGAGGAGAGGGCAGACTTGCCAAAAGGGAGGGAAGTTCTAGTTGAGATAGGAGGTGGTGTCCGCACCACCCTCCAAGCCCAACTCGGATTGGTGAGGTGGACTCCACCTCCCACACCTTCCCTTTTTTTCTCTCCAATAAAATCAAATAAAATATCGGGAAGATGATTACCATTTTGTGGATTCACTCGGGCCCACCTGGCAGCCCCCAGAGTTATGGCTCGGCCATGAGCGGGAAATCTGCCCCCTCCCGGTACTCCTCCCTCTTATGGAAAGTCTCTGAAACTTCTCCGGAACCACTTAACCCATGTAGATAAAATTATCAATATTATATAACAATGTTAGAGATATATTTCCGACATCCCAGGAAATCTCATGCCCCCCTACATTTGCTCCGTAAAGCGTACAGACTCAATTTCTCTTTCAGAACAACTCCAGAATAAATTCCGGTAATAATAGAAATTGTTTCAATCACTTTGGGACATCTAATGCCATCGTTATAAATTCTCTCTGATATATAAAATATATCTATCAAGAAAAATCACTGTTCTTATGATACTCCTAATTGATTCGGACCTACCGATATACACAAAAATAAGCCCAAACTTAAGTGTGTTTCCCCTACAGGTTCGATAGTGTGTGGACATGAATCTGGAAACTCAATCCTTTTCAATAATCAACAGCGGGGTGATATGTCTCAAACGTACCTATAATTTCTAATGTTCCATGATTTTTTCATGCCATATGCTACATGTTTCCTATACACTTTATGTCATTTTTATGGATTTTTGGGACTAACCTATTGACAAGATGCCACAGAGCCAGTTTTTGTTTTCTGCTGTTTTTTGTTTCAAAAAATTTGTTCTGGAAATATTCTCGAAATTGGATGAAACAAAACCCCAGAGTCTTAGAATTCCTGGAGCGTCAACGGAGTCCAAAGGAGACCCGGAGGGGGCCACAGGGAGGCCACACCATAGGGGGCGCGAGTCCCCCTGGCCGCGCCTACATGTGGTGTGCCCCCCCCCGGGGCGCCCATCGATATTGCCCTTTCGCCTATATAACCCCTCCCACACACGAAAAGTTTTGTAGCTCCGCTGCCGTCACCCACAAGTTTCGGGGGACAAAAATCTCTGTTCCGGCACCCTGCCGGGACGGGGAAGTGCCCCCGGAGCCATCTCCATCGACTCCACCGCCATCTTCATAGTTTTTGATGTCTCCAATGATGAGGAGGGAGTAGTTCTCCCCCGGGGCTGAGGGCTACCAGTAGCTCTGTGTTTCATCTCTCTTTCTCTCCCATGGTGTGATCTTTATGTGATCATGAGCTTTATAATCTAGTTGAATAAGTAGATGTTACTCTTCATCTGTTATGCTACTCAAGTGATTTTATTATGAGATCTCCGTAGACACTTTGATCATGGTGTAAAGGTGACAGTGTGTGCACCGTGTGGTTTAGCATGATATTTATATTCTGTGTTGGTTGACCCCGTGAAATTGTGGTGTTTGTTTGGAACCATCTAGGTCTCATGGTGATAGCGTGGGGATTACCTAGATGGGGAAATGCAAACTCTAAGGAGTGCTCTTATAGCCCTATGCAATGATTGGTGTTTGTTATCCGACCGGAGAGTGGTTCGTAGTAGCATAGTGAAGAGATGATATTTATGCATTCAATTATGTTATTATTGTTGAGAGTGTCCATTGGTGAAAGTATGATCCCTAGGCCTTATTTCTAAGCATTGAAACACTGTTTACAATCAATTCTGCTAATGTTTGCTTGCTGCCATTTTTATTTCAGATTGCTAATATCACTTATAATCATCCATATTACTTGTATTTCACTATCTTTTTGCCGAACTAGTGCACCTATACAACTGACAATTGTATTAGGTGTGTTGGGGACACAAGAGACTTCTTGTATCATAACTGCAGGGTTTCTTGAGAGGGATATCTTTGACCTCTACCTCCCTGAGTTCGATAAACCTTGGATGATCCACTTAAGATAAACATGTTGTTGTTCTACAAATCTCTGCACTTGGAGGCCCAACACTGTCTACAAGAATAGAAACGTGTGTAGACATCAAGCTCTTTTCTGGTGCCGTTGCCGGGGAGGTAAGGTAAAACGTACTCACGTCATGTGTGAGTGCTCGAAGTTATTTCCTTTAGATTATGCAATTATATCTTTTTGTTTCTTATTTTTATTTTCACTAGTTAGGCTTATTTTTACCTGTTCCTTGTTTTTATCTTTAGGCTTAATGGAAAACAACAAAAATATGAGAGAACTTTATAATCTTTATCTTGAATTTGGACATGATGCTTTTGATGAGAAAAATAAAAAACCTATGTAATTTTGTTTGCGTAATAGTGATAGTAATGTTATTAGCATTAATTCTTTGAATACCATTATTTCTAATGCTATGGAAAATTCCAAGCTTAGGGAAGCTAGTTTTTATAAAAATGATCTTTTAAGTTCCCCAGATTTAGAGGAGAAAATTTGCTCTGATGATACTTTATCGCCCATATGTGATAAATCTAAAGATGCTTGTGATATTTTAAATCCTCCTACTGAGAATATTCCTTTTGAAAATACCTATGAAAATTGTTGAACGTGTCATGAATAACTGTTATTTTGGAGATGGAACTGTCTATCCTAGTGACCATTTACTCTTTATACATGAATTATGCGAGTTGTTCAAGTGTGTAGCTATTTCAATGGACAAAGTTAAGAGAAGGCTATTCTCTTTGTAACTTAAGGACAAAGCAAGGGAGTGGTATGAGCTACTAGACGATCCTCATCATTTGGAGCGGAAGGAGCTTGAATCTCTCTTTTTTCTCTTAATTTTATCCTCCTCATGAACTCTATTTAGATAGGAATTACATTTATAATTTTTGGCCTTGTGATAGATAAAGCATTTCCCAAGCTTGGGTAAGACTTAAAACATTAATACTCAAATGTCCAAAACATGAGCGTCCTGAGGAAATAACATCCCTGATTTTTGGAAAATGCAAAAATCACAAAAATTTGAAACTTTTTGTTTTCATGTTAGGCAAGTCACCAAGAACAAAATGAGAAGCAAGAAACAAAAGGGAATAATAAATAATTCAATGAAATTGAGTTTACCAATCCAATTATGCCTTGTTCCTTAAACTCTAAAACCTTATTAAAAAATATTATTATATAATGGAATATCTATTTATTAACAAACCCCTACCTAAAATGTTTGCAACTCCAATATTACTTTGAGGATATTTTATGGCAACAAAAATCAAAGAATTATAACCCTTAATAAATTTCCAAACCTCGACAACATTTGATAAGGATAAAATACTTAATAATAACTTTTAATTGTTATTTCAAGTTTTAAACATAAAGGTGTGAAAAGTAAAATGCATTGCTTGAAAATAACATAAAGGAGGGTTCTAAAACAATATTATGACTTGTGGTTTTTATTCTAATTTTTATTGATCAACAATATTAATTATTTGATATGAACTAATTAAATAACATTAAGTTACTATTAGTAAAACCCTTCATATCCTAAAATTATAAAATGTGAAAATGGTTTACAAATGGCCTTCCAAAAATAATTTATGACATGTAAAATGTCTCTGAAATTTTATTTATACAATAACATCAATTTATTATTTTCTAAATTTTAAAATGGCCTTAAAGTAACATTAGTGTTTTATTTATATTTTCAAAATATAAAATTCTGAAAAACAAGATGAAATAACTTTCAAAATTATGTTTTCAACATTTATAATGTCACTAAAATTTTAATTGACCAATAACTATGTTTTATAAATTTATTAAATTAAAAATCACATTAAGTGGCTATTAAGTAATTATTCAAATTTCCAAAATTCAAAAATAAAATATGTTGGTTTGTTTTAAAAAATGGTACAGTTGGAAATTATTGGAAATTTCAAGAATTTAGAAATTTGTTTCATGTCATTTGGATATTTAAAACAGAAGTTATTAAGGTTTTTATTTAACAGTAAAAAGAAAATAAAAATAAAAAGAAAAGATGACATCAGCTGACGTCACCCTTCTTCTTCCTCACGGAAGGAAAGCCACGACCATTTTGGCCGAGATTCTCGCCACCGATTCAAGGCCATTAAGGCCATAATTTCTTTCCCTATACGTGCCTATAGGAAGCCCCATCTGCCCGCTCCATTTGCCCCCTCCCTCCTCTACCGATTGCGCCTCAGGGCTCTCCAGAATGCTCACCGGAATCGTGCTGTCCGCCGCCGTGTTTTCAAGATTCCGGCGATGTGAGGCCTTCCCCGTGCCCGAGTCTTCGCCCAACTCCTCCCCCTTGATCTGGCCCTTCGATTGATGCGCTCGGGTGAACTTTTTCGTAGCGGGATCATTGGCGCCGTCGTCTCCCGAGTGTCACCGAAGCCGTGCCGTCTCCTCCTGCATAGCGCCACTGCTACGAGCCTCCAACGTGCACCCCGCGGGCACCATCGGATTCACCGAGTCGTGCTGAAACTCGTCGTGGTCCCCATCGACCCCGAAGACCACCGGAGCGCCATCGCCGTCGACTTCTGCGCCGCCGGCCACCGCAACGCCATTTTCCGGCGAGTGTCTCTCTCCTCTCTCCCTTAGATCCCGATCGTTAGATCTAGATCGGAGAGCTCCTGTTATACCACTTAAACGAATCAGTATCAACAAATTAGGTTACGCCACGTGTGCGCCAGTCAGCTGCGCCGATTTGGTTATTTGTCGCCCACGCAGCGCTTAGCCGGCCCACGCCCAGTCCCTATCCATCGCCCTGTGCGACAAATAGCAGATCTGAGCCCAACTTTCTCTGGATTTTATTTCCGAATAAAATTAGAATATCAATTTTGCAGAAAAGTCCCTAGAAACTAGAATCATCATAACTTTTTAACCACTTGGCCAAATTTGATAAACTTAGACTTTTTGAAATCCCCTTGATCTGTAGAATCTTTTAGAACTGGTTAAATTCAAATTTGACTATTTAAATTTTTTTCAAATTCAAATATGCTTGTTTGATGAATTTTGGCATAATTCAAATTCTACAAATCTAAAAATTGTAAATAAAATATATTTGGAAACCTTAGGATGTGTAATTTCATATTATCTATTACAATTTTTTTTTGATCAAGTTAAATTTGAATTTAGAATTAATTAATATATTTGAGTATTTTTGACATAGATTTAATTCTATAAATAATTTCAATATGGTTCCTTAACCAAAATTGCTCCATTGGGTAACCTTGAAACAGAGAAATTAGTGCCTAACCATTTTGGACACTCTTGGACGATGTAACAACCGGGGTTTTTCCCCTAATAGAAAATTGTTTGTTTTTTTTCTCTTTTCGGCATCATGCATTCATCACATTGCATTTGAACTTTTGAACTAAATCAAAATTTTCCAAGAATATGTTATTTTCTTAACATTGTCAAACGTTTGAAAACAATGTATCGTAGACATTCACGTCGGCTTTCTTGTTTCACAAACATTTTGATATCTTTTGATGTCTCAAACTATTTTTTTTTTGCCTCAAACTATTTTCAAATAATAAACAACCTGTTTTTCCTATAATTACTAAAACAAAAAAAATGTTTTGTGGGGGGGGAGGCAGCCGAATTGGGCCTAACTAAGGCCCAGCCGGCCACCCCACCAACCCTATGTTGGGTCGCGTAAAGATAAACGAAAACTTTTCCTACGCAAAGCTCCCAAGATCTAGCCGAGGTAGAAGACCACGAGTATTACCACTAGACGCGCAGGTGCGGATTATCGGTGCAGCGCGTCGGGGCAGTGCAGTCCCACGATCCGGTCCGGCCGATCCAATCCCTCGAACGTCGAAGTGCTGAACGTACAGCACCTCTGCCGGTATCCACACGTACGAGGAGGAGCTCCGACGGCGGACTGCTAGGTCCGGTGCGGCGGCTGGACTGAGTGGGGCTAGGGTTCCCAACGCATGGGAGAGTGGACTAACGTGCCCGCTGGGCAACCTGCGCCCCTCTTTATATAGCGTATGGTAATGGGCTGCACAACACTTGTGGCCCATTCCCTCTGTGAGTCCGACTCACTAACTCAGTCCATTTCCGGTTCGGGTCCAACCCAACCAATACTTGCTCCCGCTCTTAAGTGTGCGACCCTCTAGGCTCATGGCGACTTGGACACGATTGGAGTCCAACTCCCAATCGATCAATCGGTAGCGGCTCCTAGCAGAACGTGCCAACTCCCAAGTACCATTGAGTCATGACGACATACCTTTCAATGTGATATTCATCTTAGTCCCTTTTGCCTCACGATATACCTTGTCGAGCTATAGGCGATTTATCGTCATCCCTTAAATAGCTCAACTCTCTTCTCGATCTGTGACATGTGATTCGTCTGACTAACTCTTAGTCAACCGACACAGTTAACACTTAACTGAGTCGCGCATGGCCATGCTTCCTGAATCATATCACTCGAGAGGGCCCAGAGAATATCTCTCCATTAGGAGGGGCAAAATCCCATCTTGATTATCCACATCACGCAGTTTGCTTCTCATTCGACCCGAACTCTGCCTTTATAGTTGCCTTGTCACAGAACAACGTTTGACAGAACCTAAGTCGGTGATCCACAACTCGGATTGTGCGACAACCTCAGGTCTAAGGATTACATTGATTGAGACATGCAAATGACGACTTGATCGTTGCATCTCAATGTGGGTCAGTCCGACTTGCTAAACTCTTTAGCCAAGTCCGTGAACGTTGGAATGGCATCACCATGCCCATGACAAGTGGAACCGTGTCATCAGCCAACACTCACATTAGTCTAGGGTGTGTGTCCAGCACAACCTTAACGACCAAGGACAATTAGTATGAACAACATGAATATATAGTTCCACAATCGAATCACATATTCAATGACATATATCAGATGTTCAAACCAAAGGACAACTTAATAACTTTATGAATACATTGGGAATTACATCATCTATGATTGCCTCTAGGGCATATTCCCAACACCCTAACCCTAGCCCACACAGAACACACGCGCACACACGGAACGCACACCGCACGCACGAAGAGAGAAAGGGGATCGATCGATCCCCTTCTTCCTCGCTCGGTACCCCTCCCTCTCTGTCCCGTGCGCCACCTCTCCTGGCTCCCTCTCTCGCCACCACGATCCCCTCCCTCTCGCCAAGCTCCTCCCGCCGCCGCTCCCGCCGGCAACCGCCTCGACGCCGGCCGCCCCACTCACCCAATTCCCTCCGCCTCCCGCACCGTGTCGCCGCCCTCCGCCCTGCCCGCCTCCTTGACCCGCGTCCATGGAGGCCACCTCGAGCTCTACCGCACGCGTCACCGCCCTCCCCGACCACCTCCACCTCTGCGCCTCCCCGCCGTCCTTGAGCTGCTGCGGTGCGACGCAGCTGTTGCGGTCACCCACCGTCGGTCCGGCCGCTGTTCCCCGGCGCCCGCGGCCTCCCCGCCGCCGTGAGGCCCGACATCGCCTCCTTGGTGTGCAGCTCTGCGCCGACCACGACCCCTAGCTTGAGCCTCTTCACGACCAGCGCCTCCACGGCCCCTCCTCGCTCTGTCCTTGGCGCCTGCAGGGTGTTTGTTAAAATTCCTGCAAGAGGCATGTTGCCTTGCGGGCACCTGTTCATGCCCATGCTTCGTTTGGTGTGGCCGAGCCCTTTGCGCCCGTGTCGTGGATGACCGTGACGCTGCCGAGATCCTCCCCAGCCCGTACCTCGTCGCCATGATCTTCTTCGACAAGAACGTGCCGTGAACGACTACCGCCGCCCCACATGTACCTCGTCGACAAGATCCGCCACGACGCCATGACCGGCGCCGGCCGTGGGAATGTGTTTGACTCGAAGGTCGAACGTCGACCATTGCCAAGATCTTCGAAACGAGAACGAATACTGCCGACCTACAAGTACCCCGTCGCCGATGCGCCAAGATCTTCGCCATGTCCGCTTTGCGTTGGCCGCCTTCGTGCGCGTCCATGACTTTCTCATCGACCGGAGATGCGGCACGATCACCTCCGACCCCGAAGACGATGCGGTAGCGGCTCGCCCACGACTACTACGACTACACCGACTCCGGACGTTGAACGACTACGTCGACGACGATGATCGTGTGGTTTGAGAACGAACGTTTACTTCCACTACAACATCTACTTCCTCCACGCAGCAACGACACCGGCGTTATCCGAGTACCCTCTCTCCAACGTGCGAACCCAAACCCCAACCCTATACCTATATGCCTATTTTCTAAATGTCATCTATATCGTGCATATTAAATCATTCATCTTGTTGCATTGCATATTGTGGGTGCGGGTAATAGTAATATCATCAAATAATTAAATATGGAATGAGTTGGGATAATTAAATATTGTTCCGGTTCCATTTAAAATTGCATAGCTCATCTTTATATTATCTCGCCATGTTAAACAACATTTAATCTTGATGGGTAAATAAATAACGTGAACCTCCTAAATGAAATGTTGGGCTTCCGGCTCAATTTAAATTGATTTAATTGCATAAATCATAACTAATTCATTTTAACTCCAAATTTGAAAAGTAAAATATGTTTTCCAATCAAAATTCTCTAAACTTTGCAAATATAAACTTTGTTTTCTGTTTTGAATAAATTAAATTGCTGAAAACAACTATTTCTTAATTAATGCATTTAAAATTGCTAATTTGATAACTTGCTCATTTTAATTCCAAATCCAACAAATAAAATATGTTTTCATACCAGAAAAATGCACTTAATCTGTTCATGCCATCCATGTTCATGTTTGCACCTTGCATGTTGCATTTGTAGTAGTGTTATGTATGTTCACCTAATAAATAAATATGGAATGTGTTGGGGTATTTAATTCAATTGTTGCCCTATTCCATTTAATATTGCTTAACTCACCTATTTACTGTTTTCCATGCTAAACAACATTTAACTTGATGGTTAGCTAAACAACTTGAACCAATTCCTATTTCCCCGGACTCCGGTTCCGATTAAATTGCTTAAGTTGTTTCCCCTGTTGCATCTTGCCATGCCATGCATATAAAATAGGATCATGCTGGATCTTTTGCCGTAGAAGTAATTGTTGCATCCGATGTTTGTTCTAGTTCGTTGCTTCTTCGCGGATAGGACGTTGATATGATGTGAGCAACGACAAGTTCTGCGGATGTACCTCTACTTGCTGGATTCCAGGCAAGTATACTCACTTGCTGCCAAATGGCTGCCTTTCATCACTTGTTACCGATTCTTTCCGTTGTTCTTATTCTAGCCCTATGATTCGATGCTTGTGTCTCGATCCTATCATATGTTTACCTTGCAACCATGATATAGCCTTCCTTCCACTTCCTATTAACTGTTGTTTGTTGACCCTGTTGGCCTTGTGTCGTAGTTGCATGCTTAGTGTTGTTTGCGCTCAAGTCTTGTTGTCCGTCTTATCACCTGTTTAGTTTGATAGTTGGGTTTCAATTCAATCAACAACATGTTAATGTTTTGGGTAATAATAAATTGATGATAAGGCACCGGCAGGAGGCCCGGCGTGGTTTTGAGGCCTGCTAGTGTCGACCCTAATTAGGAAAAGGGTCTTGTCTACTGATCCATGATGAGCGCACTAACCGCATGTGGGAAGCGAGTATGGGCGCCCCCCTCAATTTGATTCGATTCGCATCTCGTCCAAATCGCCTCATTTAGTTCGGGTTTTCCATTTGCCGCATGCATATGTATCTTGCGAACCTAGGCCAGGGTGGAACTTTTGTAGTCGGCATTTAGGGAGACACGTTCTTAGAGTGCTATGAGGGTCCCCTTTTCTTCGTGGGGCTTGATTAGCCGTGCGCTCAATTGCACGGGGTTCTTTGGGCTTGATGCGAAGAAGAGTTGGGCTGTATTGAGTGCCTCGCTTGGTGGAAGTGCATTTCCATCCTGGCGGGGTATTCTTACGTGTACGGCCAAATTGGTGCATCCCTGCAGGGTTAAATCTTCTCGAGAAGCCGTGTTTTCCGCGGTTATGGTTGACTTGGTGAAAGTACTGGCTAACAAGTACTCAGAACAACTTACACCCAACTAATGATAACTTGACTAGTAATAGTCTTTTTGACACAATAACTTGAGCCATCATTAATCCAACTGTGTGAGTTATCCTCGGATTGCTTCTTTGGATAAGGGGCGAGATCCAGGATGGGTTTGTTTGATGTTAGTTGTAGTTGGTTACGATACGCTATCTTATCCCCCTCTTTTAGCCGGATGTTGTATCGAGTCTCTGTAGTTAGTTAGTGCAGCCCGCTGCCGCTTCTTTGCAATAATCCTTTCCTTTCCGTTGAACCCAAAGTATTTGTATCTTGTGATGACTGGTTACGCCGGTATCTTGTGAGTATGGTTTATCCACTTGCCAGTACTTAACCGTACTGACCCACGAATCCTTTTTCGTGGCTGCATATTCAACATTGCAGTCAACAGGTTTGAAGTTCTGACGACGTTAGCTTGGGAATCCCTCCGGCTTGGCCTGGGCAGGGATTGGACGCCATCGGTTATCTTCAGGACTCTTAGTCCAATTTGTATCTTGTCCGTAGCCGGACGCTATGTTGTTTCTTCCGCTGTTATTTGGATCTTTGTATTGTATCAGTTGTATCCTTGGCTCGTTTGAGTCTCCTTGTATATATCTTTTTCTGTTGTTGTTGTGGATTATTCGTGAACTGTTGTAATGTTATCACAAGTGGCAACCTGGAATTGGTTATTATGTGGATTTTGGCGGGAATGCTGAAATCTGCATAGTGCCCGATCTCAGGGCGTCACAGACCATGGCCATGTGTTTTTGACCAAAAACCCAACAGAGTGATACATCCATTTTCACCATGTCTTAGAAATTGTTACCATCATCTATTCTTTGATGTTATGGCTATTTGGAGCCAAGACCAAGTCCTTAGAATGTGTCAATCACATATAGTACCAAGTAGTGAACCTTAGTTTTCTATCTACTTCTCCACTCCCCGATTCTTGCTTCAAGAATCTATCAAGATTACAAAATGGAAGTCAAGAATCAACCACAAGGAGGCACCTCATCTTCAACCTGGTGGCAACATGAAGAGCTACAAAGAAGATCATTGAAGAATTTGAAGTAAGGGAATTGGACTCCACAAAAACTAGAAGCAACTCAAAGAAGTACAAGTGTGAAGAAATTCAGAAGAAAACACCTCCCTCTCTCTTTCTATCTTTCTTCTTATTTCTTTCCAAAATGACTTAGTGGTATTTGTGCCCATCCCATACCTAAAACAAGTAGTGAAGTGAAGACCATGAAGATTTGTCAAGTTCAGGAGAAGCTTCACAATAAGGAGGAAACTAAAATAGAAGAATGAAGATGAACTTCAAGAAGACAAGCATGTGAAGACTTGGAGCAATCCATACAAGTTGAAGAATAACAAGTTGTTTTTGCCCAACCATTGACCCAAATAGAAAATCCCAAGACTTTATCTTGTTTTATCTATTTTTAAGAAGTTAGTTGAACGTAGACCTACCCTAAACCAAAATGGAAAGACTAACTTAGAGTACTCAAATGTTTTGATGAAAACAACTAATTGTTACACTTTATGATGTGATACTTTAGTTGAAAAATAGTGAGATCACCTTGGTGAACTCTTGGAACTTCTTAGATAAATATGTTTTCAGTAAATTTTGGTTACTACCAACTCAACCTAAACATCCCAAGTAAACCCTTGGAATTTCCTTAACAAGTATGAGACCATTAGAGAATGAATCTTTCAAACTCAAACCTAGACCTTGTCCTAGCCAACTAGGTTAAACCCCTTTTGCTATGTTATTGCTTTGTATGATCTCTTCACTTGCATGTTTGCTTGATAGCATGTTTGTTTATTTTGTTATTGTGTTTTCAATGAATAGATTGTACGGAGAGCAACGATCCTTTGTGAAGAGAGTGTGATATCTTCACCAACTTCAACAAGGCAAGTAAAACATCATTCAACTACCCATTATTTTCTATATGCATTAGTTGAGTTTGAGTAGTATGCATGATAGGAAGTTTTGCTAAGTTATATTATGCTATGCTATATCCTAGTAGTGTGTAGCATTCCTTATACCCTGTTATTTTGAAGCCTTGGTACTTAGTTGATGCTTTGCCATGCTATAGAAATTGATGTTGTGAGAAAATTCTAAGTAACAACTTCAATGAACCACCTGGGTGGATTGGTAGTGCGGGGCTGTCGAAAGTTGAGTGTCTCCCCGAGGGGAGTTCACTTGAAGGAATGCCACCCAGGAACAAAGTGATTATGATGTTCCCCAAGTTTAGATTGCTTCAAGTGCAACCTTTAGTCATATGGGCTCTGTCTTGATTAACTAAGTTGCGAGGGTTCAGCCCGGACTTGACAAGAAGATGTAGCATAATTATAGGTGGAACGGGTCTTGCCATTGGGTTGAATTCTTGCTTCTGAAAGATCTCGTCTCAATCTTCTCCTTTCCTTAATGCACTCAGGGTGTATAGGATGTTTGGGCTGATTTGAGTCTAAAGGTGAAAGTGCACAAGCTCTGCAGGGTCAACAAACTAAGATCTTAGCCGTGTCCCCGGTTATGGACAACTATGAGCAGCTGGACAAGGATGGACGGAAGAATCACATCACCATTTTCAATAAGTAAAATTTGACCAAGTGAACAGTAGTTGTGGTGCTTGGATTTTAGTCCAATGATGCCACCATTTAAAAAGAAAAGTTTTCCTTTACAAAAAAGATAGGAGAAAACTTGCTTTATGCAAACTTAGCCAAAACTCCACCAAGCCAAATATGCATGTAGCATTAGTCTTGCCATTTATATCCACCGTAGTGTTACTTGCCAATACATTAAATTGTATTGACTCCCTTGTGGCTGCATATTCCATATTGCAGATGTTTCTGAAGACGAGTGATGATTTCGTTTAGGATCTCGAGACTATCGCCAACATGTTTTGCCTGTGGCACATTAAGAAGGTGGGCTCAATGTTGTACTATGTTTTCCGCTGTAATTGTTTGTTTTCTGCTAGTCTTCTAAGACTATACAAGTTGTAATCCTATTTTGTAAAGACTGGATCATGCGATGTAATAGAATTTGATGCATTTGCATGATATTTCATTTTGTACTGTGGTGCTAGCAATTGATCCAAGGACTAGCACAACAACACAGGTATTCCATCTTTATTAAAAGTTGGGATGCTACAAAATGTTATCAGAGCATTGTGTTGCCTGTAGGATTCGAGACCCTAGGCTTGGATTAGAATAGGAAAATCCATAGGAATAAAATTTTACTATCTTTCAACTACTCCTCAAAGAAATATTTTATATCTTCATTTCTCCTCATACTCCTTCCCATGATAATTTAGAATGACTACTTTTATCTGTAGATGGCCAGCATCATTGAATCACTCAAGAAAGGACCAATGATGACCATGACCCTGGAGTGTGACACTGAGTTCCCAAGAGCACTGAAGGATCTCATGTTAATCATGGGATTTGAAGGACCAGCAGTCTATTGGGGTTTTCCCTACATAGATGAGGAGGATGGTTTTGAATATTGGTGGGTGCAGATTCATCTGTACAGAAACAAGAAATACGACCACAAGATGGGAGGAGATTGCATGTTCACCAACAGTATAATGCATTTTTCATTCCTCGATCCAGCAAGAAGATCTGCATGGAGTGCTATTAAAGAACTTATAGAGAGACTCAAGTGGAGACTTCACAACACTAAGAAGGGTCTCAAGGAAGCCGAAGAAGAGATCAACGCTCTTGAGAAAGAGATTACAATGTACAAGAACGCGGAGATCATCGTGAAGACTGAGTATTGAAGACCTCTCGTGAGGAATAAAGCAAGAAAGTGGTTAGCCTACCTTGATTAGTAGACCACCATGAGATGTGATAAAGTTGTGAGACATGAAACACGATCAGAGTATTGATCATACCAATGAGTGTGGTATGACAATACTAGATGTTTTTGAAAACTTTATTGATTGGTGTGATGAATGTATTGCTTTGTGTTTGTTATATGTTGTTTGCAAGATGAGTTTCCTTGATCTGCTATGTTTGGATAGGAACCTTCCTTAGCTATCTTTCTAATCTTTCCTAAAACCCCAAAACAGATGCCTAGCCAGAATGCCAACAACTCTGAGAAGTCAATGGCAATGCAGATGCTACTAGAAGCTCAGACTCAGCTGATACAACTGATGACCCAAAATCAAGCCAGCAACCCCAATATGGAGTTAACACCAGGAATGCAACAAATGTTGGATACTCAATCACAAATAGTGAAGGTGATGTCCCAAAACTTGGCCAATAGTGAAAACAATCAGCCTTTGATAGCTAGAGATAACCAGGAGATGGAAGAAGAAATGTTTCAACACTCAAAGCCTACAAATCTTGCGGGGAGAAAGGACACTATTCCAAAAAATGTCCTAATGAGTGGCCCCATGGTGGTGCAAACAAATCAACTGAAGGATACTTCACTCAAGTTACTTGTTTTCTGTGTGAAGGAACAACACATGTTCCAACACAATGTCCACTTCACCCCATGGTACAACAAGTTGGACAACAAGCCAAAGTGGGAATGCTTAGTGCAATCCAAGAGAACTTAGGAAAACCAGAAGTGAAGGGAAAACGCAAGCTGGATACTATTCAGATGGACCAAGTCAAGATGAATACTGGAGCCAAGACTACACCACACCCATATTCATCCAAACATATCACTAAGAATTGTTATTCTTGTGAAGAAGATGGACATTTATCTAGGAATTGCCCCAACAAGAAACCCAGACTTTCAACAAACATAGTTGAGTATACTGGACAACAGTATGAAGATATGATGGCCAAGACCATACCAATAAAAGGGAAAAGAGACATGTCTATGGTATTTTGCCATCGCTGTAGAGAGACTGAACACTTCACAGATGATTGCCTTGAAAAGAAGGACCTCAAACATATACAATGCTATAAGTGAAGAAACATGGGACATTATTCAAGCAAATGCCCAGAAAGGAGGAACATGCCACCAAAACCCAAAGTTAGGATAGTCTGAGAAGCATGAGGCTATAAGGAGGCCAATACTTCAAGAAGTCATGTTGAGCATGAAGAAGTATCTCTCCAAGAAGGAATCTTATTCAAAGTTTTATGTTGAAAATAAATTTATCTTCTTTAGAAGTTCTTCCAGTGTAATAAACCACAATGAAGGTCCGAGAAATGAGTTCCCATTAATATGAGATGATGTTGTGAAATCCTCTCAACTTGGTATTTTGATTGACCCAAAGAGTGACCCCTCAGTGTCAAAGGTAGTTCAACATACCTATGTTGGTCTACAGCTCTACCACGAAGGAATTCTACTCAAGCCAATCTCAAATCAATCTACAATCCAATCTAATGAAAATAGACTAACCACAAAAGTTTCTTTTAAGGGTGGTAGCCCACCAAGTTGTTCTGGAACCCAGTCACCCAGACCTATGTTTCCTTCTAACCTTCCCAAATCTCGGGACGAGATTTCTTTTAAGGGTGGTAGTCTCTAACATCCCTGATTTTTGGAAAATGCAAAAATCACAAAAATTTGAAACTTTTTGTTTTCATGTTAGGCAAGTCACCAAGAACCAAATGAGAAGCAAGAAACAAAAGGGAATAATACATAATTCAATGAAATTAAGTTTACCAATCCAATTATGCCTTGTTCCTTAAACTCTAAAACCTTATTAAAAAATTATTATTATTATATAAAGGAATATATTTTTATTAACAAACCCTTACCCAAAATGTTTGCAACTCCAATATTACTTTGAGGATATTTTTATGGCAAAAAAATCAGAGAATTATAACCCTTAATAAATTTCCAAGCCTCAACAACATTTGATAAGAATAAAATACTTCATAATAACTTTTAATTGCTATTTCAAGTTTTAAACATAAAGGTGTGAAAAGGAAAATGCATTGCTTGAAAATAACATAAAGGAGGGTTCTTAAAACAATATTATGACTTGTGGTTTTTATTCTAATTTTTATTGATCAACAATATTAATTATTTGATATGAACTAATTAAATAGCATTAAGTTACTATTAGTAAAATCCTTCATATCCTAAAATTATAAAATGTGAAAATGGTTTACAAATGGCCTTCCAAAAATAATTTATGACATGTAAAATGTCTCTGAAATTTTATTTATACAATAACGTCAATTTATTATTTTCTAAATTTTAAAATGGCCTTAAAGTAATATTAGTGTTTTATTTATATTTTCAAAATATAAAATTATGAAAAACAAGATGAAATAACTTTCAAAATTATGTTTTCAACATTTATAATGTCACTAAAATTTTAACTGACCAATAACTATGTTTTATAAAAAAATTAAATTAAAAATCACATTAAGTGACTATTAAGTAATTATTCAAATTTCCAAAATTCAAAAATAAAATATGTTGGTTTGTTTTCAAAAATGGTATTGTTGGAAAGTATTAGAAATTTCAAGAATTTAGAAATTTGTTTCATGTCATTTGGATATTTAAAACAGAAGTTATTAAGGTTTTTATTTAACAGTAAAAAGAAAATAAAAATAAAAAGAAAAGATGACGTCAGCTGACGTCACCCTTCTTCTTCCTCACGGAAGGAAAGCCACGACCATTTTGGCCGAGATTCTCGCCACCGATTCAAGGCCATTAAGGCCATAATTTCTTTCCCTATGCATGCCTATAAGAAGCCTCATCTGCCCGCTCCATTTGCCCCCTCCCTCCTCTACCGATTGCGCCCCAGGGCTCTCCAGATTGTTCACCGGAATCGTGTTGTCCGCCGCCGTGTTTTCAAGATTCCGGCGAGGTGAGGCCTTCCCCGTGCCCGAGTCTTCGCCCAACTCCTCCCCCTTGATCTGGCCCATCGATTGATGCGCTCGGGTGAACTTTTTCGCAGCGAGATCATTGGCGCAGTCGTCTCCCGAGGGTCACCGGAGCCGTGCCGTCTCCTCCTGCACAACGCCACCGCTACGAGCCTCCAGCGTGCACCCCGCGGGCACCATCGGATTCACCGAGTCGTGCTGAAGCTTGTCGTGGTCCCCATCGACCCCGAAGACCACCGGAGCGCCATCGCCGTCGACTTCTGCGCCGCCGGCCACCGCAACGCCATTTTCCGATGAGACCCCACTGCGGTGAGTGTCCATCTCCTCTCTCCCTTAGATCCTGACCGTTAGATCTAGATCGGAGCGCTCCTGTTATACCACTTGAACGAAACGGTATCAACGAATTAGGTTACGCCACGTGTGCGCCAGTTAGCTGCGCCGATTTGGTTATTTGTCGCCCACGCAGCGCTTAGCCGGCCCACCCCAGTCCCTATCCATCGCCCTGTGCGACAAATAGCAGATCTGAGCCCAACTTTCTCTGGATTTTATTTCCGAATAAAATTAGAATATCAATTTTGCAGAAAAGCCCCTAGAAACTAGAATCATCATAACTTTTTAACCACTTGGCCAAATTTGATAAACTTAGACTTTTTGAAATCCCCTTGATCTGTAGAATCTTTTAGAACTGTTAAAATTCAAATTTGACTATTTAAATTTTTCCAAATTCAAATATGCTTGTTTGATGAATTTTGGCATAATTCAAATTCTACAAATCCAAAAATTGTAAATAAAATATATTTGGAAACCTTAGGATGTGTAATTTCATATTATCTATTACAAAATAATTTTTGATCAAGTTAAATTTGAATTTAGAATTAATTAATATATTTGAGTATTTTTGACATAGATTTAATTCTATAAATAATTTCAATATGGTTCCTTAACCAAAATTGCTCCATTGGGTAACCTTGAAACAGAGAAATTAGTGCCTAACCATTTTGGACACTCTTGGACCATGTAACAACCGGGGTTTTTCCCCTAATAGAAAATTGTTTGTTTTTTTTCTCTTTTCGGCATCATGCATTCATCACATTGCATTTGAACTTTTGAACTAAATCAAAATTTTCCAACAATATGTTATTTTCTTAACATTGTCAAACGTTTGAAAACAATGTATCGTAGACATTCACGTCGGCTTTCTTGTTTCACAAACATTTTGATATCTTTTGATGTCTCAAACTATTTTTTTTTTTGCCTCAAACTATTTTCAAATAATAAACAACCTGTTTTTCCTAGAATTACTAAAACAAAAAAAAATGTTTTGTGGGGGGGAGGCAGCCGAATTGGGCCTAACTAAGGCCCAGCCGGCCACCCCACCACCCCTAACCCTAGCCCACACAGAACACACGCACACACACGGAACGCACACCGCACGCACGAAGAGAGAAAGGGGATCGATCGATCCCCTTCTTCCTCGCTCGGTACCCCTCCCTCTCTGTCCCGTGCGCCACCTCTCCTGGCTCCCTCTCTCGCCACCACGATCCCCTCACTCTCGCCAAGCTCCTCCCGCCGCCGCTCCCGCCGGCAACCGCCTCGACGCCGGCCGCCCCACTCACCCAATTCCCTCCGCCTCCCGCACCGTGTCGCCGCCCTCCGCCCTGCCCGCCTCCTTGACCCGCGTCCATGGAGGCCACCTCGAGCTCTACCGCACGCGTCACCGCCCTCCCCGACCACCTCCACCTCTGCGCCTCCCCGCCGTCCTTGAGCTGCTGCGGTGCGACGCAGCTGTTGCGGTCACCCGCCGTCGGTCCGGCCGCTGTTCTCCGGCGCCCGCGGCCTCCCCGCCGCCGTGAGGCCCGACATTGCCTCCTTGGTGTGCAGCTCTGCGCCGACCACGACCCCTAGCTTGAGCCTCTTCACGACCAGCGCCTCCACGGCCCCTCCTCGCTCTGTCCTTGGCGCCTGCAGGGTGTTTGTTAAAATTCCTGCAAGAGGCATGTTGCCTTGCGGGCACCTGTTCATGCCCATGCTTCGTTTGGTGTGGCCGAGCCCTTCGCGCCCGTGTCGTGGATGACCGTGATGCTGCCGAGATCCTCCCCAGCCCGTACCTCGTCGCCATGATCTTCTTCGACAAGAACGTGCCGTGAACGACTACCGCCGCCCCACATGTACCTCGTCGACAAGATCCGCCACGACGCCATGACCGGCGCCGGCCGTGGGAATGTGTTTGACTCGAAGGTCGAACGTCGACCATCGCCAAGATCTTCGAAACGAGAACGAATACTGCCGACCTACAAGTACCCCGTCGCCGATGCGCCAAGATCTTCGCCATGTCCGCTTTGCGTTGGCCGCCTTCGTGCGCGTCCGTGACTTTCTCATCGACCGGAGATGCGGCACGATCACCTCCGACCCCGAAGACGATGCGGTAGCGGCTCGCCCACGACTACTACGACTACACCGACTCCGTACGTTGAACGACTACGTCGACGATGATGATCGTGTGGTTTGAGAACGAACGTTTACTTCCACTACAACATCTACTTCCTCCACGCACCAACGACACCGGCGTTATCCGAGTACCCTCTCTCCAACGTGCGAACCCAAACCCCAACCCTATACCTATATGCCTATTTTCTAAATGTCATCTATATCGTGCATATTAAATCATTCATCTTGTTGCATTGCATATTGTGGGTGCGGGTAATAGTAATATCATCAAATAATTAAATATGGAATGAGTTGGGATAATTAAATATTGTTCCGGTTCCATTTAAAATTGCATAGCTCATCTTTATATTATCTCGCCATGTTAAACAACATTTAATCTTGATGGGTAAATAAATAACGTGAACCTCCTAAATGAAATGTTGGGCTTCCGGCTCAATTTAAATTGATTTAATTGCATAAATCATAACTAATTCATTTTAACTCCAAATTTGAAAAGTAAAATATGTTTTCCAATCAAAATTCTCTAAACTTTGCAAATATAAACTTTGTTTTCTGTTTTGAATAAATTAAATTGATGAAAACAACTATTTCTTAATTAATGCATTTAAAATTGCTAATTTGATAACTTGCTCATTTTAATTCCAAATCCAACAAATAAAATATGTTTTCATACCAGAAAAATGCACTTAATCTGTTCATGCCATCCATGTTCATGTTTGCACCTTGCATGTTGCATTTGTAGTAGTGTTATGTATGTTCACCTAATAAATAAATATGGAATGTGTTGGGGTATTTAATTCAATTGTTGCCCTATTCCATTTAATATTGCTTAACTCACCTATTTACTGTTTTCCATGCTAAACAACATTTAACTTGATGGTTAGCTAAACAACTTGAACCAATTCCTATTTCTCCGGACTCCGGTTCCGATTAAATTGCTTAAGTTGTTTCCCCGGTTGCATCTTGCCATGCCATGCATATAAAATAGGATCATGCTGGATCTTTTGCCGTAGAAGTAATTGTTGCATCCGATGTTTGTTCTAGTTCGTTGCTTCTTCGCGGATAGGACGTTGAGATGATGTGAGCAACGACAAGTTCTGCGGATGTACCTCTACTTGATGGATTCCGGGCAAGTATACTCACTTGCTGCCAAATGGCTGTCTTTCATCACTTGTTACCGATTCTTTCCGTTGTTCTTATTCTAGCCCTATGATTCGATGCTTGTGTCTCGATCCTATCATATGTTTACCTTGCAACCATGATATAGCCTTCCTTCCACTTCCTATTAACTGTTGTTTGTTTACCCTGTTGGCCTTGTGTCGTAGTTGCATGCTTAGTGTTGTTTGCGCTCAAGTCTTGTTGTCCGTCTTATCACCTGTTTAGTTTGATAGTTGGGTTTCAATTCAATCAACAACATGTTAATGTTTTGGGTAATAATAAATTGATGATAAGGCACCGGCAGGAGGCCCGGCGTGGTTTTGAGGCCTGCTAGTGTCGACCCTAATTAGGAAAAGGGTCTTGTCTACTGATCCATGATGAGCGCACTAACCGCATGTGGGAAGCGAGTATGGGTGCCCCCCTCAATTTGATTCGATTCGCATCTCGTCCAAATCTCCTCATTTAGTTCGGGTTTTCCATTTGCCGCATGCATATGTATCTTGCGAACCCAGGCCAGGGTGGAACTTTTGTAGTCGGCATTTAGGGAGACACGTTCTTAGAGTGCTATGAGGGTCCCCTTTTCTTCGTGGGGCTTGATTAGCCGTGCGCTCAATTGCACGGGGTTCTTTGGGCTTGATGCGAAGAAGAGTTGGGTTGTGTTGAGTGCCTCGCTTGGTGGAAGTGCATTTCCATCCTGGCGGGGTATTCTTACGTGTACGGCCAAATTGGTGCATCCCTGCAGGGTTAAATCTTCTCGAGAAGCCGTGTTTTCCGCGGTTATGGTTGACTTGGTGAAAGTACTGGCTAACAAGTACTCAGAACAACTTACACCCAACTAATGATAACTTGACTAGTAATAGTCTTTTTGACACAATAACTTGAGCCATCATTAATCCAACTGTGTGAGTTATCCTCGGATTGCTTCTTTGGATAAGGGGCGAGATCCAGGATGGGTTTGTTTGATGTTAGTTGTAGTTGGTTACGATACGCTATCTTATCCCCCTCTTTTAGCCGGATGTTGTATCGAGTCTCTGTAGTTAGTTAGTGCAGCCCGCTGCCGCTTCTTTGCAATAATCCTTTCCTTTCTGTTGAACCCAAAGTATTTGTATCTTGTGATGACTGGTTACGCCGGTATCTTGTGAGTATGGTTTATCCACTTGCCAGTACTTAACCGCACTGACCCACGAATCCTTTTTCGTGGCTGCATATTCAACATTGCAGTCAACAGGTTTGAAGTTCTGACGACGTTAGCTTGGGAATCCCTCCGGCTTGGCCTGGGCAGGGATTGGACGCCATCGGTTATCTTCAGGACTCTTAGTCCAATTTGTATCTTGTCCGTAGCCGGACGCTATGTTGTTTCTTCCGCTGTTATTTGGATCTTTGTATTGTATCAGTTGTATCCTTGGCTCGTTTGAGTCTCCTTGTATATATCTTTTTCTGTTGTTGTTGTGGATTATTCGTGAACTGTTGTAATGTTATCACAAGTGGCAACCTGGAATTGGTTATTATGTGGATTTTGGCGGGAATGCTGAAATCTGCATAGTGCCCGATCTCAGGGCGTCACAGACCATGGCCATGTGTTTTTGACCAAAAACCCAACAGAGTGATACATCCATTTTCACCATGTCTTAGAAATTGTTACCATCATCTATTCTTTGATGTTATGGCTATTTGGAGCCAAGACCAAGTCCTTAGAATGTGTCAATCACATATAGTACCAAGTAGTGAACCTTAGTTTTCTATCTACTTCTCCACTCCCCGATTCTTGCTTCAAGAATCTATCAAGATTACAAAATGGAAGTCAAGAATCAACCACAAGGAGGCACCTCATCTTCAACCTGGTGGCAACATGAAGAGCTACAAAGAAGATCATTGAAGAATTTGAAGTAAGGGAATTGGACTCCACAAAAACTAGAAGCAACTCAAAGAAGTACAAGTGTGAAGAAATTCAGAAGAAAACACCTCCCTCTCTCTTTCTATCTTTCTTCTTATTTCTTTCCAAAATGACTTAGTGGTATTTGTGCCCATCCCATACCTAAAACAAGTAGTGAAGTGAAGACCATGAAGATTTGTCAAGTTCAGGAGAAGCTTCACAATAAGGAGGAAACTAAAATAGAAGAATGAAGATGAACTTCAAGAAGACAAGCATGTGAAGACTTGGAGCAATCCATACAAGTTGAAGAATAACAAGTTGTTTTTGCCCAACCATTGACCCAAATAGAAAATCCCAAGACTTTATCTTGTTTTATCTATTTTTAAGAAGTTAGTTGAACGTAGACCTACCCTAAACCAAAATGGAAAGACTAACTTAGAGTACTCAAATGTCTTGTTGAAAACAACTAATTGTTACACTTTATGATGTGATACTTTAGTTGAAAAATAGTGAGATCACCTTGGTGAACTCTTGGAACTTCTTAGATAAATATGTTTTCAGTAAATTTTGGTTACTACCAACTCAACCTAAACATCCCAAGTAAACCCTTGGAATTTCCTTAACAAGTATGAGACCATTAGAGAATGAATCTTTCAAACTCAAACCTAGACCTTGTCCTAGCCAACTAGGTTAAACCCCTTTTGCTATGTTATTGCTTTGTATGATCTCTTCACTTGCATGTTTGCTTGATAGCATGTTTGTTTATTTTGTTATTGTGTTTTCAATGAATAGATTGTACGGAGAGCAACGATCCTTTGTGAAGAGAGTGTGATATCTTCACCAACTTCAACAAGGCAAGTAAAACAGCATTCAACTACCCATTATTTTCTATATGCATTAGTTGAGTTTGAGTAGTATGCATGATAGGAAGTTTTACTAAGTTATATTATGCTATGCTGTATCCTAGTAGTGTGTAGCCATCCTTATACCCTGTTATTTTGAAGCCTTGGTACTTAGTTGATGCTTTGCCATGCTACATAAATTGATGTTGTGAGAAAATTCTAAGTAACAACTTCAATGAACCACCTGGGTGGATTGGTAGTGCGGGGCTGTCGAAAGTTGAGTGTCTCCCCGAGGGGAGTTCACTTGAAGGAATGCCACCCAGGAACAAAGTGATTATGATGTTCCCCAAGTTTAGATTGCTTCAAGTGCAACCTTTAGTCATATGGGCTCTGTCTTGATTAACTAAGTTGCGAGGGTTCAGCCCGGGCTTGACAAGAAGATGTAGCATAATTATAGGTGGAACGGGTCTTGCCATTGGGTTGAATTCTTGCTTCTGAAAGATCTCGTCTCAATCTTCTCCTTTCCTTAATGCACTCAGGGTGTATAGGATGTTTGGGCTGATTTGAGTCTAAAGGTGAAAGTGCACAAGCTCTGCAGGGTCAACAAACTAAGATCTTAGCCGTGTCCCCGGTTATGGACAACTATGAGCAGCTGGACAAGGATGGACGGAAGAATCACATCACCATTTTCAATAAGTAAAATTTGACCAAGTGAACAGTAGTTGTGGTGCTTGGATTTTAGTCCAATGATGCCACCTTTTAAAAAGAAAAGTTTTCCTTTACAAAAAAGATAGGAGAAAACTTGCTTTATGCAAACTTAGCCAAAACTCCACCAAGCCAAATATGCATGTAGCATTAGTCTTGCCATTTATATCCACCGTAGTGTTACTTGCCAATACATTAAATTGTATTGACTCCCTTGTGGCTGCATATTCCATATTGCAGATGTTTCTGAAGACGAGTGATGATTTCGTTTAGGATCTCGAGACTATCGCCAACATGTTTTGCCTGTGGCACATTGAGAAGGTGGGCTCAATGTTGTACTATGTTTTCCGCTGTAATTGTTTGTTTTCTGCTAGTCTTCTAAGACTATACAAGTTGTAATCCTATTTTGTAAAGACTGGATCATGCGATGTAATAGAATTTGATGCATTTGCATGATATTTCATTTTGTACTGTGGTGCTAGCAATTGATCCAAGGACTAGCACAACAACACAGGTATTCCATCTTTATTAAAAGTTGGGATGCTACAAAATGCTATCAGAGCATTGTGTTTCCTGTAGGATTCGAGACCCTAGGCTTGGATTAGAATAGGAAAATCCATAGGAATAAAATTTTACTATCTTTCAACTACTCCTCAAAGAAATCTTTTATATCTTCATTTCTCCTCATACTCCTTCCCATGATAATTTAGAATGACTACTTTTATCTGTAGATGGCCAGCATCATTGAATCACTCAAGAAAGGACCAATGATGACCATGACCCTGGAGTGTGACACTGAGTTCCCAAGAGCACTGAAGGATCTCATGTTAATCATGGGATTTGAAGGACCAGCAGTCTATTGGGGTTTTCCCTACATAGATGAGGAGGATGGTTTTGAATATTGGTGGGTGCAGATTCATCTGTACAGAAACAAGGAATACGACCACAAGATGGGAGGAGATTGCATGTTCACCAACAGGATAATGCATTTTTCATTCCTCGATCCAGCAAGAAGATCTGCATGGAGTGCTATTAAAGAACTTATAGAGAGACTCAAGTGGAGACTTCACAACACTAAGAAGGGTCTCAAGGAAGCCGAAGAAGAGATCAACGCTCTTGAGAAAGAGATTACAATGTACAAGAACACGGAGATCATCATGAAGACTGAGTATTGAAGACCTCTCGTGAGGAATAAAGCAAGAAAGTGGTTAGCCTACCTTGATTAGTAGACCACCATGAGATGTAATAAAGTTGTGAGACATGAAACACGATCAGAGTATTGATCATACCAATGAGTGTGGTATGACAATACTAGATGTTTTTGAAAACTTTATTGATTGGTGTGATGAATGTATTGCTTTGTGTTTGTTATATGTTGTTTGCAAGATGAGTTTCCTTGATCTGCTATGTTTGGATAGGAACCTTCCTTAGCTATCTTTCTAATCTTTCCTAAAACCCCAAAACAGATGCCTAGCCAGAATGCCAACAACTCTGAGAAGTCAATGGCAATGCAGATGCTACTAGAAGCTCAGACTCAGCTGATACAACTGATGACCCAAAATCAAGCCAGCAACCCCAATATGGAGTTAACACCAGGAATGCAACAAGTGTTGGATACTCAATCACAAATAGTGAAGGTGATGTCCCAAAACTTGGCCAATAGTGAAAACAATCAACCTTTGATAGCTAGAGATAACCAGGAGATGGAAGAATAAATGTTTCAACACTCAAAGCCTGCAAATCTTGCGGGGAGAAAGGACACTATTCCAAAAAAAATGTCCTAATGAGTGGCCCCATGGTGGTGCAAACAAATCAACTGAAGGATACTTCACTCAAGTTACTTGTTTTCTGTGTGAAGGAACAACACATGTTCCAACACAATGTCCACTTCACCCCATGGTACAACAAGTTGGACAACAAGCCAAAGTGGGAATGCTTAGTGCAATCCAAGAGAACTTAGGAAAACCAGAAGTGAAGGGAAAACGCAAGCTGGATACTATTCAGATGGACCAAGTCAAGATGAATACTGGAGCCAAGACTACACCACACCCATATTCATCCAAACATATCACTAAGAATTGTTATTCTTGTGAAGAAGATGGACATTTATCTAGGAATTGCCCCAACAAGAAACCCAGACTTTCAACAAACATAGTTGAGTATACTGGACAATAGTATGAAGATATGATGGCCAAGACCATACGAATAAAAGGGAAAAGAGACATGTCTATGGTATTTTGCCATCGCTGTAGAGAGACTGGACACTTCACAGATGATTGCCTTGAAAAGAAGGACCTCAAACATATACAATGCTATAAGTGTAGAAACATGGGACATTATTCAAGCAAATGCCCAGAAAGGAGGAACATGCCACCAAAACCCAAAGTTAGGATAGTCTGAGAAGCATGAGGCTATAAGGAGGCCAATACTTCAAGAAGTCATGTTGAGCATGAAGAAGTATCTCTCCAAGAAGGAATCTTAGTCAAAGTTTTATGTTGAAAATAAATTTATCTTCTTTAGAAGTTCTTCCAGTGTAATAAACCACAATGAAGGTCCGAGAAATGAGTTCCCATTAATATGAGATGATGTTGTGAAATCCTCTCAACTTGGTCTTTTGATTGACCCAAAGAGTGACCCCTCAGTGTCAAAGGTAGTTCAACATACCTATGTTGGTCTACAGCTCTACCACGAAGGAAAGTTCTACTCAAGCCAATCTCAAATCAATCTACAATCCAATCTAATGAAAATAGACTAACCACAAAAGTTTCTTTTAAGGGTGGTAGCCCACCAAATTGTTCTGGAACCCAGTCACCCAGACCTATGTTTCCTTCTAACCTTCCCAAATCTCAGGACTAGATTTCTTTTAAGGGTGGTAGTCTCTAACATCCCTGATTTTTGAAAAATGCAAAAATCACAAAAATTTGAAACTTTTTGTTTTCATGTTAGGCAAGTCACCAAGAACCAAATGAGAAGCAAGAAACAAAAGGGAATAATACATAATTCAATGAAATTAAGTTTACCAATCCAATTATGCCTTGTTCCTTAAACTCTAAAACCTTATTAAAAATTTATTATTATTATATAAAGGAATATATTTTTATTAACAAACCCTTACCTAAAATGTTTGCAACTCCAATATTACTTTGAGGATATTTTTATGGCAAAAAAATCAGAGAATTATAACCCTTAATAAATTTCCAAGCCTCAACAACATTTGATAAGAATAAAATACTTCATAATAACTTTTAATTGCTATTTCAAGTTTTAAACATAAAGGTGTGAAAAGGAAAATACATTGCTTGAAAATAACATAAAGGAGGGTTCTTAAAACAATATTATGACTTGTGGTTTTTATTCTAATTTTTATTGATCAACAATATTAATTATTTGATATGAACTAATTAAATAGCATTAAGTTACTATTAGTAAAATCCTTCATATCCTAAAATTATAAAATGTGAAAATGGTTTACAAATGGCCTTCCAAAAATAATTTATGACATGTAAAATGTCTCTGAAATTTTATTTATACAATAACGTCAATTTATTATTTTCTAAATTTTAAAATGGCCTTAAAGTAATATTAGTGTTTTATTTATATTTTCAAAATATAAAATTATGAAAAACAAGATGAAATAACTTTCAAAATTATGTTTTCAACATTTATAATGTCACTAAAATTTTAATTGACCAATAACTATGTTTTATAAAAAATTTAAATTAAAAATCACATTAAGTGACTATTAAGTAATTATTCAAATTTCCAAAATTCAAAAATAAAATATGTTGGTTTGTTTTCAAAAGTGGTATTGTTGGAAAGTATTGGAAATTTCAAGAATTTAGAAATTTGTTTCATGTCATTTGGATATTTAAAACAGAAGTTATTAAGGTTTTTATTTAACAGGAAAAAGGAAATAAAAATAAAAAGAAAAGATGACGTCAGCTGACGTCACCCTTCTTCTTCCTCATGGAAGGAAAGCCACGACCATTTTGGCCGAGATTCTCGCCACCAATTCAAGGCCATTAAGGCCATGATTTCTTTCCCTATGCATGCCTATAAGAAGCCTCATCTGCCCGCTCCATTTGCCCCCTCCCTCCTCTACCGATTGCGCCCCAGGGCTCTCCAGATTGCTCACCGGAATCGTGTTGTCCGCCGCCGTGTTTTCAAGATTCCGGCGAGGTGAGGCCTTCCCCGTGCCCGAGTCTTCTCCCAACTCCTCTCCCTTGATCTGGCCCATCGATTGATGCGCTCGGGTGAACTTTTTCGCAGCGAGATCATTGGCGCAGTCGTCTCCCGAGGGTCACCGGAGCCGTGCCGTCTCCTCCTGCACAACGCCACCGCTACGAGCCTCCAGCGTGCACCCCGCGGGCACCATCGGATTCACCGAGTCATGCTGAAGCTCGTCGTGGTCCCCATCGACCCCGAAGACCACCGGAGCGCCATCGCCGTCGACTTCTGCGCCGCCGGCCACCGCAACGCCATTTTCCGATGAGACCCCACTGCGGTGAGTGTCCATCTCCTCTCTCCCTTAGATCCTGACCGTTAGATCTAGATCGGAGCGCTCCTGTTATACCACTTAAACGAATCGGTATCAACGAATTAGGTTACGCCACGTGTGCGCCAGTCAGCTGCGCCGATTTGGTTATTTGTCGCCCACGCAGCGCTTAGCCGGCCCAGGCCCAATCCCTATCCATCGCCCTATGCGGAAAATAGCAGATCTGAGCCCAACTTTCTCTGGATTTTATTTCCGAATAAAATTAGAATATCAATTTTGCAGAAAAGCCCCTAGAAACTAGAATCATCATAACTTTTTAACCACTTGGCCAAATTTGATAAACTTGGACTTTTTGAAATCCCCTTGATTTGTAGAATCTTTTAGCACTGTTCAAATTCAAATTTGACTATTTAATTCTTTTCAATTTCAAATATGCTTTTTTGATGAATTTTGGCATAATTCAAATTCTACAAATCCAAAAATTGTAAATAAAATATATATGGAAACCTTATTATGTGTAATTTCATATTATCTATTACAAAATAATTTTTGATCAAGTTAGAATTGAATTTAGAATTAATTAATATATTTGAGTATTTTTGACATAGATTTAATTCTATAAATAATTTCAATATGGTTCCTTAACCAAAACTGCTCCATTGGGTAACGTTGAAAAAGAGAAATTAGTGCCTAACTATTTTGGACACTCTTGGACCATGTCCATGTGTTTTTGACCAAAAACCCAACAGAGTGATACATCCATTTTCACCATGTCTTAGAAATTGTTACCATCATCTATTCTTTGATGTTATGGCTATTTGGAGCCAAGACCAAGTCCTTAGAATGTGTCAATCACATATATTACCAAGTAGTGAACCTTAGTTTTCTATCTACTTCTTCACTCCCCGATTCTTGCTTCAAGAATCTATCAAGATTATAAAATGGAAGTCAAGAATCAACCACAAGGAGGCACCTCATCTTCAACCTGGTGGCAACATGAAGATCTACAAAGAAGATCATTGAAGAATTTAAAGTAAGGGAATTGGACTCCACAAAAACTAGAAGAAACTCAAAGAAGTACAAGTGTGAAGAAATTCAGAAGAAAACACCTCCCTCTCTCTTTCTATCTTTCTTCTTATTTCTTTCCAAATTGACTTAGTGGTATTTGTGCCCATCCCATACCTAAAGAAAGTAGTGAAGTGAAGACCATGAAGATTTATCAAGTTCAAGAGAAGCTTCACAACAGGTAGGAAACTAAAATAGAAGAATGAAGATGAACTTCAAGAGGACAAGCATGTGAAGACTTGGAGCAATCCATACAGGTTGAAGAATAACAAGTTGTTTTTGCCCAACCATTGACCCAAATAGAAAATACCAAGACTTTATCTTGTTTTCTCTATTGTTAAGAAGTTAGTTGAGCCTATACCTACCCTAAACCAAAATGGAAATACTAACTTAGAGTACTCAAATGTTTTGATGAAAACAACTAAATGTTACAATTTATGATGTGATACTTTAGTTGAAAAATAGTGAGATCACCTTGGTGAACTCTTGGAACTTCTTAGATAAATATGTTTTCAATAAAGTTTGGTTACTACCAACTCAACCTAAACATACCAAGTAAACCCTTGGAATTTCCTTAACAAGTATGAGACCACTAGAGAATGAATCTTTCAAACTCAAACCTAGACCATGTCCTAGAAAACTAGGTTAAACCCCATTTGCTATGTTATTGCTTTGTATGATCTCTTCACTTGCATGTTTGCTTGATAGCATGTTTGTTTATTTTGTTATTGTGTTTTCAATTAATAGATTGTACGGAGAGCACCGATCCTTTGTGAAGAGAGTGTGATATCTTCACCAACTTCAACAAGGCAAGTAACACATCATTCAACTACCCATTATTTTCTATATGCATTAGTTGATTTTGAGTAGTATGCATGATAGGAAGTTTTGCTAAGTTATATTATGCTATGATATATCCTAGTAGTGTGTATCCATCCTTATACCCTGTTATTTTGAAGCCTTGGTACTTAGTTGATGCTTTGCCATGCTACATAAATTGTTTTACTTGATGCCGTGAGAAAATTCTAAGTAACAACTTCAATGAACCACCTAGGTGGATTGGTAGTGCGGGGCTGTGGAAAGTTGAGTGTCTCCCCGAGGGGAGTTCACTTGAAGGAATGCCACCCAGGAACAAAGTGATTATGATGTTCCCCAAGTTTAGATATCTTCTAGTGCAACCTTTAGTCATATGGGCTCTGTCTTGATTAACTAAGTTGCGAGGGTTCAGCCTGGTCTTGACAAGCAGATGTAGCATAATTATAGGTGGAACGGGTCTTGCCATTGGGTTGAATTCTTGCTTCTGAAAGATCTCGTATCAATCTTCTCCTTTCCTTAATGCACTCAGGGTGTATAGGATGTTTGGGCTGATTTGAGTCTAAAGGTGAAAGTGCACAAGCTCTGCAGAGTCAACAAACTAAGATGTTAGCCGTGTCCCCGGTTATGGACAACTATGAGCAGCTGGACAAGGATGGACGGAAGAATCACATCACCATTTTCAATAAGTAAAATTTGACCAAGTGAACAGTAGTTGTGGTGCTCGGATTTTAGTCCAATGATGCCACCTTTTGAAAAGAAAAGTTTTCTTTTACAAAAAATAGGAGAAAACTTGCTTTATGCAAACTTAGCCAAAATTCCATCAAGCCAAATATGCATGTAGTATTAGTATTTCCATTTATATCCACCATAATGTTACTTGCCAATACATTAAATTGTATTGACTCCCTTGTGGCTGCATATTCCATATGCAGATGTTTCTGAAGACGAGTGGGGATTTTGTTTAGGATCTCGTGACTATCGCCAACATCTTTTTCCTGTGGCACATGAAGAAGATGGGCTCAATGTTGTACTATGTTTTTCGATGTAATTCTTTGTTTTCTGCTAGTCTTCTAAGACTATGCAAGTTGTAATCCTATTTTGTAAAGACTGGATCATGCGATGTAATAGAATTTGATGCATTTGCATGATATTTCATTTTGTACTGTGGTGCTAGCAATTGATCCAGGGACTAGCACAACAACACAAGTATTCCATCTTTATTAAAAGTTGGGATGCTACAAAGGTTTTCAGGACATTACATGGATTATCTAGATGCTTTTTTAGAGGGTTCTTTCTCAAGTAAGAAGGTTGACACTAAATGGTATCTACTTGAAACAATTCAAAACAACAATGAAGATTGGAATAACAACAAAGGTAAAGAATCAGGTATAAACTATGAGTATGATTGCATTAAGTCTTTCGCTGAAACTGTTGAATTTCAAGAGCTTAGTGCTAAATATGGGCCTGATCCTCAAATGATTATTGGTTGGTATAGATCCTTTGCTTCTCATATTAATGTTCCTAAAGATAATTGGGACATATATCATGAACCTTTTAAATACACTTGCATGAAAAATAAAGTTGTTATTAATGATTGCAATAAACATGCTCAAACTTCTGAAAGTACTAAGCATGTTAATTTTTGTGGAGGACTTAGAACTTCTGGAAAAAATCAAATCAAAGAAGAATATTGTATCCATCACCAGAATGAAAAAAAATAGAATGTGGCACATGGCTTTAAGTGATCTTGGTGAAAAAACTAGAATGTGGCACAAACCAAAGAGTATTGCAAGTTTATATTGTGATGACATGATCACTCCTAATCAGCATGATGAACTTACATTATTTTTGGGGTGTGAAAATTTATCAAGAAAAACTTCTTTGGAAGATATGAGTGCTTTTAATATGAATAGTGCCTAGCATGGTTGTCATCTTTATTGTGTTCATAATTGCCACGGAAATACTTACATACAAAATATTATAAAAGATGAGACTTTACCAAGATATGACAGGACTAATATGTGTTTTTGTTCTTATTAATGAAGAGGGGGAATACTCCAAAGTTCTTTCTACTGTTTCTGACAATAAACCAGGGATGTGGAGAAGCTTAATTTCAAGCCTCTCCCTCCTAAAGAGGGGAAGAAGAGGAGGAAGAAGAAGAAAAAGAGGAGGAAGAGTAAAATGAGAGAGGTAACAGTATCTCCCCCTAAGCATGTTGCTCCTATTATAGTTTTTGCTGATGATTCTGTTGCTTGCAGAGTTCACGAGGGAGTGGTTGCTTCTTGATGGATTATTTTTGTTAAAGCATGTTTTGTATGGTGCTTGTTGGGAGAAACAAAAAAACTGTTGCTTGAAGTAGAATTTATAACAGTACTAGTAGAAGCTTGTATATACTGTGGCTAGGACTTTTTCATGCCATGCTAAATGTTATTTTAGTTTTAAATCCTTGTGGTTATTGAGTAGCATGATTAGCCTCAGATAGCTGAGAGTGTTTAATATGTATTGAAAGATTCATGAGTTGGTCTTGTCATAGTAAAGCATCAATATATGGTATTCTCTTTCGAATGTTTTATTTGGTTGACTTGGCGCATGCTCACACCATGTTTATGACTACAAACCAGTCACGAAAAGCCTCCATGACCACTTAGTTTTTGAACTTGTGATACTACTTATGTTTTAATTAATGATGCTTATGTCGCTATCCATGATTATGGCTCTTTTCCTCTCTTGATTTGTCGCTCCCAGTCTATTGCTAGCCTCCACCTGTACTGAGTATGAGCTCTACTTGTGCATCCGAACTCCCTTAAACCAAAGTTTTACCCATTGTGTCCACCATACCTACCTACATGTGGTATTTAACTGCCATTCCAAAGTAAATTGCTCATGTGTTACCTTCAAAACCTTCAAAATTACTCCTGCTTTATGTTCCTGTTTTTGCTCATGAGGACGTAAATAGAGAATCTTTATCTAACTTGATGATTGGATTTTACACCCTGGAATAGTGGCTGCATCCGCTTATCCAAATGATAGAAGAGCTGGCAGCGGGGTGCCCCGCCCCAAATTAATGCATACAAAACCTCTTCACTATTTTTTCCCCTGATTTATAAGTCAAAGCATAATTGTGTAAACGAAAGAGAAAGAGGGATGACCTTCTACACCAGTTGCGTCCTTCACCATGGGAGCCGCTCTTGTGAATCCAGTTGACTTGTGACGTACTGTATTTTCTGTTTACTACTGTAGCACCCTACCTTTTAATAAAGATAGAACACCTGTGTATCCTGCTATTCCCGAGATCTCTGATAGCATACACATGAAAAAATGAAATATTCATTGCAATAGCATAATTCTACATCGTTCATCTAGTGGATAAGAAATAAAATAAACTTACAATTGGCATAGTCATCATGGACTAGCCCAATAAACATGGCTTCAAAGTAAACACATCATAAACAATTCATCAATGAGCCCTCTTCATCTTCATGCGCCATAGGCAGAACATGTTGGCGATAGACTCGGGATCCTAAACGAAATCCTCACTCGTCTTCAGATTTATCTGCACGTTGGAATATTCAGCCCCCACGGGGGAGGAAGTCAGTACAAACAATGTACTGGCAAGTGACACTTGTATGGTGGCAGTTTTGAGGAACAACTAGCTACATGATATTTGGCTAGTGGAGTCTGGGCTATTTGCATAAAGCCAGTTTTGTCCTATATTTTTAAATCAATGTAAAATATTTGGAAATCAACATGGGAAGACACACCATGTAGTTTGATAAAGGCATCATGGGCAGACACACCATGAAGTTTGATAAAGTCATCATGGGTAAACACACCATGAGTTTGAAAAGTCATCATGGGTAGACACACCATGAGTTTGAAAAGGTAGCACAGAGGGGTAGACACACCATGTGCACTAGGAAAAAGGTTTCTAACATGTTTTAATTTATTCAGAAATGATGAGGAGATCCTTCAGTACCAACTATGTCTAGTTTGCTCAACTGGCCCATAACCGGGGACACGTCTCGGCTCGTGCTTATAACGGTGCAAATAGAAGCTCGTATAGACTATGGCTAGACTTTTTGACATAGATTTAATTCTATAAATAATTTCAATATGGTTCCTTAACCAAAATTGCTCCATTGGGTAACGTTGAAACAGAGAAATTAGTGCCTAACTATTTTGGACACTCTTGGACCATGTCCATGTGTTTTTGACCAAAAACCCAACAGAGTGATACATCCATTTTCACCATGTCTTAGAAATTGTTACCATCATCTATTCTTTGATGTTATGGCTATTTGGAGCCAAGACCAAGTCCTTAGAATGTGTCAATCACATATATTACCAAGTAGTGAACCTTAGTTTTCTATCTACTTCTCCACTCCCCAATTCTTGCTTCAAGAATCTATCAAGATTATAAAATGGAAGTCAAGAATCAACCACAAGGAGGTACCACATCTTCAACCTGGTGGAAACATGAAGAGCTACAAAGAAGATCATTGAAGAATTTAAAGTAAGGGAATTGGACTCCACAAAAACTAGAAGAAACTCAAAGAAGTACAAGTGTGAAGAAATTCAGAAGAAAACACCTCCCTCTCTCTTTCTATCTTTCTTCTTATTTCTTTCCAAATTGACTTAGTGGTATTTGTGCCCATCCCATACCTAAAGAAAGTAGTGAAGTGAAGACCATGAAGATTTATCAAGTTCAAGAGAAGCTTCACAACAGGGAGGAAACTAAAATAGAAGAATGAAGATGAACTTCAAGAGGACAAGCATGTGAAGACTTGGAGCAATCCATACAGGTTGAAGAATAACAAGTTGTTTTTGCCCAACCATTGACCCAAATAGAAAATACCAAGACTTTATCTTGTTTTCTCTATTGTTAAGAAGTTAGTTGAGCCTATACCTACCCTAAACCAAAATGGAAATACTAACTTAGAGTACTCAAATGTTTTGATGAAAACAACTAAATGTTACAATTTATGATGTGATACTTTAGTTGAAAAATAGTGAGATGACCTTGGTGAACTCTTGGAACTTCTTAGATAAATATGTTTTCAATAAAGTTTGGTTACTACCAACTCAACCTAAACATACCAAGTAAACCCTTGGAATTTCCTTAACAAGTATGAGACCACTAGAGAATGAATCTTTCAAACTCAAACCTAGACCATGTCCTAGAAAACTAGGTTAAACCCCATTTGCTATGTTATTGCTTTGTATGATCTCTTCACTTGCATGTTTGCTTGATAGCATGTTTGTTTATTTTGTTATTGTGTTTTCAATGAATAGATTGTACGGAGAGCACCGATCCTTTGTGAAGAGAGTGTGATATCTTCACCAACTTCAACAAGGCAAGTAACACATCATTCAACTACCCATTATTTTCTATATGCATTAGTTGATTTTGAGTAGTATGCATGATAGGAAGTTTTGCTAAGTTATATTATGCTATGATATATCCTAGTAGTGTGTATCCATCCTTATACCCTGTTATTTTGAAGCCTTGGTACTTAGTTGATGCTTTGCCATGCTACAGAAATTGTTTTACTTGATGCTGTGAGAAAATTCTAAGTAACAACTTCAATGAACCACCTAGGTGGATTGGTAGTGCGGGGCTGTGGAAAGTTGAGTGTCTCCCCGAGGGGAGTTCACTTGAAGGAATGCCACCCAGGAACAAAGTCATTATGATGTTCCCCAAGTTTAGATATCTTCCAGTGCAACCTTTAGTCATATGGGCTCTGTCTTGATTAACTAAGTTGCGAGGGTTCAGCCTGGTCTTGACAAGCAGATGTAGCATAATTATAGGTGGAACGGGTCTTGCCATTGGGTTGAATTCTTGCTTCTGAAAGATCTCGTATCAATCTTCTCCTTTCCTTAATGCACTCAGGGTGTATAGGATGTTTGGGCTGATTTGAGTCTAAAGGTGAAAGTGCACAAGCTCTGCAGAGTCAACAAACTAAGATGTTAGCCGTGTCCCCGGTTATGGACAACTATGAGCAGCTGGACAAGGATGGACGGAAGAATCACATCACCATTTTCAATAAGTAAAATTTGACCAAGTGAACAGTAGTTGTGGTGCTCGGATTTTAGTCCAATGATGCCACCTTTTGAAAAGAAAAGTTTTCTTTTACAAAAAATATAGGAGAAAACTTGCTTTATGCAAACTTAGCCAAAATTCCATCAAGCCAAATATGCATGTAGTATTAGTATTTCCATTTATATCCACCATAATGTTACTTGCCAATACATTAAATTGTATTGACTCCCTTGTGGCTGCATATTCCATATGCAGATGTTTCTGAAGACGAGTGGGGATTTTGTTTAGGATCTCGTGACTATCGCCAACATGTTTTTCCTGTGGCACATGAAGAAGATGGGCTCAATGTTGTACTATGTTTTTCGATGTAATTCTTTGTTTTCTTCTAGTCTTCTAAGACTATGCAAGTTGTAATCCTATTTTGTAAAGACTGGATCATGCGATGTAATAGAATTTGATGCATTTGCATGATATTTCATTTTGTACTGTGGTGCTAGCAATTGATCCAGGGACTAGCACAACAACACAAGTATTCCATCTTTATTAAAAGTTGGGATGCTACAAAGGCTTTCAGGACATTACATGGATTATCTAGATGCTTTTTTAGAGGGTTCTTTCTCAAGTAAGAAGGTTGACACTAAATGGTATCTACTTGAAACAATTCAAAACAACAATGAAGATTGGAATAACAACAAAGGTAAAGAATCAGGTATAAACTATGAGTATGATTGCATTAAGTCTTTCGCTGAAACTGTTGAATTTCAAGAGCTTAGTGCTAAATATGGGCCTGATCCTCAAATGATTATTGGTTGGTATAGATCCTTTGCTTCTCATATTAATGTTCCTAAAGATAATTGGGACATATATCATGAACCTTTTAAATACACTTGCATGAAAAATAAAGTTGTTATTAATGATTGCAATAAACATGCTCAAACTTCTGAAAGTACTAAGCATGTTAGTTTTTGTGGAGGACTTAGAACTTCTGGAAAAAATCAAATCAAAGAAGAATATTGTATCCATCATCAGAATGAAAAAAAAATAGAATGTGGCACATGGCTTTAAGTGATCTTGGTGAAAAAACTAGAATGTGGCACAAACCAAAGAGTATTGCAAGTTTATATTGTGATGACATGATCACTCCTAATCAGCATGATGAACTTACATTATTTTTGGGGTGTGAAAATTTATCAAGAAAAACTTCTTTGGAAGATATGAGTGCTTTTAATATGAATAGTGCCTAGCATGGTTGTCATCTTTATTGTGTTCATAATTGCCACGGAAATACTTACATACAAAATATTATAAAAGATGAGACTTTACCAAGATATGACAGGACTAATATGTGTTTTTGTTCTTATTAATGAAGAGGGGGAATACTCCAAAGTTCTTTCTACTGTTTCTGACAATAAACCAGGGATGTGGAGAAGCTTCATTTCAAGCCTCTCCCTCCTAAAGAGGGGAAGAAGAGGAGGAAGAAGAAGAAAAAGAGGAGGAAGAGTAAAAGGAGAGAGGTAACAGTATCTCCCCCTAAGCATGTTGCTCCTATTATAGTTTTTGCTGATGATTCTGTTGCTTGCAGAGTTCACGAGGGAGTGGTTGCTTCTTGATGGCTTTGAATCCCCGACAAAGGTGCCAGAAATTCTTTGATGCAAACGTTGATGGTGCGTTGGGAACCCTAAGAGGAGGGTGTGATGAGTGCAGCGGTAAAATTTCCCTCAGTTAAGAACCAAGGTTATCAATCCAGCAGGAGAAAGAGGATCTTTGGAAGGTTGATGCCGCTGACGGTGGTGATGCACCTCACCGGTGTCAGCAACAACGCGGAACCTGCACACAACACAACCAAAATACTTTGTCCCAACGGTACAGTGAGGTTGTCAATATCACCGGTCTTGCTGAAAATAGAGATTAGACGTATTGTGTGGAAATAGTGTATGCTTGCAGTAAGTAAAGAAAGCAGGAAATTGTAGTGGTTTGTTTAACAGTGTAGGAAAATGGACCGGGGTTCATAGGTTCACTAGTGGTGTCTGATACGTCATAAACGTATGAGGAAATTGCACATAACACCAACTATTGGGGACTTTGTTGCACCAAACCACAACCCTAGCATTTTTTTGCACAAAACACCAATGTTTGGGGTAATTACTTGCACAGAACACAAAATACGTTTTGAGAGGTAATTAACTGTCTGGTTATTTTCATGATTATTTTTAGAGATAATTAACTAACCGGCACCAAACAAGTTAGACTTCCGGATAGAGAGCATGATTATTTTCATGTACATAACTTTTGACAACCTTTTTTTTTGACCAAATGGGACGTCACCGTGGCCTCTTGGCCTTTAGACAGATAATTATTTTTACTAGAAATTTGCAAAAGACATCATAAAACATCTTGTACAAAGATAGAGTATTTAGAACATACTTATCTTTGTATATATTTTGGTGTCCTGCGTGTGGCAAGATAGTTAATTACCTCTTAAAACGTATTTTGTGTTTTGTGCAAGTAATTACCCCAAACATCGGTGTTTTGTGCAAAAGAATGATAGGTTTTGTAACGGCCGGGTTTTCCCCCTAGTGGTTTTGTGTGTTGTTTGTTTTTTTTTCTTCTCGTATCCTTGTGCATCATTCATGGCATGTAAACTCTATTTTATTTTTTTTCTATTTCTCAAAATCTGCATTTTTCTATTTTTTTTGAGCTCCCGTTGCCTCTTCTTTTGTTTTCTGGAAAAAAAAGGATTGGGGGGCAGCCAGGCCAAGGCCCAGCCGGCCACCCCACCTAGCTAACCCTAGCCTAGCACGCACGCACACCACACCAGAACCCTCACGCACGCACAGACACCCAACGCACACCACACACGCACTCACGCACGGTAAAAAAAAAAGGGATCGAGCGATCCCCAAACCGCAGCGAACGACACACGCACGGGAGAAATCCCTCGTTCCTCCCGCACGCGGCCGCCAGCGCGAGGCGCTCCCCCGCCTGCGTCCTCTCCTTCGCCGGCGCCGCCCCGTCCTCCTCCCTTTCTGCCTCCCCGTTCTCCGGCCGGATCGCCCCGCCGCCAAGCTCCTCTGGCGCCTCCTTCCCCGAGCCCCCTCACGCGCCCGAGCGCCTCTCTTCCCCTCCTGCTCCTCCGGCCATGGCCGCCGACGGCCGCGCCTCGTCTCCGGCAGCCAGGCCACGCACTACCGCGCTCCCCTCGTCCCCTCCGTCGACGACGAGGCCGTCGTCGCCGCCTCCGGCCCGAGCTCTGCCCCGCCGCCGCGAGCTCTCCATCGAAAGCTCCGTCTCGCGCGCGCTCCAGCAGCTCGACTCCGTCGCCGCAGCCGGCGAGGGGTCGTCCGTCTCAGAGGACTCCGCGGGCCTCGCCGAGAGCCTCAGGGCGCTCTGCGCCAAAATGGACTCCGCGGCCTTCTTCGGCTTCGTGGCCGCGCGGCGCAAGGAGGCCGACGCGCTGCGCGCGGAGATGCCGCCCGCGCTCAGGTGCTGCTTGATCCGGCCAAGTTCGTCATGGACGCGGTCGCCGACGTGTTCCCGGTGGACCGCCGATAGATGAAGAACCCCGCCGACCTGGCCTGGTGCCTGCGTACTCATCCTGGAGGCGACCAAGCCCCCCGACACGCACGCCTTCCTGCAGCACATGGCCACCCCTGCCATTGCGGAGAGGGAGGACCGCCCGCTGTACCGAAGGATCGTTGTCAGCTTCTCCTGGCGCCGACAGATGCCGCGACTCGTTTTCACCCTGGGACTTGACGAAGACATGGCTGATGCCTAATGACGATGACCCTGACAAGTTCCCGTGTCCATGTCCGTCGACAAGATCCGACCACGACAACATGACGCTTGAAAGACTACGATGACAATGCATGAACCGCATCGACAAGAACACCCCGACCCCGAAGACCGGAACCTTGACATGATCTTCATCGGGTCCGCCATGTGTTGGTCGCCTTCGTGCGCGCCATGAAGACCGGAACCGCCAAGATCCACTACACGGATGCGACGAGAACCTCGACCACAACCCGCCACCGTGTCCGTTTTGCGTTGGCTGCCAACGTGCGTGCCGTGAAGACCGAGACCACCAAGATCGCCATCAACCCCGAAGATGATGTTGCGGTTCTCCGACGACTACTTCATTTACGGAATAAGAACGATTACTTTGACTACTTCCTCGACGTCGACTACTTCCCCTACTACAACGACGTCGACTACTTCCACTACCCCGTCTACTTCCTCTACGAAAGTCTACTTCCTCCACGCACCAACGACACCGGCGTGATCCGAAGATCTCTTTCCAACGTGCGAACCCAAACCCTAAAACCCCTGTACCTATGCCTATTTTCTATAACATATCAACTATATTTAAAATGTCATCGCATCATGTTTGCATTGCATCTTGTGGGTTTCGGGGTATAATAATATCACCTAATAATTAATATGGAATGAGTTGGGATAATTAAATATTGTCCCGGTTCCATTTAAATTGTGTATCTCATCTATACCCTTGTCACTCCATGTTAAACAAAATTTAATCTTGATGGGTAAATAAATAACTCGAACCTCCTAAATTAAATGTTGGGCTTCCGGCTCAATTTAAATTAATTTAATTGCATAAATCATAACTAATTCATTTTAACTCCAAATTTGAAAAATAAAATATGTTTTCGAATCAAAATTCTCTAAACCTTGCAAATATCAACTTTGTTTTCTGTTTTGAATAATTTAAATTGCTGAAAACAACTATTTCTTAATTAATGCATTAAAATTGCTAATTTGATAACTTGCTCATTTTAATTCCAAATCCAGCAAATAAAATCCGTTTTCATACCAGAAAAATGCACTTAATCTGTTCATGCCATCCATGTTCATGTTTGCACCTTGCATGTTGCATTTATAGTAGTGTTATGTATGTTCACATAATAAATAAATATGGAATGTGTTGGAGTATTTAATTCAATTGTTGCCCTATTCCATTTAATATCGCTTAACTCGCCTATTTATTGTTTGCCATGCTAAACAACAATTAAATTGATGGTTAGATAAACAACTTGAACCAATTCCTATTTCTCCGGACTCCGGTTCCGATTAAATTGCTTAAGTTGTTTCCCCTGTTGCATCTTGCCATGCCATGCATATAAAATAGGATCATGCTGGATCTTTGCCGTAGAAGTAATTGTTGCATCCGGTGTTTGTTCGAGGTTCGTTGCTTCTTCCCGGATAGGACGTTGAGATGATGTGAGCAACGACAAGTTCTGTGGATGTACCTCTACTTGCTGGATTCCAGGCAAGTATACTCACTTGCTGCCAAATGGTTGCCTTCATCACTTGTTACCGATTCTTTCCGTTGTTCTTATTCTAGCCTGTTGATTCGATGCTTGTGTCTCGATCCTATTATATGTTTACCTTGCAGCCATGATATAGCCTTTTTCCTTCCACTTCCTATTAACTGTTGTTTGTCTACCTCGTTGGCCTTCGTGTCGTAGCTGCATGCTTAGGGTTGCTTTTGCTCGAGTCTGTTGTCGGTTACTTCTTTTGTTATATATCGTTCTAGGGGCTCGATGTTAATCAATCAATCCTGTTAATGCTAATGGTAATAATAATTTGATGATAAGGCACCGGCAGGAGGCCCAAGGTGGTTTTGAGGCCTGCTAGTGTCGACCCTAATAGGAAAAGGGTCTTGTCTACTGATCCATGATGAGCGCACTAACCGCATGTGGGAAGCGAGTATGGGCGCCCCCCTCAATTTGATTCGATTCGCATCTCGTCCAAATCGCCACACGTAGTTCGGGCTTTCCATTTGCTGCATGCATGATCTTGCGAGCCCAGGCCAGGGTGGAACTTTTGTAGTCGGCATTTAGGGCGGCGTGGTCTTCCAGTGCTATGAGGGTCCCCTTTTCTTCGTGGGGCTCGATTAGCCGCGCACGCACAGCACGTGGTGCTTTGGGCTTGATGCGAAGAAGAGTTGAGTTGTGTTGAGTACCTCGCTTGGTGGGTTGATCCCCCGTCTGGCGGGTTATTCTTACGTGTACGGCCAAATTGGTGCAACCCTGCAGGGATAATCTTCTCGAGAAGCCGTGTTTTCCGCGGTTATGGATTACTTGGTGAAAGTACTGGCTAACAAGTACTCAGGACAACTTAAACGTAATGATTAACAATCTTACACCCAATGATTAACAACTTGACTAGTAATAGGCTTATTGACACAATAATCTGAACCATCATTAATCCAACTGTGTGAGTTATCCTCGGATTGCTTCTTCGGATAAGGGGCGAGATCCAGGATGGGTTTGTTTGAAGTTATCTTTCAGTTGGTTACAATACTCGATCTTATCTTCTTTCTGTTAGCCGGAAGTGGTAGTATCTCTCTGTAGTTGGTTAGTGCAGCCCGCTGTCGCTTATTTGCAATAACCCCTTGATGGGGGGATACTAACCCGGTATGCCAGGCTCCGGGAAGTAACCCGGCCCAAAGGATGGTGTGCAGGATCCGATTAATGATAAAGATGTTTGTGGAGGCCCAAGTTCGTGGGCCTAGTGATCCGGATTAGGGATGGTGTAAAGGAAAGTTAGAGTTAGCACGCCGTGTCTGGGTAGGACCCGGGTGTGCCTTGTAGAAAAAGCTAGGGGGTACGGGTGTTATATAAACCGACCCCCGGGTATAGTTTGAGAGAGAGATCTAAGAACCCTAACAATATCGGGTGGTATCGAGTATCCAGTGTAAACCCTAATCGAGTTATTGTATCGAGAATAGAGAACCGGCGACTTCGATTGCCGGCTATCAGATCAAGTTGTATCATGTCTTCCTTTGAGCTAAACCCTCTCCCGAACGCCTTTGTCGACTTGCCCCAAGATCAGTTACCCCTGGTAACATCTGCCGTGATTATCCCACGACAGTTGGCGCCCACCGTGGGGCCTGCGTCCAAAGGTGTTTACATCACGGGAGAAGCTCGGAAGGGCATGGAGGATCTTGTCGTTGGCGAAATCTACATCGACCACGAAGAAGAAAAGTCGGTGGACGATCCCGGCCGGGGGCCAGAATCGGATCACCTCGAGTCCGGATTTATATTGACGATCGGTCGGATCAATACCTTCGTCGACACGGTACGAACGACTAACTTAAAAGGACAATATCATGTGCATACTACAGGAACTTCTAGCAGGAACAAAGAGACATCAAAGCAAGCGGCAAATTCGGTTTCATCAGCCGCGCCGGGATACCTTAGATGGGCAGAACAAGAGATAACGTGGAGTAGAAGAGATCATCCGGAAAAGGTGGAGCGTCCAGGAGTCTTGGCGTTGGTGGTCGCTCCACAGGTTAATGGTTACGAGCTGAAGAAGGTCCTGATGGACGGTGGAAGTAGCATCAACATCCTTTACTGGGAGACCTTCTTACGGATGAGTCTGAAAGAGTCCCAGCTGCAGAAGAGTTCAACAATCTTTCACGGGATCGTACCGGGTCACTCAGCGAGCCCCGAGGGAAGGATCACCTTGGAAGTTGCTTTTGGGGAATCGACGGATAATTATCGAGTGGAGTGGCTCACGTTCGAGGTGGTCAAGCTGCGCAGCCCTTACCACGCGCTGTTGGGGAGGCCGGCTTACGCCCAATTCATGGCTAGGCCTTGTTACGTGTATTTACAGCTGAAAATCCCGGGTCCTAAACGGACCATCACTATACATGGGAACCGGGATATAGCGGCCGAGTGCGACGAAGGAGATTCAGTTATGGCCGAGCAGGCATGCAGGAAGGAAGAGCTCGAATATTACCGGTCTCAAGTAAACCCGGACGATAGAACAGCCTTGAAAAAGCCGAATACTGAGGATGAGAGAGCAAAATTCAAGGCAGCGCAAGACACCAAGAAGATAGATTTTGTCGAAGGGGATTCTACTAAGCAGTTTACTATAGGGTCTAACCTGGGAAAAGAGCAGGAGGGAGCGCTCGTGGAGTTCATTCGCTCGAATGCAGATGTGTTTGCCTGGACGCCCAGCGACATGCCGGGTATCCCTACAGAATTGGCTGAGCACAGTTTGCATGTGGATCCCAAGTCCAGGCCCGTGAAACAAGGTTTGAGGAAAATGAATGAGGAAAGAAGGAAAGCTATAGGCGAAGAGATCGCTCGGCTACTGGCAGCCGGCTTTATCATGGAAGTATTTCACCCGGATTGGTTGGCTAACCCGGTTCTGGTGATGAAAAAGACCAACGAGTGGAGGATGTGCATTGACTTCACTAGTCTTAACAAGCATTGCCCAAAGGATCCGTTTGCGCTCCCAAGGATAGACCAGATTATAGACGCAGTAGCTGGAAGCGATCTGTTATGCTTCCTGGACGCATATTCCGGGTATCATCAGATTAAGCTCAAAAGGGAGGATTGGGAGAAAACATCATTCATAACCCCGTTTGGGGCCTTTTGTTATAAAACTATGACATTTGGGTTGAAGAACGCTGGCGCAACTTACCAACGGTGTATTCAAAAGTGCTTCGAGGACCAAATCGGACGTAACGTCCATGCTTATGTGGATGACGTGGTCATCAAGACCAGGAAGGCAGAGACATTTATCGACGATCTAAAGGAGACATTCAAAAACCTGAGGAGGTACCAGATGAAACTTAATCCAACGAAGTGCGTGTTCGGAGTTCCGGCTGGGAAATTACTCGGCTTCATAGTTTCCGAGAGAGGAATTGAGGCAAATCCAGATAAAATCAAGGCAATCCAGAGTTTGAAAAAGCCGGAGAACTTGAAGCATGTTCAAAAGCTCACGGGCTGTGTAGCAGCCTTGAGCCGGTTCATATCTAGACTCGGAGAAAAAGCGATACCCTTGTATCGGCTCTTGCGAAAATCGGATAAATTCGTATGGGACGAAGAGGCAGATGAAGCGTTTGAAGCACTAAAGAAGCAATTATCTGAAGCACCAGTACTAGCGGCGCCGGGTCCTAAAGAGCCTATGTTGCTATACGTGGCAGCTGGCCCCCGAGCCGTTAGCGCAGTGGTTGTCGTGGAACGCAAAGAGGACGGGAAAGGTTACCCGGTTCAGAGGCCGGTTTATTACGTCAGTGAAGTATTATCAGAAGCAAAGCAGCGCTATCCACATTGGCAAAAGTTGGTGTTCGGAGTCTTCATGGCCAGCAGGAAGTTGAAGCCGTATTTCCAAGAACATCCTATAACGGTGGTCAGCTCAATACCAATGTCGGATATTATCAGAAACTCGGACGCGACGGGAAGAATAGCCAAGTGGGCAATAGAGATGGGAGATTATCACATAAACTACGAGCCCAGGTCAGCAATCAAGTCCCAAGCTTTAATTGATTTCGTTAACGACTGGACACATACAGGTATGGCTACCACAGTTCCAAAATCCGAGTCATGGACCATGCACTTCGATGGGTCAAAGCAATATGAGGGATCAGGAGCTGGAGTAGTGCTGACATCACCCAAGGGAGACAAATTGAGTTACGTACTGCAAATTCACTTTGATTGCTCAAACAACGTGGCCGAGTATGAGGCCCTGTTGCATGGTTTGAAGGTAGCCAAGGAAATGAACATTAAAAGGATACGATGCTTCGGGGATTCGGATCTTGTGGTACAACAGGTATCGGGAACTTGGGACAGAAAGGATGCAACTATGGCAGCATATCGCAGGGAGGTCGACAGGGTTGCCGGGTGCTTTTCCGGGTATGAGGTGGAGCACATAGACAGAAGAAAAAACGAGGCAGCAGACGCACTCGCCAGACTCGGCTCGCGTAGAGAGCCGGTTCCACCTAATGTGTTCCTGGACGAGTTGTGGCGACCATCAGTTAAAACTGAGTCTGAGGAAGAACTGGCAAATCAAGACCCGGATTTGGAATACGTGGCCGCAGTACATGCCATCCCCGAGTGGACAGAGCCATACCTGGCCTACCTATCACGGGGCGAGTTACCAGAACAGGAGGTATTAGCAAGACAAATTCTGAGGCGAGCAAAGGGGTATTCTATCATCAATGGAGAATTATACAAGAGAAGCGCAACAGGAGTCTTCTTGCGCTGCGTAGCGCCAGAAGAAGGCCGACAGATTCTCAAGGAAATACACGAAGGCGACTGTGGGCATCATGCATCTACAAGGTCTCTGGTGGCTAAAGCTTATCGACACGGATTTTTCTGGCTTACAGCTCTGGCAGATGCAGAACGTTTGGTAGCGAGATGTGACGGATGTCAAAGGTACGCTCGCCAAACACACGTACCGGCTATGGAATTAAGGACCATCCCGCTAACTTGGCCGTTCGCCGTCTGGGGTATGGACATGGTTGGTCCCTTCCATATGTCACCATGCAAGAAGACACATCTTTTGGTGGCTATTGACAAGTTTACCAAGTGGGTTGAGGTTATGCCAGTTACTAATTGCGAAGCGGCTACAACAGTCAAGTTCCTGAAAAGGATCATCTACCGGTTTGGGTATCCCCACAGCATAATCACCGACAATGGAACTAACATGTCTCTTGGCGAGATGGAGAAATTCTGTGGCAACAATGGCATCCGGCTTGATGTTGCATCAGTGGCTCACCCGCAGGCCAATGGGCAAGTGGAGAGAGCAAACCAAGAATTGCTTCGTGGGTTAAAACCACGGTTGCGAGTCCCCTGCGTTAGGGCTGCTGGCTCATGGGTCGAAGAACTACCTTCTGTGGTTTGGGGTATCAACACTACACCTAACAGGTCTACCCAGATGACCCCCTTTTTCATGGTATATGGTGCGGAAGCAGTGTTACCAAGTGATATTATTCACGATTCGCCCAGAGTATCAGCTTACGTCGAAGTAGAGAACGAAAAAACCCGGCAGGACGCCGTAGATATGTTAGAAGAACAAAGAGAACAAGCCCTGGAAAGATCAGCCATATATCAGCAAGATCTACGGAGGTATCACAGCCGGCGTGTGAAGACCCGGGTATTCCAGGAAGGAGATTTGGTTCTGTGTCTGGTACAGTCAAACGAAGGAAAACACAAATTATCACTACCATGGGAAGGACCATTTATCATAAGCCGGAACCTACATAACGGATCATATTATTTGATAGATGCAAGGGAAGAGTCGGCTACAGTCAATGACACCGCGCACACCACTTCATCTATGCAAGAAAGAGATAGACCATGGAACCTGGCTCAGCTGCGTCCGTATTATACTTAGTAAAGACTATATTGGCAAGTGGAATTGCACGATGTAATAGGCAGCAGGTTTTCTGACGTACTCTTTTCCTATCCAGGGCACCTTTGGGGACTGGACGGGTTTTTAATGAGGCGGCCTGCTGACCTACATTTTTCATATCAAGTAAAGAGATGGTTATCAAGAAAAGAGATGGTTGTTATCAGTTTTTCATATCAAGTAAAGAGATGGTTATCAAGAAAAGAGATGGTTGTTATCAGGTTATGTATTCTCAGTACGATGCGTATATCTAGGTCTTGGGGGCTGATCGCTTAAATAGCACAGTTACAAACTCAAAGACCCGACCATGATGCCTATGAGTTATAAGGGCCGATTACTCGCAAACGAGTACGGCTACAATCTTATAACCGGACAAAGAAGTCCAAATTTCTTGGCTACTCTTACTTAAGCTCGATGTGACTCGCATTAAAGTGGCATGATTTGTTCGCTTACGATGGCAGTTAGTCATGAAACCCGACGGGGATTGGCTGGCTACGTCTTCGTATTGATATAACAACATGGTATCCACGCGAAAGCCGGCTTACAGTACAAGACAGTCAAAAGGGTCATCTAAACCACAAGTTATGCAGAGTACAAGGCTGAATAGCTGGAAACTCAATGACTATTAAGCATAACTTCAAATCCGATGTGAAACAACTCATGGATCTTTGTGAAAATAGCAATGAGCATTTCGTTGCCTTTTCAAGATCAAGTGTCCTAGGCTCGGCAATCTGGGCCCGGTAGCTTGGAATCTTGAAAAGAACTGGCTTACTTGTATAGTTGCAAAAATCCAAGTATCCGAGTCTTGGGGACTTGGGGACTTCGAAGCAAAATCCGCTTGTCAATACCCATGAGACCCGGAAATTGAGTTTTCACAAAAGGAGCAATAAATAAAACCAGATATCGAGAACAGATGAGCTTAAACTTAAAAAGGTCGGAACAGGCATCGAGTATATCAAGGCCTTAGTGTGCATTACAAAATATTGGTGAAAAAATATCAAAGGTGCACAGACGCACCGCCTAAAAATGACTGTTCCAAAAAGATGTCGACCGACTGACGCTTAAGAAGAGGCATTGGAAACCATATATCACTCGGCGCCCATCTTGGCCTTACCCTTGCCATCATTGGTGGTAGCAGCAACACCCGGATCGGCGGCGCCAGCCCCTGCAGGGGGCGGAACGACTGACGTTGAGGCAGCGGGAGCAGAGCCGGCTTCAGCTTGTTTCTTGGCAGCCTCCGCCCTTATTGCAGCAGCTTCCTCCTTCCACCGAGCCATCATGTCATATGGTTCGGGAAGATCTGACTTAATTGCCACACCAGCAGCATCATAAGCGGGGACAAGAGTATTGACGTCCAGTTCATCAGCGATCACGCTAGCCGGGTGACGGACCTCTTTCTGCACAGCCTGAAAATCCTCCCGCGAGAATTTTGAGCCATCAAGCTTGAATTCGGGGAAGCCGCCCATGAGCTTTGCCAGATCGAGCTTGGGGAAGTAAGCCTTGGCGAGTGATAGCCCCCGGGTCATCCCAACCCGGCAGGACGAACGCTTCCAGTGCCAAATCCACTCAGGAATCGTGGAAAAGGCGTCCAGCATCCTCTTCAGGTCAACATGTCCTCTACCTGGCCAACGTAACTCTTCCAAGATCCATCTGGTTCCGGCACACAGCTGCCGGATAACATTCTTCATGGTCTTCAGCTTGGCAATATCATCCTCATCCGGCATGGCTTCATCCGGGCCTGGAGTAAAATGAATATATAAGATAAGCATTTTTTGCTGTTGGTCAAAAGGATAAACCCGGAGAAGGAAGCATACCAAGCAAAGAACGATAGGTATCAGAAATTTCGACAGAAAGGCTTGTCAGGTCGTCTTCGGCTCGGTGGGCCCTTCTTCGGTACTTCTTCATTAATTGCCTATTCCTTCTGGCTTCAGTCTCAGCCGCTTCGCGTAAAGATATCTCTTTTTCAATAAGCTTGGCGGCGTCTGCAAGTTTCTCCTCATATTGAGTCACGAAAGACTGCATGGATGTTAAAAAGTGTTAGTCGGATAGAAGAGCACGGTTATCAGTCAATGGTATAATAAAGTCCCGAGCAAGTCATGAATGAACTCACTCGGAACTTGGGGACTGGACAAAGGTACAAGCAACATTAGTTCAACTCACCTCATGTTTGGTTATTAAGGCTCCCAGGATGTTTTCTTCGCTGGCTCGTAAGGTGCGCAGGGTTTCCAGCATCTGGGCAAACGTTAACTCATCGGAATGAGTCCGGGAAGAGCCGGCAGCTTGGTCATCTGGCAGGGGGGTTTTCTTTGCATTTGGAGTGGAGACCTGGACAGTCTGAGTGTCCGGGTTGGGAGGGCTCATCTTCGTATCTAGAATTTCTATTTCTTCGTCTACTGGTTCCGATAAGGAAGGAGATCCGACGGTTTGGGAAAGCGGATTGTTCAGAGGGCCTTGTTTCCGGATAGTGGCCGCATCACCACCAGTTGCGGCGTCTACGTCGTCAGTCGGCTTCTCCACCTGGAGGTTACCCGTTTCTGTGTTTTCCGGGTCACTGACGGTGACCTGAGCACTGAAAGAAAGATGAAAAAAGGCAGTTACTAACGATGACGGTGCCTCGGATGAAAGTTCGCTAGAGGCAAAAAGAAATAGTAAGGCAAAAACTTACCCGGCATTTACGGTGTAATCCGATGGGAGCTCGCCACTTGAAGTAGATGAGGTATTCGCAGGAACCACTAATGGAACCCGGAATTTCCCGACACGCGGGTGGTTAGGAGAAGGGTGGCGCTGAGGAGAGTTGGAGGAACGAGATGGAGGAGCACTGCCACGAGGGACTAAAGGGGCGGAGATGCCCGGGTTAAGGGGATCTTCACCCGGGGAGCTCCGAGTCACCCTGCGTTTGGCGGGGAAAGATTCCTTCAAGCACGGCGAATTTGATAATTGATGGTTAAGTCTTCGCATGGCGTCAAAGGAGTAAGATTCAGAAGATAGTGAGGAAAAAGGAACCTTGGATACTGTCCCCCTGCTTTTCCTCTTGGCCCCGGCTGTTGCCTCTGGGTCAGACTCGGTTTTCTCCGGGTCATCCTCGTTGTTTCCACCTTCGTCCTCCAGCCCTGTGAACCAGATGTGTATTCATCGGGAAAAAGACAGACGAAAGGAAAGTAATACAAGCAAAAGTATGCAGATCCTGGGTGAGTACCTTCGCTGTCGTCAGTCGCCTCGTCCTCCTCTTCCGGGTCTCTGGAGGGGGGGAGTGGTTCAACTCTCCAGAAGGGGTCATCAGCCTGAGGTAAAAGGATAAGATTAAAGGCTTCGAAGCAGTATCGAGTTGAAATACGGAAACAAATTATGAGAGCCGGATATTACCGCTGGGGCAGGGTTTTCCCGTGTAAACGGGGGTAACCCGGCGATGCCCTTTATCACCTCCAGTTTTTCTGTTGAGAAGCTCTTGATGGTCTTGATAGTATCACCGGTCGCAAAGCTTTTGGTGGAATAGCGGAGTGCATCTGTGGTGTGTCCCGAATACTCGCACATCAATTTGGTGCGAATGGAGTTAGGTTGGATTCGGAAGTCGACCCATGTCTTTATTAAATTGAGCCCTATGAGGCCTTGGGCCGAGAGGATGGCTATTTTGGCTAGTGCAGGAAGGATTGCCTCCCTGTCTGAGTCTGGTGCAAAGGCACTGAAAGACTCGGAAGGTTCGAGGGGGGTCTCTGAATAACCCGGCAGCTTCTTTTTGCTGTCGGGGGAGGTGTCGCGACAATAAAAAAAGGATAACTGCCAATGTTTGGCACAGGATTGCAGGTTGAGGGTTGGCATTAAAGAATTCCTACGGCGTTGGATGGATACCCCGCCGCAAGTGAGAAGCGCCCCGTCGCCGCTTTCGCGGCACGGTTTGCATTGGAATAACTCAGTGAAAAGAGTCAGGTTTGGTGGCATGCACAAATACGACTCAGATAGAACTATGAAGTGGGTGATGTTCAACATAGAGTTAGGCCCTATGTCGAACACCCGGAGTCCGTAGTGATCTAAGACCTCCCTAAAGAAAGGGTGACCCGGGGGGCGAAATCCTCGGGTCACGTGCTCTACAAAGAAGATTACCTCGTCTTCTGCGGGAGTGGGATGAGTTTCGTTACCTGGCACCCTCCAGCGGATGTCTTTCTGAGAGGGGAGGGTGCCTAACTCGGTTAATTCGTCCAACTTGGCCTTAGTGGTTGTGGAGCGCCCCCAATTGGCGGATATGGCTTGGGTGGTCTTTGCTTGAGCCGGATGTTTTCCTTGTCGCTTGGGAGCCATGGGGTCAGCCTGCGAAACACAAAAAGAAAAAGATGTATGAAATAAGACCCGGGAAAGTTGAAATATCCGAGTATAAGGTATCAAGAGGGTACGAAGTTGAGAACTGTCCGGGTATTGAGCACACTTGTGGAAATTGTTGGTCACTTACGTAGGAAAAGGTATTTGGGGATGACGGATGGTTGCCCATATTTATACCGCAAATGAAATAGCTGGAAAAGGAGGGTTTTCCGGGTGTTAATGCAATAAGCGGAAAACAGCGGAGGAACGGATCTAGATGGAGAGGTTCGCGGATGGCTTTTAAGTAAAATTGGTGATCAGTGATGGTTGGAAGATCATTTGTGACTATCAGGCAGGCAATTAAAGGGGTTGGCGAGCATTGAATCGATCTAATCTGGTGCAATCGGACAAGTAATTCGCGGGATGACCTAGATCTGACCTTGGATGGATTAAAATCTGCGGGGCTGAATTAATTGATTGCGAAGAGCTTACCGAGAAGATTGGGGCTTAATGTGATGGCGACGAGCGGTGCGGCTCGGATGGGAGGAATGGAGGTACAAAGGTGGCGCTTGACGGCGGCGCGAGGCGATTTAAGGGCGGGCGCGGCCGCTGTTAATCTTGCGTCAGTAACAGGCGCGAGTTCTTCACGATGGTGCTGCGAAGGTGTTAGGAGCAATGAGGGAGAGGAGAAGTTGTGGCGTGGTGATGGGCTTAGGGTTACCCTCTAAGCGCTATTTATAAGGCAAGGGAGAGCTTATCTTAACGGCTAGGAGCCGGGAATCGCGGAGTAATGGTTATCCACGAAGATTTCGCAAGATGTGCGTCAAGTGTTGGGCAAGGCATCGTGACAGAGGGAGGAAGGGGTTCGTCCGTAATGACAGGACTGGTTATCAAGCATGAGATCTTGTCATTTCTTATTGTGGTTTGGATTTAGGAATTTGGACCCAAGTATATGGAGGAAAGGTCCGGGTTATTGTATGGCCACCATGGAGTGAGGCCTAGCTGAATATCACGATATCTTAACTCAGTTTTCGTACGCCCGCATGATCGGTATCTTTGCAGGGAATAGCAAGCGCTTCAAGGAGATCCGTGAAGCCCAAGCTATTCTGGGGACTACTGATGGGGGGATACTAACCCGGTATGCCAGGCTCCGGGAAGTAACCCGGCCCAAAGGATGGTGTGCAGGATCCGATTAATGATAAAGATGTTTGTGGAGGCCCAAGTTCGTGGGCCTAGTGATCCGGATTAGGGATGGTGTAAAGGAAAGTTAGAGTTAGCACGCCGTGTCTGGGTAGGACCCGGGTGTGCCTTGTAGAAAAAGCTAGGGGGTACGGGTGTTATATAAACCGACCCCCGGGTATAGTTTGAGAGAGAGATCTAAGAACCCTAACAATATCGGGTGGTATCGAGTATCCAGTGTAAACCCTAATCGAGTTATTGTATCGAGAATAGAGAACCGGCGACTTCGATTGCCGGCTGTCAGATCAAGTTGTATCATGTCTTCCTTTGAGCTAAACCCTCTCCCGAACGCCTGTGTCGACTTGCCCCAAGATCAGTTACCCCTGGTAACATCTGCCGTGATTATCCCACGACACCCCTTACTTTCCGTTGATCCCAAAGTATTTGTATCTTGTGATGACTGGTTACGCCGGTATCTTGTGAGTATGGGTTATCCACTTGCCAGTACTTAACCGTACTGACCCACGAATCTTTTTCGTGGCTGCATATTCAATATTGCAGTCAACAGGTTTGAAGTCTGACGACGTTAGCTTGGGAATCCCTCCGGCTTGGCCTGGGCAGGGATTGGACGCTCTCGGTTATCTTCAGGACTCTTAGTCCAATTTGGATCTTGTCCGTAGCCGGACGATATGTTGTTTCTTCCGCTGTTATTTGGATCTTTGTATTGTATCAGTTGTATCCCTGACTCGTTTGAGTCATCTTGTAAATCTATTTTCTGTTGTTGTTGTGGATTATTCGTGAACTGTTGTAATGTTATCACAAGTGGCAACCTGGAATCGGTTATTATGTGGATTTTGGCGGGAATGCTGAAATCTGCATAGTGCCCGATCTCGGGGCGTCACAGGTTTGTGGTTTGGTGCAACAAAAGCCCCAATAGTTGGTGTTATGTGCAATTTCCTCTAAACGTATCCCTAATTTCTGAGGCTCCATGATCACATTATGCCAATTGCTACATGCTTTCTCCCTTCTTTATATCATTTTTATACGTTTTCCGGACTAACCTATTAACAAGATCCCACAGAGCCAGTTCCCTGTTTTCTGCTGTTTTTTTGTTTCAGAAAAGTTGTTCTGGAAATATTCTTAGAACTGGAAAATTCAAAGCCCGGAAGTCCTATTTTCCCCGGAAGCATCCAGAAGACCGAAGAAGAACCGAAGAGGGGCACCAGGGGGCCACACCATAGGGTGGCGCGCCCCCTGGCCGCGCCAGCTATGGGTGTGGAACCCCCGGCCTCCACTTCCTTCGCCCTTTCTCCTATTTAAGCCCCCAGATGGAAAACCCTAAACACCTTATCTAAATCCGAAAAATTTCTGCAGCCATCGTCACCATCAAGCCCAGATCAGGGGGGTTCTGAAGCTGTTTCCGGCACCCTGCCGGAGAGGAGATCATCACCGGAGGCCTCTTCATCACCACGCCTTCCTCTGGAGTGATGTGTGAGTAGTTCATCCTTGGACGACGGGTTCGTAGCTGTAGCTAGATGGTTGCCTTCTCCTCATATGCCTCCATGTTTAGATCTCGTGAGCTGCCTATCATGATCGTCATTGATCTTATGTAATTCTCTGTGATGTGTTTGCTGGGATCCGATGAATATTGACCTTATGCCAAGTTGATTATAGTCTTTATTTGCATATGTTATTTGTGATCTTGCCTGCTCTCCGTTGCTAGTGGTTATTCTGGCCAAGTAATTGTTAGTGACTCCAAGAGGGAGTATTTGTTCTTGATAGTGGGTTCATGCCTCCTTGTTGCCTTGCTATAGTGACAGAAACGTGAAGGGGGAGGATGTGCTGTTGCCATTAGGGAGAAAACAGCGGTGAGAGTGCCCGCGTGCATAATCATTGCTTACATAACACACTTTGTTTAATGCAATTATCTGTTGCTTGCAACTTAATACCTGAGGGGGCTCAGATGATAACCTGAGGGTGGATTATTAGTCATAGATGCAGATGAATGTCGGTCTATTTATCTTGTTGTAATGCCCGCACTAAATAGCATAGTAATCTTCATGTTATATTGTGCACTACGGTGCAACCTTTATTTGTTAATTGCCCAGCTGTAATTTGTTCACCTAGCATGCTATCTTTTATGGAGAGACACCACTAGTGAAACTACGAACCCCGGTCCATTTTCCACACTGTTAAACAAACCACAACAATTTCCTGCTTTCTTTACTTTCTGCAAGCATACACTGTTTTTCCACACTATACACATAATCTTTGTTTTCAGCAAGACCGATAAGATTGACAACCTCACTGTACCGTTGGGGCAAAGTATTTTGGTTGTGTTGTGTGCAGGCTCCACGTTGTTCCTGACACCGGTGAAGCGCCAGCACCACCGTCAGTGGCATCAACCTTCCAAAGATTCTCTTTCTCCCACTGGATTGATAACCCTGGTCCTGAACTAAGGGGAGAACTTCCTACCGTTGTGGTCATCACACCCTCCTCTTGGGGTATCCCAACAAGTGCAAGACCTGCACCATCAAGGACTTTTTTTGGCGCCGTTGCCGGGGAGAAGGAAGTATTCTCGCAAGGGGAGTCTCTCACTCTCAATATCTTGTTTTTATTTTTTTTGTCTTGTTTTTATTTTTTGTCTTGTTTTTATTTCTCTATATCAAAAACACAAAAAAATAGTTTATTTATCTATACCAAAAACACACAAAAAATAGTTTACTTCATAGTTGTTATTTATTTGCTTGCTTTTGTGTCTAGTTTTGTTCCTTTCATTATGTCACCAAAAGAAACAATATTTTCTTTCAAATAAGGGAATGATGAAAACTTCAAAGAAGCTTGGTCTAGAGCTTTTTATTCTTATTGCAAAGGTTAACCTAAGGTGACTCTGAATCTGTTCCTTCGTAGCTTTTATTTTGGTCTTGTTCTTTGTTATAGATATGCTTTGGATACTGTGGTAGGAGGTGATTTCCTTAATTGTGACAGAGATCAAGCTTTCAATGCTATAAGAAAATTAATTGCAACCTACAGCTTACCCAGTAGTTCTAATTAACCTTTGCAGACATTTATGCTAGATTAAATACTCTTGATTCACATATTTTTGTTTTAAAAGAGGGATATAGCCAAATTCATGAACATCTTGATCATGTCCCAATAAATTTTGATTCAAAAAATATGATCCCTTTGGTTAAAGTTGTTATAAATGGTGAAACTTTTCATGCTCGTTGTGATATCATGTCTGAATTTTGTCTTATGCCTAAGGAGATTTATGAATCTTTGAATCTTTGGGGGCTAGCTGATGGAGGAGAAGAAATTCCTCTCATTAATAACACCACTTTATATCCCATTGGGATAGCTGAGGGAGTGTTTAAAAAAATCATGGGAAGTACCGTATCCAATGATTATCTTGTTATTGAATGTGTAGGAGAAGGAAGAATTACGCTGGGAAGATCCTTGCTGAAACTCCTGGGGGCAGCAATAGATGTGAGGAATGGTACATTAAAATTTACCTTCACACCATGTGAACACACATTCCCCCAACCCAAGAAGAAGGGTAAGAGGAGAAAAAAGAGAGTTATTGTTATTGATGTTGATGCTTCTTCACTTGAAAACACTTGAGTTGATTTTTCTGTGCCTAGCTGAAAGGCTTTAAAGAAAAGCGCTGCTGGGTAACAACCCGTTTTATTTCTCTGTTTTCTTTTGTTTTATTTGGTGTGCTTTCACCTGGGTCTTGTCTATTTCCTTAGCAACCCTTCTGTATCTTTTCTTTGAGTTTTTGTTGAGCCAAGTAAAGCCACTAGTGGAAAGTTGAGCCTATATTGCGGATTTCTGCGCAGGAAACAGATTTTTGCTGTCCACTGTAAATTCCGTTAAACATCACAGAAAATTCAAAATGACATGAGCTTTTTTGTGATTAATCCTGAGTTATATACGCAACTTTTCTTAGAAGACCACTTTTTTTATTTGAGCAACATAAGAGTTTTGAAAAAATCGATCTTTACCTGTTGTCCTATTTTTGACAGATTTCTGCCATTTATCGCATTTGCATCTTAATCTCTTTCTTTTGGTGTTCCTTTGAGAAAAAGAGTTTTGAAAGAAGTTGTGACAGTATCTCATGTGTTTTTGAGTGTTAGACTTTTGTTGAAACTGAACCATGTGGATTTATTATTTCAATTGCACTAATGTTGCTAATCAAGATTGTGTGAATTTTGATGTGAAGGAAGTTTTCAAGGGTCAAGAGAAGAGGATGATATGATGTGACCAAGAAGAGTGAAAAGACTAAGATTGGGGATGCCTCGGTGGTACATCCAAGAAAATTCCAAGAAGACTCAAGCGTCTAAGCTTGGGGATGCCCAAGGCATCCCCTTCTTCATCAACAAATTATCAGGTCACTTCTAGTGAAACTATATTTTTATTCGGTCGCATCTTATGTGCTTTACTTGGAGCATCTTTTATTTTTGTTTTCAGTTTGTTTTTTCTTTTGCTTTCAGTTTGTTTTTATTTTCATAATAATCTTGGTTGGACCCCAGCATTCTTTTATTGGAGAGTGACACACTCCGCTTTTTCTTGAGAATACGTTGTATTCTTAGTCTATGTGTGACTGCTGCATTCATTTAGCTTCTGTTTTGCATGCATCTCTTGTTAGAGCTGTTAGTTTTAGTAGTATTATTTGATTAATATCATGTTTTCTTGCTGTATCATAAAGATTATTTTTGTTAAAGCATGTTTTGTATGGTGCTTGTTGGGAGAAACAAAAAAACTGTTGCTTGAAGTAGAATTTATAACAGTACTAGTAGAAGCTTGTATATACTGTGGCTAGGACTTTTTCATGCCATGCTAAATGTTATTTTAGTTTTAAATCCTTGTGGTTATTGAGTAGCATGATTAGCCTCAGATAGCTGAGAGTGTTTAATATGTATTGAAAGATTCATGAGTTGGTCTTGTCATAGTAAAGCATCAATATATGGTATTCTCTTTCGAATGTTTTATTTGGTTGACTTGGCGCATGCTCACACCATGTTTATGACTACAAACCAGTCACGAAAAGCCTCCATGACCACTTAGTTTTTGAACTTGTGATACTACTTATGTTTTAATTAATGATGCTTATGTCGCTATCCATGATTATGGCTCTTTTCCTCTCTTGATTTGTCGCTCCCAGTCTATTGCTAGCCTCCACCTGTACTGAGTATGAGCTCTACTTGTGCATCCGAACTCCCTTAAACCAAAGTTTTACCCATTGTGTCCACCATACCTACCTACATGTGGTATTTAACTGCCATTCCAAAGTAAATTGCTCATGTGTTACCTTCAAAACCTTCAAAATTACTCCTGTTTTATGTTCCTGTTTTTGCTCATGAGGACGTAAATAGAGAATCTTTATCTAACTTGATGATTGGATTTCACACCCTGGACTAGTGGCTGCATCCGCTTATCCAAATGATAGAAGAGCTGGCAGCGGGGTGCCCCGCCCCAAATTAATGCATACAAAACCTCTTCACTATTTTTCCCCCTGATTTATAAGTCAAAGCATAATTGTGTAAACGAAAGAGAAAGAGGGATGACCTTCTACACCAGTTGCGTCCTTCACCATGGGAGCCGCTCTTGTGAATCCAGTTGACTTGTGACGTACTGTATTTTCTGTTTACTACTGTAGCACCCTACCTTTTAATAAAGATAGAACACCTGTGTATCCTGCTATTCCCGAGATCTCTGATAGCATACACATGGCAAAATGAAATATTCATTGCAATAGCATAATTATACATCGTTCATCTAGTGGATAAGAAATAAAATAAACTTACAATTGGCATAGTCATCATGGACTAGCCCAATAAACATGGCTTCAAAGTAAACACATCGGAAACAATTCATCAATGAGCCCTCTTCATCTTCATGCGCCATAGGCAGAACATGTTGGCGATAGACTCGAGATCCTAAACGAAATCCTCACTCGTCTTCAGATTTATCTGCACGTTGGAATATTCAGCCCCCACGGGGGAGGAAGTCAGTACAAACAATGTACTGGCAAGTGACACTTGTATGGTGGCAGTTTTGAGGAACAACTAGCTACATGATATTTGGCTAGTGGAGTCTGGGCTATTTGCATAAAGCCAGTTTTGTCCTATATTTTTAAATCAATGTAAAATATTTGGAAATCAACATGGGAGGACACACCATGTAGTTTGATAAAGGCATCATGGGCAGACACACCATGAAGTTTGATAAAGTCATCATGGGTAGACACACCATGAGTTTGAAAAGTCATCATGGGTAGACACACCATGAGTTTGAAAAGGTAGCACAGAGGGGTAGACACACCATGTGCACTAGGAAAAAGGTTTCTAACATGTTTTAATTTATTCAGAAATGATGAGGAGATCCTTCAGTACCAACTATGTCTAGTTTGCTCAACTGGCCCATAACCGGGGACACGTCTCGGCTCGTGCTTATAACGGTGCAAATAGAAGCTCGTATAGACTATGGCTAGACTTTTTCATGTCATGTTGGATAATGTTTTAATTCTATGCTTAGTAGTTATTATTGTAGCATGACTCTTCTCAAATAGCTGAGAGTGCTTAATGTGCTATTGAAAGAATCATGAGTTGTTTTTATCACATTGAAGCATAAATTTGTGGTGTTCTCCTTCGAATGCTTTATTTGGTTGACCTGGCGCATGCTTACACCATGTTTATGACTACAAACCAGTCACTTATAGCCTCTATTATCATTTAGTTTTTGACTTGTAATACCATTTATGCTTTGATTGATAATGTTTTTGTTGCTATGCATGATTATGGTCATTATTGCTCTCTTAATTTATCGCTCCCAGTCCTTTGCTAGACTCCACCTGTACTGAGTATAAGCTCTACTCGTGCATCCAACTTCCCAAAACCAAAGTTTTCCAAATGTGTCCACCATACCTACCTACATGTGGTATTTAACCGCCACTCCAAGTAAATTTCTCATGTGCTACCTTTAAACTTTCAAAATTATTCCTGTTTTGTGCCCTTGTTTTAGCTCATGTGGAAGTAGTAGTTGGGTTTGTTGTCTTCCATACTAATTAAGTACCCCGACTTGCATGCTTCATATGCTCGTCATTAATTTTGCAAAAGAGCTGGTTAGACCATTATAACATCAAAAAGCTGAACAAATAAATACCTCCTCCATTGTATGAGATTGTTGGCAGGCACCCGAGGATTCAGTTAGCCATGGTTTGCGAAAGCCAGGTGGGAGGAGTGTCATACTATATAAAGAGCATGCTATAAATTCTTAATATAAATAATTCGGAACCGCTCTCAACTTGTTTAGTATGGAAGATGGCAAGAACTATATTACCATTCGTTGACATAAGCATACAGCTCTCTAAAAAATGTTTTCAATACCCTTGTTTATAAAATAAAAAGCTCTAGCACATGAGTAAATCCCTGCTTCCCTCTACGAAGGGCCTTTCTTTTACTTTTATGTTGAGTCTCCATCTTCTAACTTTATGCACAATTAAGAGAGCGTAGTTGCCATTCTGAGTTTAATGCGCATCAGTCCCAAAGATTATTATTGATTGATTCATGATGTGTTATTACTTGCTCTCAAATTATTTGTTCTAGTCATCCACTTGAACTTTCAAGGTGTCCTAGCATTTATGTTTTGCCACACTTTCAAGGACATGCGAAATATCACTTTGCTATGTTTTCTTCATGCTCGAAACAAACATATAACTTTCAAGTGCATTATTATTCATAATCTTTTATTTGTGTTACTTTTCATGATGCAAAATGATTTCTAAGCTTCCTTGTTAGAATTATACCCACCATGCATGTGTTTAAAGTACTATGATCTTAGCTTACATATGCTTTTACAATTTAGATGATCAAGTTTATATTGGTAGCATGGCACCTTAAAAATTATTTGTTTTATCGTTTTACCTACTCGAGGACGAGTAGAACTAAGCTTGGGGATGCTTGATACGTCCCAAACGTATCTATAATTTCTGATGTTCCATGTTGTTTTCATGCCATATGCTACATGTTTCCTATACACTTTATGTCATTTTTATAGATTTTCCGGGACTAACCTATTGACAAGATGCCACAGAGCGATTTCCTGTTTTCTGCTGTTTTTTTGTTTCAGAAAAGTTGTTCTCGAAATATTTTCGGAATTGGACGAAAAAAATCCCAAGGTCTTAGAATTCCCGGAGCATCAACGGAGTCGAAAGGATACCCGGAGGGGGGCCACAGGGAGGCCACACCTTAGGAGTGTGCGGGTCCCTCCTGGCCGTGCCTACAGGTGGTCTGGGCCCCCCGGGCACCCACCGACATCGCCCTTTCGCTTATATAATCCCCCCGATGTATAAACTCTAAGATATCAATCCTCTGTCCACAAAAAGTTCCGTAGCTCCGCCGCCGCCACCGACAAGTTTCAAGGGACAGAGATCTCTGTTCCGGCACCCTGCCGAGACGAAAAAGTGCCCCCGGAGCCATCTCCATCGAATCCACCGCCATCTTCATCGCCGTTGCTATCTCCCATGATGAGGAGGGAGTAGTTCTACCCCGGGGCTGAGGGCTCTACCGGTAGCTATGTGTTTCATCTCTCTCTCCCATGGTGTGATCTTTATGTGATCATGAGCTTTGCAATCTAGTTGAATAAGTAGATGTTACTCTTCATCTGTTATGCTACTCAAGTGGTTTTGTTATGAGATCTCCGTAGACACTTTGATCACGGTGTAAAGGTGACAGTGTGTTCACCGTGTGGTTTAGCATGATATTTATATTTTGTGTTGGATGGCCCTATGAAATTGTGGTGTTTGTTTGGAACCATCTAGGTCTCATGGTGATTGCGTGGGGATTACCTATATGGGGAAATGCGAACTCTAAGGAGTGCTCTTATAGCCCTACGCAATGATTGGTGTTTGTTATCCGACCGGAGTGGTTCGGAGTAGCATAGTGAAGAGATGATATTTATGCATTCAATTATGTTATTATTGTTGAGAGTGTCGACTAGTGAAAGTATGATCCCTAGGTCTTATTTCTAAGCATTGAAACACTATTTACAACCAGTTCTGCTATATGTTTGCTTGCTGGAATTTTTATTTAAGATTGCTAATATCACTTATAATCATCCATATTACTTGTATTTCACTATCTCTTTGCTGAACTAGTGCACCTATACAACTGACAAATGTATTAGGTGTGTTGGGGACACAAGATACTTCTTGTATCATAATTGCAGGGTTGCTTGAGAGGGATATCTTTAACCTCTACCACCCTGAGATCGATAAACCTTGGGTGATCCACTTAAGGGAAACTTGCTGCTATTCTACAAACCTCTGTGACGAAGGGATGGATCCTAGACCTGTCGGGTGGGCCTACCCGGTCTAAGGCCCAAGATCCAAGCTCCAAGGGAGACGCCATGAACCGTTCTAGAAGGCCCAATCGAAGGCCCACCCGTAAAACCTTGCGGGTTAAGAAAGGAAACTTGTAACCGACTTTAGGTTAGGGTTTGTATCCCCCTGGGCACGGTTTGGGACCGGGCTATCTATATAAAGCCTGGAGAACCACCGGAGGGCAGGACCAAGCAATATCGCACCACCAAATTCTTGAGATTGAGATCATACTCTCGACTTGAGCATCCCCCATTGTAACTGATCTACTCATTAATACAGATCAACAGAAGCATGAGTAAGGGTTTTACCTCTACGAGGGCCCCGAACCGGGGTAAATCGTGCCCCCTGTTTAGCCGACGATTGTCACCAGCGCCTACACGTTCTCCTACTCGAAACCCTATGGGCTCACCCAAGGGACTTGTTGAGATGCATATTCGACAATTGGCGCCGTCTGTGGGAACGGCGAGCGCTGGATCTCCGGCATCTTCGGCCTCATCGACGACCAACTCACGCTGGAACCCCGGAACTTCGACTCCAACCAATCCGATCCGAATCGAATCGGTCATCATCGCCCCTCACTCGCCGAAATCACGCCCGGTATTCAGCGACTTGGAGAAGAGTATCACCCTGACGTTCGGGAGCTTCCAGTTCTCCGCCAACAAGGACGGAATTCTTCACTTCCCCGAGCAAACCAATCTCGAAGGATCGGGATCTGGGTCAATCTCTAGCCCAGGAGCTATCGATTCGCGACCCTACTACGCGGATCGCGACTTGGCGAAAAGCGGCGAATCTATCCGCCTCAACACCAGCAACTTCCATACCCTCTCCACAGAGGAACCTTCTCGGGTCAGGAAAGCCTGCCAAACTACGCCTAGGACCCGGGATCCATATCTAGCTCAGGTCTGCATGGCAGGATCAGGAGATCCACCCGAAGATACTGAGAACAGCGCAAGGGAACGCGCTACCATCGGCGTCTCGCGAGCCGCTTGGGATCGAGCAAAGGAGGCCATCCGCACAAGCAAACCACTGGAAGTCGGAGCTCCTCATGAGGATATGACCGCCTACCACTATCATCTAGTGAGACCGGCTACTATAATCAAGGAAGCTCGCATAGATCTAGCCGAGCGGAGGAGATTAGCAGACGAGTCGAGCCAGCGCCGAGCCACGCTATCCAAAACACCTTCTGTCGGAAATCGTCCCGCAAGAAAAGGATATGTCTCAAGAACCGTGACCATGGATGGAGAGTCCCTGACTGGAATCAGCAAATCACTCGAAGCTTCCCTTATGCGCGTCGACGAGGATGGAAACGTCTATCCGCAAACTCCCTCCGCCACAGTACTGGCTGCAGCCACCTACATGCAGACAAATCAACCAGGGGAGAACGACCCCCCGTGCAGAGCAATACAAGCAAGTCCAGAAAAGATTAGGCATGGCGGTCGCAAGGCTCGCCTCTTACGATCGCAAGAAAGCAGCAGAACAAAAAGATAAGGAAGTGCCCCGCAGACATAGGAGTACATCGCCTAGCAAGGAAAAATTGCCTCGTCGCGCGCGAGGAAAAGAAGCTCGACGACGCGGAGATAGTCCAGTGGCAGTGACGACAGCCCGAGAGATCGAGACCGTAGCCGCAGCCCGCGAAGAGGTCGAGATCGCAGCCCGCGAAGAGGTCGAGATCGCAACCCGCGGAGAGATCGAGATCGCAGCCCACAACGACACAGCAGCCGCTCGCGACACCGCAGGAAGGAGCCACGGAGAGATGTCAACCGCGACGAGCCCGGATACAATGCGCGACCAGACATCGCTCAACACAAGGTTGACAAAGCTCGAGCGGCCAGGAATCGCGCGCGTTCCCCATCTACCTCCTCCGACGAAGAGGTCTGCGGAGCCTTATGTTTTGCTTGCAACATCCGCGAGGCACCGCTACCCAAGAGGTTTAAGCTCTCTACGGAGGTGCAAAAATACGACGGTTCGCAAGAGCCACAAGCTTGGTTTTTAGATTACCTCATGGCAGTAAAATGCCAACGTGGGAACAAAAACACGGCTATGCAGTACCTTAACCTACATCTCATAGGCGCTGCACGCAGCTGGCTCGAAGGAAGACTGAAGGCATGTTACAAATCTTGGGACGATCTAAACCTCGACTTCTGCAAGAATTTTTAGGCGACGTACAAAAGACCTGCAACCATCGAGGAGTTACGAGCTTGCAAACAGAAAAGTGGCGAGTCTACTCGTGAATATATTCAGCGATGGACCACACTCAGGAATACAGCAGGGAACATATCAGAGGAGGTTGCAGTCGAAGCATTCGCCAAAGGAGCTCGACGAACCGCCTTCTGGGAAGAGCTGGGACGGATAGCTCCTAAAACCATTGGAGAACTTATGGCTATAGCTGACAGATGGGCCAATGGCGAGGACGCGGTGCGCAACGAGAAAACATCATCACCAACACTAGATGACGACCGCCATAGTCGAAAGAAAAGAAGAAAGCATGACGATTGCGACGATCGGGAAGAACTAGTGGCGGCAGAATTTACAAGAAATCGTGACAGCGGATATCGCGGAAATCGCGAGTGGAAGCCAAAACCAGAGGACAAAACTCCTGAGGAGGACCTTGATGGTTACTGCACGCTACATCTATTCACAGAGAAGCACACTGGAAAAACTAAAGCAACACACTTTCTCAAGGATTGCCGAAAGTTTCTTGACATCCACGAGGCCTTCTCGAAGAAAAACAGAGCAGCAGTCAATTAGGGCTACCCGCAGCTCCCTAGAGGAGGACCCCAAGGATTCCACCCGCCGCAAGCCCTGCCCCCACCAGGAAACCAAAACACGGTGCTAGCCGTGCTGCCCGCGCCACCCGCCCAAAATCAGGGAGCCAATCGATACTCAAATCCAGCAGGACTCCTAGGGATGATACAGAAAGTTTGCCCGTCCCGCAGGGCCCAGAAAACAAACACTCGACATGTATTCATGGTTGTCCAGGCACCACCATCCCAACCCGAGTATCTGAAGATGGCCGACCAGCCGATAATTTTTCCAAGGAAGACCATCCCCCCGAGTCTATCGACCAGGGCGTGCCGCACTCGTCATCCAGGCGCAAATAGGAAACTATGAACTCGCCCGAGTATTCATGGACGGAGGTAGTGGGATTAACATCATTTACGCGGACACACTTCGCAGGATGAACAGGAACCTAGACGAACTCGCGCAATCAGAGACATCCTTTCACGGGATAGTACCAGGGAAGGCAGTCCGCCCAATCGGAACAATAAACTTGGAGGTGGTGCTCGGCAACCGAAGCAATTACAGACGAGAATTCCTCGACTTCGAAGTAGCCGACTGGCCCTCACAGTACCACGCCATTCTTGGCCGAACAACGTTCGCCAGATTCATGGCAGTACCACACTATGCATACCTGAAGCTCAAGCTGCCTGGGGAACATGGTACCATCACCATCGACGACGATTTCCAAAAATCCAATAAATGCGACATCGAGTTCAACGAGATCACAAAATCCTTCGGGATGCAGGAAGAGCTGGAAGAGATAGCAAAAACCAAGGATCACTCCGTGATGCCTCTCACCAAGAAGAACGCCCCAGAGCTCGAGTTCAGCGCAAACAACGGCACTCAAAAACATCAGGTGCACCCGACCGAATCTACGGAAACAGCGATGGTGTCCACCACCCTCTCGCCAGCATAGGAAGACGCGCTCGTCGAACTCCTCCGTGAATACTGGGAAATTTTTGCCTGGCAGCCTTCAGATATGCCAGGGATACCCAGGGAGTTCGCCGAGTGTCGTGGTGGTGTCACGGCAGATGCCATAGGATGGCTAAAGTTGTGGGGACGATGGACGCTGGAGGCGCTCGGGGAGGGATCACGCAGCGAGTAGCCGCGTGAGTGTGAAGCTAGCACTGCAAACAACAAGATCTACCCAGGTTCAGGGCCCTCGTGTGGAGGTAAAACCCCTACTCCTGCCTTTCTCTCTTTATATTCCGGTCTCACCGAGTAGCCACAGTACAGGTGTTTCTCTCTAAGCTACTGTAGTCCTTAGTCGTGTTGTCAATCGGATCGTCGTCCCTCGCGCAGGAGGAGGCAGGGCACCTTATATACTGGTGCCCAGCCGGATACAGCCAAGGTGTCGACACTATGTGCACACTGTGTACTTCCGGGTTCCCGCTGACACCTTTACACCTTTTGGCTTCCTGGATTGTCTTCATGTGCAAAGTCGTTCCGCAGAACCGATGAGCTGATCTGTTATCACTGCCACGAACACAGTGTAGGTCCCCCTATCCTGCGACGCCCTGCTGACACACTGTCACGGTCAGGCACGCGCTCCGCAGATGAACAGTGCCGTGAACAGTGCCAAAGTACGGACCCGGGATACGCGGGATCCTGTGTCAGAACGGCTCCTTTGACTTCTGGCCCGAGTAGGAGACCGCCATTTCTACTCGGACCACTTCCTCTACCCGGAGGAGAATAACTTCCCTGATTCTTCCTCCTGGCCTTCAGTGTGTACGGCCGAATAGCGGACGACCAGGTAGCGAGTACCGGGTAGCCGCTACTCTGCCAAGTGTCTCTTCTGATCTTGCCCTTTAGCACTTGCCTTTACTCTACTCGGGGGTATCCCCCCGACATTAGTCCCCGAAGCTGGTAGAGTCCTGCGAACTTGTTCACTGGGCTCTGCCAGCTTAAAAACCAATCTTGCCTTTGAGCCTTAGGTTGCTGAGTAGAACCTCCGAGTAGCTCTTTACTCTGTCTCAAGTTTCTTTTTTTCCGAATAGGGCTGCTTCTCTTCCCTGTCACCGAGTAAAATGACTTGGCGAATTTTTCAAACAGAATCTCTGCGTGGCAGAGCGAAATCCGGCTTTCGGCAGCGCAACTGGGCACGTGTCACGTTCCCGTACTCCCGACGCCTCGGTGCCCGGGATCTGACAGGCCACGCGCCCAGTTTTCACGGCCCGGGCCCACTAGCCCGTTATGTCCCATCAAGCGCAGTTATTACCCACGACCGCGTCGTGGGATCAACTGTGGCCGTTACGCGCGTGTTCCGCGCTGTGTGCGTTTCTAACCGGCCCACACACCCCACGCCGCACGATCTCCGGGCATAACTGATCCCACTAACTCCAATCGTAACGGCAACCCGCGGGGAGGTATAAATACCCCCTCAGTAACTCTCTTCTTCTCTTCCTGCCCTCACTTTCCCCTCGCCTCTACGTTTCTCCGCCGCCGTCGAGCTCTTCGCCGCCGTGCCACTCGTAGCGCCGAAAGGCTGATCCTTTCCACCGTGTTCCACCAAATCTCCTCCAGATCTCCTCCCCTGCTTGATGGCTCGTGACGACGGCGCCCGCGCCGGGTGGTCTGGATCCACCGTCACTGCAGAGGAGTGCCAGTGGCTCATGAATACGCGGCGAGTTCCTGCCGGCGTCCGCTGCCGGCCTCCTGCTGGCGAGCTCGTCCCCGCTCCGGAGGAAGACGAGCACGTGGTCTTCCTCGCGCACTTCGCGCGGGGATTTGGGCTCCTGGCATCGGATTTCTTCTGCGGCTTCCTCGACCATCTCGGGATTCTGCCGTACCACCTGCCACCGAATGCGGTGGTGATGCTCGCATACCACGCCGTGGTGTGCGAGGCATTTCTGGGCGTGCGCCCCACGCCGATGACCTGGGCGCGCTTCTTCTTCTTCCGGAAGCAGAGCAAGGCCAAGCCGGGTAGCGTGGAGAGCAGCCGCGGCGTGACCGAGACCGGCAGCGCCATGATGGTGCAGCGCAGCGGGACCAATCACCCACGCATCAAGGGTCTTGATTCCGTGCGCAAGTGGCAGAGGACGTTCTTCTACGTGAAGAACATCCCCGTCAAGAAGGACGAGCCCGTAGTCGACCAGATCAACCTTCCCCGGTGGACCAATTCGCCTCCTACCGGGCAGAATTGGGGATTCAAGCCCCCGCTAGATGGCGACATCAAGCAGATCAACGCGCGCCTCGCCAAGCTGAAGGAGAGAGGGCTCAAGGACGACGACCCCATCGCCTGCTGGATCTCCAGGCGAGTGCTCCCGCTACAGCGCCGCGCACACCTCATGTGCTACATGTGCGGCAACCGAGACTGCACTCGGACGACCACATTCGAGCTTAGCAACGCTGATGTGGCCGTCTGGGCGCGCTCCATCATGAGCACCGGCCTCAGGGACAACTGGCAGTACGGCTTTGTGCCGTACAGACGCACGAAGCCGATCAAGCGGGTTAGTACTCTTCTTCCTATTTCCTGCATACAGATTCCGAGTGGATAGCTATATTAGCTTGGGGTGCTTAGTACCCGCACTCTGTGCCGAGCAGGACACTTAGCCGTATTGCTTAGGCTTCATGTGCTTTATGTTTGCACGCCGCACCGAGTAGGACACTTAGCATTATCGCTTAGGCTTTATGTGCTTTATGTTTGCACGCCACACCGAGTAGGACGCTTAGCAGTATCGCTTAGGCTTTATGTGCTTTATGTTTGCACGCCACACCGAGTAGGACGCTTAGCAGTATTATGCTTTCTGTTAGCATCCCGCTCCGGGTAGGATCTCTTATGCTGCTCATTGATTCATGTTTCCTGCTTATATCTCCAGCGCCTTTCTCGCCAGCTCGCTGAGAGCGAGGAGCGCTTCAAGGCCAATTGGCACGCAGACCGGACAGAGGACGACGAGGTCTCCTACGACAGCGCGGACAAACTCAATATCCCTCATGCCGCCCAGACGGATAAGCATCATGTCGACGCGTCCGTCCGAGATTGGTCCGAAGACGACGACGAAGGTAATTGCGTTCACCTTTACGGTCGCGAGTAGCGCAACCCAATTTCCTCCTGTTTCCTGACTGTTTTCTTCTTCTCAACCTTACAGACGATGCTGATGCTGATACTGGTGCTGAAGAGGAGGGCGAGGACGAGGATGAGGAGGCCCTTGACGCCGATCCGCTTGCGGTTGCCGCTCCCGCTACTCGCAAGAGGGCGGGTAGCGGTGCTCAAGAGCCTCCCAGCAAGAAGCCCAAGCAAGCCGTGAAGAAAGTCAAGCAGGGTAGACGGCTACCCCCTTCTCGTGCAGGGTAAGTAACTTTCTTCTGAGTTGCAATTTGCTGTTGCTGCTTTCTCGGAATTCCTTGTTCTGCTACTTCTTCTTGATTTCTTTGGTTTATCACGCTCTTCTTATGAACTTCCTTCTTCTCTTCAGCGCCCCCTTGGACGCTAATGCTGCTGCCGCACCCATCAAGTCCAAATCCAAGAAAAGATCCGCCATCGATGTAGATGCGCTCATCGATCTCTCTGAAGAGGACGAGGGCGCTGCACGGGACAGGTGCGCGCGCCCTCTCCCGTGAAAGGAGAGGACGAGGACGACGCCCAGGACATGGATACTGACGCCCACGATGCCGACCAGGAGCAGCAGTCCCGCGCAGAGCAGGAAACACAGGATGCTGCTCACGACGATAGACCACTTTCTCCCCCAGCTGCCGCAGCCGGGGAGGACACAGAGCAAGGCCCCGAGCAACAAGATCATGCCGCCCTTGAGCGGCAGGAAGAAATCCAGGAGCAGCAAGACACTGACGCTGCTGCCCAGGATGACCCCGCGGCCCAGCCGCGGGTAGAAGGACAAGAAGATCAACTGCAAGACCCCGCTGCCGAGCAGCGGGTTGAGACCACCGATGTGGAGCTGGATCTGCAGAGCCACGCGCAGCCGGATGTTGCGTAGGGTAGCGGGCCCTTGGTGCCGCCTACCCAGCAGGGCACCTCATCCACCGCACCGAGCTCCCCGCCGGTGAAGAAGACCAAGATCACAGCCAGCCCTCCGGCCAAGAAAGATGCGGCCGAGAAGAAGGCTGCTGAGAAGAAGGCCGAGAAGAAGGATACCGAGAAGCCAGCCACCGAGAAGAAAACCGCCGAGAAGCCAGCTGCTCAGCCAGACGCCGCTGTCCGCAGGAATCCTCCTCGTGGCGCTGCGCAAGATTCTGCCGCGATGCCGCCACCCAAACCAAAAGCGAAGCCTGCCGTGAAGAGTGTGCAGCTCACTATCGGTGCTTCCGGCAGCGATGAAGGCATACCTGCTGGATCAAGCCTCCGCGATCCGCCTGCCTACCCGCCTTACCTGTTGCAGACGAGCAAGCAGTACAGCATCCCGCTAAACGCGGCCGAGAAGAAACTTGCTATTACCAGAGGAAAACAGGTCCAGGCTGTGGACTCCAAGCCGCCAGCCAAGAACAAGGACAGGGCCGTTTCAATTTACTCGCGCGAGGTCCAAGAGACCGAGGTGACGTCTACGGGGCTTGACCAGATGATCGACCGGGTAGGCTTCATTGAAGCTGACTGGAACAGCGACGTCCTTGGCAACAAGCCCTGGCACGGCCTTGCCTTGGGCAAGCTGGACCACTGGCGCACTGATTGGAACAAGGAGGACATGGGCTACAACCCCATGACCATCTCGTCCTCCACCAGTACGGTTGCCGCGAAGCTGTTCGTCCACCACAAGAATGCAGAAGACATCGAGCAAACCTACGCGGTAAGTTTTGCTTGTCTGTTCCGAGTTGCTTTTTTCTTCTCTTCTACTCTTCTCCTTCTTATTATCCACCACCCAGTCCCCGAGATTCGGGCCGAGTAGATGGATACTCAATCGAGTTGCCGTCTTCTCGGGTTGAATCTTCAAAACTTTGTCTGATTCCTTTTCTTTCTGCCTCTCAGAATATCCTCTTGAAGAGAACAAATCTGTACCGGTCGCTGCTCTGGAATAACAGCATTGCACGAAGGCGCCTTGAGGCCCTAGAAGCAGAACGCAAAAGCGATGCTGCGACAGAGAAGGAGGTCGTGGACCGTACCCTCAAGATTTCTGAGATCAAAAGTAAGTTTGTAGCTGCGCGGTTCATGCGTTTCGTGTTTACGCCCGCTTATGCTTTCTGCTTTAACCAATTTCACCCTGCAGGTAAGCTTAAGAAATTGGAAGAAGAGCACCAACACTGCCATGTGTTTGTTGAGAACGCCGAGACCACCATCAAGAAAATGGAAGGTGATTGCCATCTTCTCGGCTTATCTTTCTTCTTTTTTCTTCGCTACTCTGCTAACCTTGTTCTTCCCTCCGCAGAAGATCACAAGAAATTTGTCGAGGAGCATCTCGACTGCCTCAAACCCGCCGAGGTGCAGCAGCAATTGGCGAGTCAGGCTGTAGAGTTGAAGAAAGAGCACACCACCGAGATGGAACCTCTCCAACTCCAGCTGCGAACCGCTCTTCAAAATGCCCTCGATATACCTACCGAGAAGAACAAGATAGCAGCCGAGAAGAAGAAGCTTGAAGCAGCTGCCAAGGCCGAGAAAAGGGCTCTTGAGCTGGAGTGCGATACGCTGAGGAAGAGCAACTCGGATCTCATGCTCCAGCTGACCCAGTTCCGGAGGGTGGAAGAAAGGCACGTAGCTGATGAGGAGTCATGGGAGAAGAGGCTGCAGTCGCTACTTTGCGAGCTGAACAGTAAGTACCCGCTTCTCTGCACTTCGCTGTCTCCTTTTGCTTCTCTGCTGCTTGATTCGCTTCTCTTCTCTGCCTCTGTCTCTAATATTCTTGATAGCTTTTTCAGAAATTTTGCCCGACCTCAGCTCGGCTTGCAAACCTGCTCTGTCGAAGGCCCAAGCTGCTCGGACCGAGAAGGGCGAGCCCATGGACACCAAAGCCTCGATCGAGGACAGCCTCACAAACATGCAGGGGCAGCTCCAGCGTCTGAGGGGCGTGGGCACCGATCTGGTGCGCACTGCCTTCAAGCTCCATGACTTGTTTTGGCCTCGAGACTCTACGCCAGCAACCATTCGTGGGCTCGCCGAGAAGCTGAATGGCGTCATGGCCGAGCTGAAGAAGTGGCGAGCATCCGGAGCTCGGGCGGGCGCGGATATGCTTCTCCTATTTATCTGCAGCTGGTACGACAATCTTGATCTCAACCTTATCCTCGAGATGCGCCGGGATTCGAGGTGGGTGAAGGATCCCGACTGCGTGGCTCGCCGTCAGGCAGTCGCGTGGGAGGTTGCCTCCTACGCGGATACCGCGCACTACATCGAAGGCCTCCCCGAGCCCGACACGGATGTGGAAGGCGAGGGCGACGACGAGGATGAGGATGATGACGAGGAGGCCACGGAGTCTGACGGGCTGAGCTGCTTCGCCAGCACTGACGAGAAGTCCGGGAAGGGCAAGGGTACGGCCGTCGAGGATAGCGACGAGGAGGCCGAGAGCGTGGAGATGACCATCGACACCGCGGCCCTTGAGTTCGGCACTTCATCAGGTGCAGCTCTCGACGACACGGCGCTACTCCGCGCTCAGTCCATGGCCTCTACTTCAACGACGGACCCCATCTCGGTGGCTACAGCCACCTCTGACCAGGCTGCCACCAATCCCGAAGCAGATGCTGCAAAGACTGACGCCGCCAACTCGGAAGCTGATGCTACCAAGGCCACCAAAGACGCTGACGCTGCCAAGGCCAACACCGAAAGCGCTGCTACTTCCACTTGATTACGTCCTGCAACACTTATCTTTGAACACTTTTATCAGATCCCCGGAATGTCGGGTGCAGATGTACCAAACAATTTACCTTCCCGTTGCTACTCAGTTTTATCTTATTTGAAGTTTTTATACTTAGTAATTTGAGCAGCTTTGGCTTGATGCCGGATTGCGTTATCATGCGAGTCCCCGAGTTGCATTTTTCACCCACCTTTCCTTTTTATCTCAGCTCTTACCTGCAACTTGTTGCTTTTTTGGTATTCGAGTCACAAGAGTTCAAAGTTGAGGTTTCAAATACTTAGCCACTTAGGAAACAGTCATAGTAACGCTACCCACCACCTAGCCGAAAAGGATAACAACAGACAGCAAAAAACACTCTACTCGGTTGCCACACGCTTCCTTCCCCTTGCAATTTTTCATGTGTTCATTGACTCTTTGGCTTGTTCTCTGGCTTGCCATGAAGCCGGTTTGCGGACAGCAGCAGAGTCGCAGAGTGTCCGGTGAGTATGAACACACTACTTCGTATGCTTTTGAAATTCTAAGCGCAGCAACCGAGTAGACAAAGAAGTAACATAGTAGAAACACTTAGAGCGATTTTGGACGAGGGCAGTCCCCGAGTTCAATTTCAGATTGCAGAGTAGGAGCTTTTACTCGGATAAGAGAGTACATACACACTTTTGCTCATGAATGAAAGCGAAGAAGTAGAGCCACATTCCAGGGGCGCTTAGACTCCTCTCCAGCTGTATCCGCCATGTTCTCCTGTGATGGACGCACGTCGACAAGGTAATAGGCATCATTGTGCAAAGCCTTGCTCACAATGAACGGCCCTTCCCACGGAGGGGACAGCTTGTGCATCCCGGCTGTGCGTTGCACAAGCCTCAGGACCATGTCTCCTTCTCGGAAAACCCTTGGGTTCACCTTTCGGCTGTGATAACGCCTCAAGTTTTGCTGGTAAACAGCTGAACGTGACAGAGTAAGCTCTCTTGCTTCTTCTAGCAGGTCAACGTCGTCTTCTCGAGCTTCTCTCGCCTCCGCCTCAGTGTAGAGGGTTACTCGGGGGGAGTCATGCTCTAGGTCGATTGGCAACACGGCTTCAGCCCCGTAAACCAAGAAGAATGGCGTGTAGCCGGTTGACCGGTTAGGGGTAGTCCTTAGACTCCACAACACCGCTGGCAACTCGTCTAGACAACACCCTGGTGTTTTCAGCAATGGCTCAACCAGCCTTGGCTTTATGCCTGCAAGCAGCATGCCATTTGCTCTTTCCACCTGTCCATTGGACGCGGGATGCGCGACAGACGCGACATCTAGTCGGATGTGTTTATCTCTGCAGAATCTCACCATGGCTCCCTCAGCAAACTTGGTGCCGTTATCTGTGATGATGCTGTGCGGGTAGCCGTATCTCAGGATCACCTCTTTTAAGAATTTCACGGCTGTAGCTCCATCGCACTTCCGAATAGGCTTCACTTCAATCCACTTGGTGAACTTGTCCACCATGACTAAGATGTGTGTCATGTTGCCTCTGGCCGGCTTGAAGGGGCCAACCATATCCAAACACCAAACAACAAACGGCCAAGTGATGGTAATGGTTTTCAACTCAGAAGCAGGCATGTGTATCTTACTTGCGAATCTCTAGCAACCGTTGCACTTTCTCACGATGTCCTCAGCTTGCTGCAGAGCGGTGAGCCAGTAGAAACCATGCCGAAAAGCCTTCTTGACAAGAGCCCGAGAAGAGGCGTGATGCCCACATTCTCCTTGGTGTATCTCCACCAGAATTTCCTCTCCTTCTTCCGGGTCCACACAGCGCTGCAGCACGCCAGTAGCACTTCTCTTGTGCAGCACATCTCTAAATATGGTGTAGCCCTTGGATCTTCTCTGAATTTGCCTGGCAGTCATCTCATCTTCTGGCAGGGTACCGTCCCTTAGAAAGGATAATATGGGCATGGCCCAACTCGGCGTATCCCGCGCAGGAAACAATGGTTCATCCACTTCCATTGGAACAGGCACTGTTGCATCTTTTTCTGCGTTGGGGTTGACTCTCTACAGCCCCGAACGGTTTGCCAGGACTTCCTCAAGGAATGCGACAGTCCCCGAGCTGAGAGGGGCAGTCCCCGAGCTGAGAGGGGCAGTCCCCGAGTAAGGAGGAGCAATCCCCGAGTAAGGAGGAGCAGTCCCCGAGTAGAGAGGGGCAGTCCCCGGGTTGCAGGCGCCAGTCCCCGGGATGGAGACGGCAGTCCCCGGGTCCCCTTTTGCACCTTCCCAGTCAATCTCCATTGGAACTGCTTCCTCATCAGGCAGAGAAGGAACGAAGATGGACTCCGAGTTGGGGGATGGCTTGATGGATGGCTTTCTCAAATGCTCCAAGGCAATCCCAGCCGGGATGTGCTGCCGAGAAGATCCCAACTTGGACAGCTCATCAGCTGCCTCATTCTCTGCTCGGTGGATGTGCTGGAACTCGCAACCTTCAAAGAATCCTGTCATGGTTTGAACCAGGAAGCGGTATGATGCCATATTGGCGTGCAGAGCATCCCAAGTGCCGGAGACTTGCTGCACAACCAGATCCGAGTCGCCATAGCATATGATACGCTGCACACCAACTTCCTTTGCTACCTTCAATCCGTGTACCACGGCCTCGTACTCTGCCACATTGTTGGATGCCTTGAAGTGGATTTGCATCACGTACTTGAGTTGATCTCACTTGGGTGACGTAAGCACCACGCCAGCACCAAGGCCTTCTTTCATCTTGGAGCCATCAAAGTGCATCTTCCAGTAATTGGATACCGGAGTGGGAGGCTCATATTGCACCTCAGCCCAATCCACCAGAAATTCTGCCAGGATCTGAGACTTGATGGCTTCTCTTCTCGCGTACGCGGGGGCGTATGTTGCCAGCTCGATTGCCCACTTGGCTACTCTGCCACTCGCTTCCTTGTTACCCATGATATCCGAGATGGGAGCTGAGCTCACCACTGTGATGGGGTGCTCTTGGAAGTAGTGCTTCAGTTTCTTGGCACCCAAGTACACACCGTACGTCATCTTCTGGTAGTGTGGGTAGTTCTGTTTGGAGCTGGACAGCACCTCACTGAGATAATACACCGGCCTCTGCACACTCTTGCCTTCTTCTTCTCGTTCCACCACAATCACCACACTCACTACCCGGTTAGTAGCAGCAATGTATAGCAGCATTGGCTCCTTGGGTAGCGGACTAGCCAAGATGGGAGCGCTACCCAGCATTGCCTTTAGCTCTTTGAATGCCACATCCGCTTGCGGTGTCCAGACGAACTTGTCACTTTTCTTCATAAATTGATACAAAGGCAGGGCCTTCTCGCCCATTCTGCCCAGAAAGCGGCTTAGAGATGCCAAGCACCCAGTGAATTTTTGCACATCCTTCAGGGATCTCGGCAAAGACATGCTCTCAATAGCTTTTATCTTTGAAGGATTGGCCTCAATGCCCCGACTGGATACCAAAAAGCCGAGTAGCTTGCCAGCCGGGACGCCAAAGGTGCATTTACTCGGGTTGAGCTTCATCTTATACTTGCGCAAGTTAGCGAAAGTTTCCTCAAGGTCACTAAGCAGAGTATGTGTTTTATTCGTTTTGATGACAATGTCATCTACGTACACCTGCACATTTTTGCCGAGTTGATCATGCAAGCATTTCTGCATGCATCTCTGATAAGTGGCACCCGCATTCCGCAACCCTAAACACATGACACGATAGCAATAAGCCCCGTACAGGGTAATGAAAGCAGTCTTTATTTGATCAGCAGGATTGAGAGCTATCTGGTGAAAACTAGAGTAGGCATCTATGAAAGACAGCAGTTCACAACCAGCAGTGGAATCGATCACCTGATCGATGCGAGGTAGCGGAAAAGGATCCTTGGGGCATGCCTTGTTCAAGTCGGTGTAGTCGACGCACATACGCCATGCGGTAGCAGCCTTGGGATCCTCCTTCTTCTTCTCGACCATGACCGGGTTGGCTAGCCAGTCCGGATGCAGCACCTCCATGATGAAATTGCTTATCAGCAACTTGGTGATCTGGTCACCTATAGCCTTCCTTCTCTCATCTCCGAAACGGCGCATAGCCTGCTTCACTGGTTTGGCGTCAGGACGCACATGTAGCGAGTGCTCAACCAACTCCCTCGGGACACCTGGTAAATCTTCGTTGGACCAGGCGAACACGTCCCGATTCTCACGGAGGAAGTGGATGAGCTCGCTTTCCTATTTCTCCCCCAACCCGGAGCCAATGATGGCAACACGGTCGGGGAATTCAGGGTCAACCTGGATCTTCTTTGTCTCCTGAGACGCCTGGAACGCCGTCCCGTCCTGGGAACTCGGCACGCCCTGCGCACCAGCTTGCGCGGATTGCGCCATAGCCACCACCTCGTACATCTTTTTCTTCTCGGCCGCAATCACCATGGACTCCGCCAACTGAGAACCAGCAGAGGCACACTCCATGGACTTCTTGTAATCACCAGAGATGGTAATCACGCCATTGGGACCAGGGATCTTCATCTTCAGGTATGCGGTGTGGGTAGAGGCCATGAACTTGCTCAGAGCAGGCCTGCCGAGTAGAGCGTGGTAGGGGCTCTGGTGATCAACCACCTCGAACTGCAGGCTCTCTGTGCGGCAGTTCTCCCTGGTGCCGAATAGCACATCTATCCATACTCGGCCAACCGGGTTGCACGAGACTCCCGACACAATGCCATGGAAAGTGGTCTTGCTAGGTAGCAGCATGTTCTCGGCCAGACCAAGCTTCTCGAGTGTGTCTCTGTACACAATGTTGATGCTGTTGCCGTTGTCGATTAGTACCTTGCTGAACCTCACATTCTTCTCGGGACCCAAGAAGGTAGGATCCAGCACCAAGGCGTAGCTACCCTGGTTGGGCATCACCTTGGGATGATCTACTCGGGACCATGTGATCTCTTGGTTGCACCAATGCATATAGTGAGGAACAGCAGGGATCACAGCATTGACCTCCATGGCACGCATGTGCTGGGATTTCTTGTCGACAGGCTCAGAGGTGAAGATCATGTAGCTCTCGTGGTGCTCCTGGTACCGATTGCGGTCTCCTCCACCATTGTTGCCGTTGTTGTTGTTACCTTGGCTGTTGTTGTTGTTGTTGTTGTTGTTGTTGCCTCTGTTGTTGTTGCGGGTGTAGTAGTAGTTGTTGTTGTTGTTGCGGTAGCCATCGTTGTTGAAGTAGCGGTTGGCTCCTAAAGCCACCTGGTTCACATTCTCTCTTCTCGGGAAGGCTGGAGGCCGAGAAGCAGGTGCGCGGGCAGGCTGTACAGCGTCATTCGCAGCTGGCAGTGGAGGAGGAGGAGGCAGGCCCTCATTCTTGATTTCTTCCCACCAACTGCACTGCCGAGTAGTGTGGTTGGCGGGTCTTGCGGGATGCCTAGTGTGGAAGCTGCATGGGCCATCCTTCATGTCCTTGAACACGAAGTTTGGAGCAGGACCCGAGCTGCCGCTACCCTGCTTCTTGTTGCCTTGGCCCTGATTCTGGTTCTGCCCGTATGGAGCTCCAGCAGTTTTCGGCCTCTGGCTACTCCCAGCTCCGGTAGCCACTGCATTCACCTCCTCTGGGTCGTACCGGGTGTCAATCCGGTCACCTCTGCGCTTGTTGCGGAACTCATTGCGCTTGCTGCTGTTGATGTTGAAGTTCCTTCTCGGCTCAGGATCATCAAGAAGAGGCTGCGTCGGGTCGCCGAGTGCGTACTGATCCGCAATCCGGATGGTCTCAGCAAGAGTACTCGGCATCTCCCTCTGGAGCCTTTGCCACAACATGCTGCCATGTCTGCAACCCTGCGCAAACCAAGTGATTGCCTGGGCCTCATTCACACCCTCACAGGTGTTCCTCAGAGTGCTCCACCGAGTAAGATACTCGCGGTCTGTGTAACATCCAAGTATGAAAACACCCTAGTTGTTTTACTTCTTGTTTTATTTATGCAATGCATCATGGCATCATCCTCATTTTTATTTCTGTTTGCATTGTTTTCATATGAAAGTCAAACTTAAACAACCCTTGTTTTCACACTTGTCTGTTACAATCTTCTCAAAATAAAGAATTGCAAATCAAAACATCAATTGCTTCCAATTATTTTCATATTGGATCAACTATTAATTTGTTGCTTAAATCAATTAACCAAATTAATCAATTAATTCCAAATCATTTCCAAACTCAAGCCATTTCTCAAAATCATTAATCCTTTGAATCCATGAAGTCCACCACTAATTGGAATTCCTTAAAACATTCTAAACCCTAGGGGAAACCCTATTGAATTTACCTTGTTTTTCTTACATTACTTAATATTGGAAATTTCAATTAATTTGGTTTAATTCAAAAGCAGCAAGCAAACATTTAACATTTTGAAAACAGAAACTACCAAGTGGTTGCTTTTCAACTAAGGAATTTATCCAAATTTTTCCAAATTTTTCTATCAACAAAAACCTATCATTTTCATCCAAAAGCAAAAGCTACAAAAAAAACAGAAAGGAAAAAAAATAATAAAAGAAAAACGCGCGCGGCAGCCCTAATCTACCCCTGGCCCAGTCCCCCCTAATCTACCGCGCGCCAGCCCAACCCATCTTCTCCCCCGTACCGCTTCAATTTTTGTGCTCACCTTCTGATTCCTGTACGGCATGAAATCCGTGGCGCCACCGCATCCCGCAGTGACTCCGACGGCCACCGTCGCTTTCCGCGCTTATAAAAGCACGCCTAGGGCACCCGGCACCAACCCTAGCCCCCCTAGGTACCCTATCCCCTCTCCGCCGCCGCCAATCGCCACCTTCCCGTCGACTTCCTTCTCTGCTGTCCACCTCGCCGGAAGCCACCGTCTGAAACCCTGCTCGCCGCCGACGCCATGGTGAGCTAGCCACCTGCCCACCTACTGGAATCGGACGGCCTCATCCTCCTCTACGTCTTGGACACCGGAGATCGCCTGGAGGACATCTACATCGACGGCGCCGTCCTCGACTTCGCCGCGGCCGCCGTCGTCACCCTCCGTCAGCAGATCGCCACCGGCCCTCTGCTACCTCTACAACGGTGGTGAGCCGCCATTCTCACCTCCTCCTCCCTCCCTATTGTTCCGTGCACCGTCCGCATCCATCACCCATCCGTTCGAGCAGCCACCAGCAGCAGTTCATCTCCGGCGAGCTCTGTCTGACGGACGAGCAAACGTTTGCTCGTCAGAGTTTCAGTTAAACTCGCTGAACCTTAACCTGAATCAGCCCCCTTTACTGTCAAACACCGCAGCGTAGCACAGTGGTACTGCACCTGTGCGCTCAAGGGTTTGGTCGCGGGTTCGAGCCCCGCACGCCCAATCTTTTTGCTCCTTTTTTCGCTTCCAGCGCAGCAGGCCCACCTGCCATGGACTCCCCCTGCCACGCAAGCATGCGCGCAGTGCCACAGTGGCCTGTGGCCCACTGGTTAGTGGCTAGGGGTAGAGATCCAGTGGGTAACAAATGTTTCTGCGAATTTCTAAAAATTCCAAATTCATTTTAATAAACAGATTTAAAACAAAACTTCAAAAATTCAATATCTTTTGTTTTATAAGTCCAACAAATACAAACTTTATATGAATTCTGATCCAAATTTCCTAAACTTTCCAAATATCCAATTTGTGTACTGTTTTGAAAACTTCAAATGCATTTGAAAGTCAAATTTAAATAATTCAAATGTTAATTTGTAAATTCCATAACTAACTATTTATTAATCCAATAAATGCAAATAAAATATGTTTTCCATACCATTTTAAATAACCTATTCAAATATAAATTTTGATTTCTGTTTTGAATAATTAAAATTGCCTAAACCATTTAAATCTTGTTTAATTCAATTAAAAATTGTTTAATATTGTTTAATTCATAATTAAATAATCCTAAGTCCAATTTCAAAATGTGAAACATGTAATCCAACTAAAATTTGATAACCTTTTCAAATATCAACTTTGTTATTTGTTTTGAACACTTTAACTTGATGAAAACAATCACTACTTGTTAACACCATTAAGTAACAAAATTTCCAAACTTGATACATGTTTTCTAAAATTGTTAACCATCTTTACAATTGCAATTAATATTGTTATGTTATTGTTCTTCATCATGCATGCATCATGATAACAACTATCACCTAATAAATAATGGTAAATCATTTGTTTCCACTTATTTGCAATGGATCTTTTCCATATGCAATCCAATTGCATATAGGTCCATTTAAATTGTGTTATCATGTTAGCTAGTTTATTTTGATGCAACTATTAACTTGTCATGCATCATCTTGATTGTGCACCATGCCATGGCAATGATTGTTTACATTCCTGCTTTGTTTGTTTGCTTCTTCTCGAATAGACGACGACGTTGAGGCAGACGACCTTTACAGCACCCCTTCTGAGGATCTAGCTCAGTACCCGGCTGTTCAGTTTGCAGGCAAGTTATCACTCACATGAACCATTGTGTTCCTTTCAACCATGGTTACCGATACTTTCCGCTGTCTATACTTGCTATCCTTAGTGGTAGATGTTTCTGTTACGAACCTATCACATGAATCCTTTAACCCCGATATTGCCTCAACACCCCTCCTACAACCCTGTTGATTGAGCCAGTGTCTTACTAGCATGCTTAGGTTGTTTTGCTCGAGTCTGTTACCCGTTACTTTCCGTTACTATATTTCATTATGTTCTGGGGGCTCGATGTTTAATCAATCAATCAATCATGCTAATGTTATTACTGTTAATAATAATTTGCTGATAAGGCACCGGCAGGAGGCCCTGTGTGGTTTTGAGGCCTGCTAGTGCCAACCCTAATAGGAAAAGGGTCTTGTCTACTGATCCATGATGAGCGCACTACCCGCATGTGGGAAGCGAGTATGGGCGCCCCCCTCAATTTGATTCGATTCGCATCTCGTCCAAATCATCTCATTTAGTTCGTGCTTTCTATTTGCCGCATGCATGTTTTTGCGAGCCCAGCGCAGGGTGGAACTTTTGTAGTCGGCATATAGGGGGACACGTTCTTAGAGTGCTATGAGGGTCCATTTTCTTCTGGGTTCGATTAGCCGTGCGCCCAAGGTGCTTTGGGCTTGATGCGGAGAAGAGATGAGTTGTGTTGAGTGCCCCGCTTGGTGGGAGGCATCCCCTCTGGCGGGTTATTCATACGTGTACGGCCAAATTGGTGCAACCCTGCAGGGATAATCTTCTCGAGAAGCCGTGTTTTCCGCGGTTATGGATTACTTGGTGAAAGTACTGGCTAACAAGTACTCAGGACAACTTAAACCTAACGATTCACTATCTCACACCCCATGATTATCAATTTGACTAGTAATAGGATTATTGTCACAATAACTTGATTCATCTTAATCCAATTGTGTGAGTTATCCTCGGATTGCTTCTTTGGATAAGGGGCTAGATCCAGGATGGGTTTGTTTGATGTTATCCTCCAGTTGGTTACAACACTCGATCTTATCCCCTTTCTAATAGTTGGAAGTGATAGAATCTCTGTAGTTGGTTAGCGCAGCCAGTTGCAGCATTATTTATATCCCCTTCTTTCCGTTGAACCAAGTCATCTGTGCTTGTGTTGACGGGCTATACTTTGGTGAACTGTGAGTCTTGCTTGCTAGTACTTGGATGTACTGACCCCGTTGGGGCTGTGGTTTACGCAGACTACGACTACGGCTACGATGACCACCAGGATGGCTACTTCGTGGAGTTTGACGAGACTGCAGACGAGTAGTTAGCTGGACCAGGGCTGGATCCAGGACCTACGTGGATGGGCTTCGTCTTCTTTATTTTCTCCGGCTTCTTAAGCCTGTTGGATTTGTCTGTACCCAGACACCTTTGATTGCTTCCGCTGATGTAATGAATGCTATGTTGGGACATGTGTCCTCTGGATGATTGTATTTGCTAATTCTGCCTTAGTGAAGGCCATTTGCAACCTTATTTCAATCTTTTGTGTCTTAGAGATATGTTGTGATCATCATTCGTTCAAAGCTGTTGACGTACAGTGCGTGATTGATATGAAGTACGTCGACAGTAGTGCCTATGACTTCTAGTGGATAGTTTACATCGACGGTGGAATAGCAGGGCTTGTGTTGTCGCGCATAAGCGCAGGCCTACCAGGAAGCTGGGACGTGGGAGCAGTTATGCCCCATAATCCAAGCCCCTGCTATCCAGTTCGTACGATGAGTATCCCTTAGAAGCCAGGGTGCGACAAATGGTATCAGAGCCTGTCTGCCCGTAGGATCCCTTTTTACTGGTCGCAGTTGAGTCTAGAAACTATTTTGTAGCTATATAGGAACAAAATGAAACGTGAGAGTAGGAATTCTGTTCTTTTTCTTCTTTTCCCCACCCTCCCTCCCTTTTCTGGTATGGAAGTGCAACGTTGATTTTTCCCTTCTCATCTAAACTTTCAAGTTAGGATTTCACGTGTTTTGGTCTCGTTTTCCCGATGTTGCTTCAATATCATGTTCTTTTCAACATCCTTATCGTCCGTTGAACCTTGTTGTTGTTTTCCACATCCTTGTTCCTCTACCGGAGTCTAATCAAAACCTTCCCCGATCATCTGCAGATGGATCTCAGGTTCTACCCGCAGGTGGTTCGGATGACTCGCTGTGAGAGCACCGCCGGTTATCCGGAGATGCTGAGAGACATGGTTACCTATCTGGGGTTCCGTTGGGCACCGGAGTACCAGGTCTATGAGCAGCAGCGAGAGTTTGACCAGACTTGCTACCGGACTATCGTCTACATTCTGTCGGATGATGGCAGGAGCATTGCCCACCGCTACGAGGCAGTAGGTTCCACAGTGGATATGGCCGTGCAGCAGGCAGCGTACGTGAGTCTCACCGTTCTCCGTGCTGACTACTGGGGGTTTGATGATTCCATCTATCGTCACATCCCCCGTGGTTACATCACGGCAGCGGGAGTTCACTTCACCCTCCCCAGCAACCTGGATACCTACGAGTCTGATAGCTCCAGGCTGCACACCACTGCTCAGTTCGTGAGGCACAGTGATGCAGTTGCTTCCACACTTTCTCAGGAGTTAGCCTCAGTCAGGGAGCAGCTCTATCTGGCGTTGACTCGTCTGGCGACGTACACTACAGACTTCGTTGGAGACGAGCGCTTTGCACGTTTCACTCAGACACTTGGTTTTCCTCTGCCAGATGCTGGAGGTTACGAGCCGATCAGAGGTCCACTTCTCGACCTCGGAGCTGGTTACACAGGGATTCCCCGCTATGGAGCACAGGGAGACGACGCTTTCTACTTCACCACACCGAGAGTTGCTCTCAGAGCAGTTCCTATCTACAGGGATCGTCGTGATACCTACTTCCGTGGGGTTCCTCCTCACCGTATCTCTCGTCGTACTACTCACCGCCGTCCTGCGTGATGAGCATGGGAGTATCGATGTATCCATTCCTAGCTATGTTTAGTTATCCTTTGTCTTTCGAACCATGTATTGGTCTGTTAGATATTCTGATGTATTTGAACATGTGATGATGTACCTGTTGGTTATCTATTCATGCGTCGGAATAATCTATCTTTCGGTTACCAAGTCTATCCTTTTCTGTTGTTGTGCTAAAATGAATTTCTGTTCAGGATGCCTCCAACCAGGAACAACCCGCCTCCGCCACCACCAATGGGGGAACTGTTAGCTCAGATGACCCAAGTGGTGACACAGATGGCCCAGATCCAGGCTAACCAGCACCACAACCAGAATGCTCCGCGAGTCAGCATTAAAGAGTTTCTGAGCGTGGGGCCGAGAGCTTTCGTGGCAACACGTGAGCCCCTGGATGCTGATGACTGGATCAGGGAGATCAACAGGGCTCTGGAGATAGCTCATGTTGCTGAGGAAGATAAGGTCAAGTATGCCACCTACCTACTGAAGGGTCAGGCAGCTACTTGGTGGGAGAACTACCAGACCATGAGAGCTGGCTTTCCTATCACCTGGGGATGTTTCAAGGATGCCTTCCTGAAGCACCACATCCCGGATGGTCTCATGGAAAGGATGCGTGAGGAATTCTGCTCTCTCAGACAGGGCAAGCTGGACGTCCTCGGCTACCAGAACGAGTTCAATCGTCTCGCTCGGTACGCTGGTGACGAAGTGTCCACTGAAGCCAAGAAGATGGCAAGGTTCCGCCGAGGTTTTAACCCGGAACTGAAGTACGCTCTCACCAACATCAAGTGCAAGGACTTCGTGGAGCTCGTGAACACCGCGCTCAATGAGGAGAATGGGCGCAAGGCGTTCGAAGAGTCCCGTAAGCACTCGCGTGAGGGTGGTTCCTCCTCCAACATGACCACCCCTCCGCAGAAGCGCCGCATCTGGGTGCCAAATGGTGCTGTCACTCGGGCTCCAAATGCCCAAGCTTCTCCAGGCTTTGGTCCCCGCCCACCCAACCCATCTCAGCTGCAGGGTCAGAGGATTCCAGTGGGGCAGCCAAGGCCAGGTCCTTCTCGTGTCGTCACTTGCTACAAGTGCAAGGATACTGGACACTATGCTGATAAGTGCACTCAGAAGCAGCTACCCCTACCTCCTCGCCCCAACACCAACCAGGCAATGGTTCGTGCTCCCCCGGCTAAAGCCTTCAACTCCAACAACAGGCCTGTCGGGAGGAACGCGAGGGTGAACCATATCAAGGCCGACAAAGCTGAGGAAGCTGCTGACGTCGTTCTCGGTATATTACCCGTAAACTCTATTCCAGCTAAAGTGTTGTTTGATACTGGAGCATCGCATTCCTTTGTGTCAAAGATTTTTGCAAAAGCATACAACCTAGTTCTGGTTCCGCTAAGCAATCAAATGACTGTTCACTCTCCGGGACCGCAAATGTTGACTTCCAAGATAAGCATGGACAATGAGATCCTAATTGGAGGTCGCATATTCCTTGCTTCACTCATGTTGCTGGGAAATTCTGACATTGATGTCATTCTGGGTATGGATTGGTTGAAGACCCACAAAGCTAAAATTGACTGTGCTCAAAAGTCAATAACTCTCTCCCACACTTCAGGCCAGATAGTCTATTCTCCATATGGATCAAGTTCTGTTCAGCTGTTCAACCTCGATGCCAAACCCCTTCCTGCAATTGAAAATGTTCCGGTGGTTTGTGAATTCCCTGACGTCTTTCCAGAAGAGTTGCCAGGGATGCCCCCGGACAGAGCAGTTGAGTTCGTGATCGAGCTTGAGCCAGGTACTGCTCCAATCTCTAAGCATCCATACAAGATAGCTCCTCCTGAACTGAAATTGTTGAAGGAGCAAATCGATATGTACATGGACAAAGGTTACATTCAGCCTAGTTCCTCCGCTTGGGGTTGCCCAACTCTGTTTGTTGCCAAGAAGGATCAAACAAAAAGACTCGTGGTTGACTATCGTCCTCTCAACGAGAAAACTATCAAGAACAAGTATCCACTTCCTCGTATCGATGATCTTTTTGATCAACTTGCTGGAGCCTCAATATTCTCAAAGTTGGATTTGAGGATGGGTTACCATCAGATAAAGATCAGAAAGGAAGATATTCCTAAGACAGCTTTCACCACTCGTTACGGTCTATATGAGTACACTGTCATGTCCTTTGGTCTCACCAATGCACCGGCAACGTTCTCAAGACTCATGAATTCTGTCTTCCATGAATACCTCGACAAGTTCGTTGTGGTATATCTTGATGACATTCTAGTCTACTCAAAATCCGAGGAAGAGCATGGAGAACACCTTCGTCTCACTCTCATGAAACTTCGCGAGCATCGTCTGTATGCCAAGTTTTCCAAATGTGAGTTCTGGATTCCAGAAGTTGCATATCTTGGTCATATCATCTCTGCCAAAGGCATTGCTATTGACCCGGAAAAGGTTAAGGCAATTGTTGACTGGAAACCCCCTAAGACGGTGAAGCAAGTCAGAAGTTTTCTTGGCTTGGCTAGCTATTGTCGTCGTTTCGTCCAAAACTTCTCCAAGATTGCTAAACCTCTCACTGATCTCACAAAGAAGGACAAAAAGTTCGTTTGGACTCCACAATGTGATGAGAGTTTCAACCTCCTGGAGACTAAACTCACTTCCACACCTGTTCTAGTTGGCCCCGACACCACCAAACCTTTCCAAATGCAAGAACGTCAAGTTGTGGCTTATGCTTCACGTCAGTTGAACCCACATGAGCAAAACTATCCCACTCATGATCTTGAACTTGCAGCAGTTGTGTTTGCCCTCAAGAAATGGAGACAATACTTGTTGGGTAACAAAACTGAAATCTTTTCCGATCACAAGAGTCTGAAATACATCTTCACTCAACCAGATCTAAACCTCAGGCAAAGGAGATGGATTGAAAAGGTCAAAGACTTCGATCTCACCATTTCTTACACTCCAGGCAAGGCTAATGTTATGGCCGATGCTCTCAGTCGCAAATCCTATTGCAATAATCTCATGATCATGGAAAGCCAACCTCCACTTCATGAAGAATTCCAGAAGCTGAACCTTGGTCTTGTTCCTGAATGATACCTTGCTAGCTTGACAGCCAGCCCAACTCTCGAGGACAAGATTCGTTCTGAACAACTTCGTGATAATGAAATCAAGAAGATTGTAGAGCACATCAAGGAAGGCAATGATAAATTCAAGTCCTTCTCAATTGATGACAAGGGAACTGTGTTCTTTGAAGGACGCATTGCAGTTCCTCAGATCCAAAGTCTCAAGGATATCATTCTCAAGGAGGCTCATGAAACTCCTCTATCCATTCACCCTGGAAGTACAAAGATGTACCAGGATCTTAAGACTCTGTATTGGTGGCCTGGCATGAAACGTGAAATTGCTCAATACGTTTCTGAATGCGACGTTTGTCAACGTGTTAAGGCAGTCCATCAGAAAACAGCAGGTCTACTCCAACCTCTGAAAATTCCTGAGTGGAAGTGGGACATGATTGAAATGGACTTCGTTACTGGGTTTCCAAAGTCCAAAAAGGGCAACGATGCAATCTTCGTTGTTATTGATCGTCTCACTAAGGTTGCTCACTTCTATGCTGTAAAGGAAACTATCTCAGCTAGCCAGTTAGCAGACCTCTACACAGCAAAGATTGTTCCTCTTCATGGTGTTCCATTGGAAATAAGCTCAGACCGTGGAAGTATCTTCACTTCTCATTTCTGGAAGAGTTTTCAAGAAGCATTGGGCACCAAACTTCTGTTCAGCACAGCTTATCACCCTCAGTCTCAAGGGAAAGTCGAAAGAGTCAATCAGATTCTCGAGGATATGCTCAGAGCATGTGGTCTCTCCTTTGGCATGAAATGGGAGGATTGCCTTCCATATGCTGAATTCTCCTACAACAACAGCTACCAGGCAAGCCTAGGCATGGCACCATTTGAGGCACTGTATGGTCGCAGATGCAGGAGTCCAATCAATTGGTCTGAAGCTGGTGAACGTTCACTTTTAGGCCCTGACATTGTTAAGGAAGCCGAGGAGAAAGTTCGTATCATTCGTGACAATCTCAGGATTGCTCAATCTCGTCAGAAGAGCTATTATGATAGCAAGCACAGGGATATGATCTATGCACCTGGTGATAAGGCATATCTTCGTGTAACTCCCCTCAGAGGCACTCATCGTTTTGGTGTGAAAGGAAAGCTTGCACCAAGATACATTGGTCCTTTCAACATTCTCTCAAGGCGTGCAGAAAATGCTTATCGTCTTGAACTTCCAGAAAAACTATCTAAAGTGCACGATGTGTTCCACGTGTCACAACTCAAGAAGTGTTTCAAAGATCCAGATCGTGCAGTTGATCATGATTCCATTGAACTGCAAGATGATCTATCTTATGAGGAGCACCCTATTCGTATTCTCGATGAGACCGAGCGTAAGACTCGCAACAAGAGCACCAAGTTCTTGAAAGTGCAATGGTCGCATCATTCCGATAAAGAGGCAACATGGGAGACCGAAGAGGATCTTCGCAAGAAGTATCCGGACCTTTTCTCTTCTCCGTAAGGAATCTCGGGGCGCGATTCCTTCAAGGGGGGCGTTTTGTAACATCCAAGTATGAAAACACCCTAGTTGTTTTACTTCTTGTTTTATTTATGCAATGCATCATGGCATCATCCTCATTTTTATTTCTGTTTGCATTGTTTTCATATGAAAGTCAAACTTAAACAACCCTTGTTTTCACACTTGTCTGTTACAATCTTCTCAAAATAAAGAATTGCAAATCAAAACATCAATTGCTTCCAATTATTTTCATATTGAATCAACTATTAATTTGTTGCTTAAATCAATTAACCAAATTAATCAATTAATTCCAAATCATTTCCAAACTCAAGCCATTTCTCAAAATCATTAATCCTTTGAATCCATGAAGTCCACCACTAATTGGAATTCCTTAAAACATTCTAAACCCTAGGGGAAACCCTATTGAATTTACCTTGTTTTTCTTACATTACTTAATATTGGAAATTTCAATTAATTTGGTTTAATTCAAAAGCAGCAAGCAAACATTTAACATTTTGAAACAGAAACTACCAAGTGGTTGCTTTTCAACTAAGGAATTTATCCAAATTTTTCCAAATTTTTTTATCAACAAAAACCTATCATTTTCATCCAAAAGCAAAAGCTACAAAAAAAAACAGAAAGGAAAAAAAATAATAAAAGAAAAACGCGCGCGGCAGCCCTAATCTACCCCTGGCCCAGTCCCCCCTAATCTACCGCGCGCCAGCCCAACCCATCTTCTCCCCCGTACCGCTTCAATTTTCGTGCTCACCTTCTGATTCCTGTACGGCATGAAATCCGTGGCGCCACCGCATCCCGCAGCGACTCCGGCGGCCACCGTCGCTTTCCGCGCTTATAAAAGCACGCCTAGGGCACCCGGCACCAACCCTAGCCCCCCTAGGTACCCTATCCCCTCTCCGCCGCCGCCAATCGCCACCTTCCCGTTGACTTCCTTCTCTGTTGTACACCTCGCCGGAAGCCACCGTCTGAAACCCTGCTCGCCGCCGACGCCATGGTGAGCTAGCCACCTGCCCACCTACTGGAATCGGACGGCCTCATCCTCCTCTACGTCTTGGACACCGGAGATCGCCTGGAGGACATCTACATCGACGGCGCCGTCCTCGACTTCGCCGCGGCCGCCGTCGTCACCCTCCGTCAGCAGATCGCCACCGGCCCTCTGCTACCTCTACAACGGTGGTGAGCCGCCGTTCTCACCTCCTCCTCCCTCCCTATTGTTCCGTGCACCGTCCGCATCCATCACCCATCCGTTCGAGCAGCCACCAGCAGCAGTTCATCTCTGGCGAGCTCTGTCTGACGGACGAGCAAACGTTTGCTTGTCAGAGTTTCAGTTAAACTCGCTGAACCTTAACCTGAATCAGCCCCCTTTACTGTCAAACACCGCAGCGTAGCGCAGTGGTACTGCACCTGTGCGCTCAAGGGTTTGGTCGCGGGTTCGAGCCCCGCACGCCCAATCTTTTTGCTCCTTTTTTCGCTTCCAGCGCAGCAGGCCCACCTGCCATGGACTCCCCCTGCCACGCAAGCATGCGCGCAGTGCCACAGTGGCCTGTGGCCCACTGGTTAGTGGCTAGGGGTAGAGATCCAGTGGGTAACAAATGTTTCTGCGAATTTCTAAAAATTCCAAATTCATTTTAATAAACAGATTTAAAACAAAACTTCAAAAATTCAATATCTTTTGTTTTATAAGTCCAACAAATACAAACTTTATATGAATTCTGATCCAAATTTCCTAAACTTTCCAAATATCCAATTTGTGTACTGTTTTGAAAACTTCAAATGCATTTGAAAGTCAAATTTAAATAATTCAAATGTTAATTTGTAAATTCCATAACTAACTATTTATTAATCCAATAAATGCAAATAAAATATGTTTTCCATACCATTTTAAATAACCTATTCAAATATAAATTTTGATTTCTGTTTTGAATAATTAAAATTGCCTAAACCATTTAAATCTTGTTTAATTCAATTAAAAATTGTTTAATATTGTTTAATTCATAATTAAATAATCCTAAGTCCAATTTCAAAATGTGAAACATGTAATCCAACTAAAATTCGATAACCTTTTCAAATATCAACTTTGTTATTTGTTTTGAACACTTTAACTTGATGAAAACAATCACTACTTGTTAACACCATTAAGTAACAAAATTTCCAAACTTGATACATGTTTTCTAAAATTGTTAACCATCTTTCCAATTGCAATTAATATTGTTATGTTATTGTTCTTCATCATGCATGCATCATGATAACAACTATCACCTAATAAATAATGGTAAATCATTTGTTTCCACTTATTTGCAATGGATCTTTTCCATATGCAATCCAATTGCATATAGGTCCATTTAAATTGTGTTATCATGTTAGCTAGTTTATTTTGATGCAACTATTAACTTGTCATGCATCATCTTGATTGTGCACCATGCCATGGCAATGATTGTTTACATTCCTGCTTTGTTTGTTTGCTTCTTCTCGAATAGACGACGACGTTGAGGCAGACGACCTTTACAGCACCCCTTCTGAGGATCTAGCTCAGTACCCGGCTGTTCAGTTTGCAGGCAAGTTATCACTCACATGAACCATTGTGTTCCTTTCAACCCTGGTTACCGATACTTTCCGTTGTCTATACTTGCTAGCCCTAGTGGTAGATGTTTCTGTTACGAACCTATCACATGAATCCTTTAACCCTGATATTGCCTCAACACCCCTCCTACAACCCTGTTGATTGAGCCAGTGTCTTACTAGCATGCTTAGGTTGTTTTGCTCGAGTCTGTTACCCGTTACTTTCCGTTACTATATTTCATTATGTTCTGGGGGCTCGATGTTTAATCAATCAATCAATCATGCTAATGTTATTACTGTTAATAATAATTTGCTGATAAGGCACCGGCAGGAGGCCCTGTGTGGTTTTGAGGCCTGCTAGTGTCGACCCTAATAGGAAAAGGGTCTTGTCTACTGATCCATGATGAGCGCACTACCCGCATGTGGGAAGCGAGTATGGGCGCCCCCCTCAATTTGATTCTATTCGCATCTCGTCCAAATCATCTCATTTAGTTCGTGCTTTCTATTTGCCGCATGCATGTTTTTGCGAGCCGAGCGCAGGGTGGAACTTTTGTAGTCGGCATATAGGGGGACACGTTCTTAGAGTGCTATGAGGGTCCATTTTCTTCTGGGCTCGATTAGCCGTGCGCCCAAGGTGCTTTGGGCTTGATGCGGAGAAGAGATGAGTTGTGTTGAGTGCCCCGCTTGGTGGGAGGCATCCCCTCTGGCGGGTTATTCATACGTGTACAGCCAAATTGGTGCAACCCTGCAGGGATAATCTTCTCGAGAAGCCGTGTTTTGCGCGGTTATGGATTACTTGGTGAAAGTACTGGCTAACAAGTACTCAGGACAACTTAAACCTAACGATTCACTATCTCACACCCCATGATTATCAATTTGACTAGTAATAGGATTATTGTCACAATAACTTGATTCATCTTAATCCAATTGTGTGAGTTATCCTCGGATTGCTTCTTTGGATAAGGGGCTAGATCCAGGATGGGTTTGTTTGATGTTATCCTCCAGTTGGTTACAACACTCGATCTTATCCCCTTTCTAATAGTTGGAAGTGATAGAATCTCTGTAGTTGGTTAGCGCAGCCAGTTGCAGCATTATTTATATCCCCTTCTTTCCGTTGAACCAAGTCATCTGTGCTTGTGTTGACGGGCTATACTTTGGTGAACTGTGAGTCTTGCTTGCCAGTACTTGGATGTACTGACCCCGTTGGGGCTGTGGTTTACGCAGACTACGACTACGGCTACGATGACCACCAGGATGGCTACTTCGTGGAGTTTGACGAGACTGCAGACGAGTAGTTAGCTGGACCAGGGCTGGATCCAGGACCTACGTGGATGGGCTTCGTCTTCTTTATTTTCTCCGGCTTCTTAAGCCTGTTGGATTTGTCTGTACCCAGACACCTTTGATTGCTTCCGCTGATGTAATGAATGCTATGTTGGGACATGTGTCCTCTGGATGATTGTATTTGCTATTTCTGCCTTAGTGAAGGCCATTTGCAACCTTATTTCAATCTTTTGTGTCTTAGAGATATGTTGTGATCATCATTCGTTCAAAGCTGTTGACGTACAGTGCGTGATTGATATGAAGTACGTCGACAGTAGTGCCTATGACTTCTAGTGGATAGTTTACATCGACGGTGGAATAGCAGGGCTTGTGTTGTCGCGCATAAGCGCAGGCCTACCAGGAAGCTGGGACGTGGGAGCAGTTATGCCCCATAATCCAAGCCCCTGCTATCCAGTTCGTACGATGAGTATCCCTTAGAAGCCAGGGTGCGACAGTCTGTCTCCTCTTCCCGCTGCCTGCAAGCGGATAGCTTCTGCGGCCTATTCGGCCTCCGGTAGGTGCTGGTGAAGTTGCTGACGAATGCCTCCGCGAAGTCAAGCCAGCAGTTGATGTTGTGCTTGGGCAAGTTGTTGAGCCAGGTTCTTGCCGGTCCCTCGAGCATCTGCGGGATGTACCGCACGGCCCATCTCCGGTTGCCGCCTGCAATGTGCACGGCTGTGACGTAGTCATTGAGCCAATCTTCCGGTTTGGTGCTGCCGTCATAGCACTTGGTCCCCCTTGCGAGCTCGAACTGCTTCACGGATGGCTCCGTCATGATTCGGGGACCAACGCACTCTGGGCCAGGCGGCCCCTTGCTCTCGAGTTGTGCGGATAGAGAAATCCGGTCCAGCTTGTGCCTTGCGTCACTGGGCTCCAGCATGCGCTCACCCACACGATCCAAGATGTCATAGCCAGCCAACCCCATGGCCGAGTAGCCATCATCATATCTGTCCACCTGCACGACTGCAGGTTGCTCCACCGGGTTGGCGGCTGGCGCGACTGCGCGCGGCTGTGGCCTCTGCCGAGTAGGCTGAGCAGCCTGATGCCGAGAAGGTCCTGGGCGCTCTCCATCCCGCGGCTGGCTGTGAGCTTTTTGGGCTTGATAGCCTGCTCCTGCAGTGTTGTGTTTTTGACCGGACTGCCGCTGCACAGCGAGCTGTTTCACGGCGACAGCCGGGTCGTACACCTGCATCTACCTGTCTCTGCCGGAGTGCCCGCTTCGGTCGCTCTCTCGACTAGGATGCGGAGATGAAGCTTGATCGTTAGATCTGGACGCGTGCGAGTGCACCACCTGAGAAGCTCCAGCACCCGGATTGGCTTTCCGGAACTCCTCGTTCTGCCTAGCAGCCTCTAGCACTAGCTCATTGAGCCTCTCCTGCTGCCTAACGCGCGCGTCGCCGTCGAGATGCGGCAACTCTGCGGCTACAGCCTCAGCAGCTCTAAGGGTTTTGGTGGGGGTACTGTATCTGGGTCTGGTGGAGGTGTTTGCGGACTGACTGGGAGCCTCTACAACCGTTGCCATCTCGGCGCCTAAGTTGCGACGCGTAGCACCTACTTTGCTAGCTCGCCTAACAACTGGTGTAAAACCGTGAGCCTTGTTGTACTCGTTCTGATCTAGACTAAGCTCTAGCTTAATCTTTTCCAACTCCGCCTGCTCGGCGAGCAACTCCTGGCGCTGCCGGTCGAGCTGGGCCTTCATGGACAAGAGCTCAAGATCATTGGGAGGCGGCATACCCGTCCGCACGGCGGACGCGGATATTGTCGGAGTAGTGGAAGGAGCAAGATTGCAGTCCTTCTCGTAAGGCTTGTGCGTCTTCCCGCCAGCACTCGGGCCAGCGAGATCCTCGATGACGCCCGCAGCGGTAGCAGCCGTGCCCTTCCCGGTGTCAGCATCAGGGCCGGTCATCATTACCTCCGCGACGTCCGCAGAGCGGCCCAATGGCCTCCCGCGTGCGGCGATGACAGCAGGTGGATCTTCCGCGACATGCACCAGCTTCGGGTACTCGCGGTCGATGACGGTGGCGACGTAGACGAGGTGCGCGCCGAAAGAAAGCACCGAGCCGCCCTCCGGCATGGCCCTGCCGCCGAAATCGCCGGCGTTGTCGGTGACGAAGTTGAAGGAGCCGAATCTGTGGATGAGGCCGCAGACCACGCGCTCTCCGGTAGCAGAAATCGATCCCGTCCGAACGGAAACTCCAGCCAGCGCCGCTGGTTGCCCCACGGTGGGCGCCAACTGTCGTGGTGGTGTCACGGCAGATGCCATAGGATGGCTAAAGTTGTGGGGACGATGGACGCTGGAGGCGCTCGGGGAGGGATCACGCAGCGAGTAGCCGCATGAGTGTGAAGCTAGCACTGCGAACAACAAGATCTACCCAGGTTCATGGCCCTCGTGTGGAGGTAAAACCCCTACTCCTGCCTTTCTCTCTTTATATTACGGTCTCACCGAGTAGCCACAGTACAGGTGTTTCTCTCTAAGCTATTGTAGTCCTTAGTCGTGTTGTCAATCGGATCGTCGTCCCTCGCGCAGGAGGAGGCAGGGCACCTTATATACTGGTGCCCAGCCGGATACAGCCAAGGTGTCGACACTATGTGCACACTGTGTACTTCCGGGTTCCCGCTGACACCTTTACACCTTTTGGCTTCCTGGATTGTCTTCATGTGCAAAGTCGTTCCGCAGAACCGAGGAGCTGATCTGTTATCACTGCCACGAACACAGTGTAGGTCCCCCCTATCCTGTGACGCCCTGCTGACACATTGTCACGGTCAGGCACGCGCTCCGCAGATGAACAGTGCCGTGAACAGTGCCAAAGTACGGACCCGGGATACGCGGGATCCTGTGTCAGAACGGCTCCTTTGACTTCTGGCCCGAGTAGGAGACCGCCATTTCTACTCGGACCACTTCCTCTACCCGGAGGAGAATAACTTCCCTGATTCTTCCTCCTGGCCTTCAGTGTGTATGGCCGAATAGCGGACGACCAGGTAGCGAGTACCGGGTAGCCGCTACTCTGCCAAGTGTCTCTTCTGATCTTGCCCTTTAGCACTTGCCTTTACCCTACTCAGGGGTATCCTCCCGACACCGAGCACTGACTCGAAGTTTATAAAGACGCCAAACCTATCAAGCAGACAACCCGACGGTTTTCAGAGCCAAAGCAAAAAGCACTTGGAGAAGAAGTGAACAGGTTACTCGCAGCAAAGTTCATCCGCGAGATAAAAGATCTCCACCTGGTTAGCAAACCCGGTGTTGGTCCCGAAGAAAAATACTGACATTCTTCGCGTGTGCATCGACTACACGTTGTTGAATAAGCATTACCCCCAAGGATAACTTTCACTTACCACGGATCGACCAGATCGTGGACTCCACAACAGGCTGCCAGCGCCTCTCCTTCTTGGACGCCTACTCGGGCTATAATCAGATCAGGATGAAAAAGGAGGACGAGGAGAAGACAATGTTTATCACATCCCACGGTGTTTACTGCCACACGACAATGCCTTTCGGGCTAAAGAACGCAGACACAACATATCAGCGCTGCATGCAAAAATGTCTCGCCAAGCTCATTGGCAAGAATGTACAAGTGTACGTTGATGACATCATCATCAAGACTCGAGTAGAGGACACGCTCCTCGATGACATCAGAGAAACATTTGACGCGCTCGACACGTACCGAATCAAACTCAATCCGACCAAATGCGTCTTTGGCGTCCCTGCAGGACAACTTCTCGGGTACCTGGTTTCAGCTCGAGGAATTGAAGCCAACCCGGAGAAAATCCAAGTGATCCTGACAATGAAGGAACCAACTAATCTCCACGGTGTACAGCAGCTCGCAGGACGACTAGCCGCTCTAAGAAGATTCATTGCAAGGCTGGGCGAGCAAGCATTGCCTTTTTACAGGCTACTGAAGAAAACGGATAAGTTCGAATGGACACCCGAAGCGCAGAAAGCATTCGCGGACCTCAAGCGAGCATTGCAGAGTAGGCGTGTCCTGGCAACGCTACAAGAACGGGAGCCACTGTATCTGTACCTAGCCGCAACAAATCAAGTCATCAGCACAGCAATCGTGGTCGAGCGGCCGGAAGACGGCAAGGCGTATGGCGTCCAAAGGCCAATATATTATATCAGCGAGGTGTTTTCGTCCTGCAAATAGCGATACCCTCATTATCAGAAGCTCGCGTACGGCGTGGTGCTCACAGCTCGAAAACTCAAGCACTACTTCCAGGAGCACACCGTCACGGTGCTAAACGACGCATCACTCGGTACCATTATGAATAACCCCATGGCATCCGGAAGAATTGCAAAGTGGAGTATCGAGCAAATCTGTGAAATCACAAGTACTAGTGGAATTCCTTAGCGAGTGGACAGAACTACAAACGCCAGGCCCTCCAGAATATACGAGCAACTGGATAATGTACTTCGACGGGTCGAAGAGAAACGAAGGAGCTGGAGCCGGGGTTGTACTGATATCCCCCAAAGGTGACAAGTTGCAGTACGTCCTGCGATTGGATTTTCCACCCGACGACCCGGCATCAAACAATGATGTGGAATACGAGGCCCTTCTTCACGGCATGAAGATGGCGATCGCCTGTGGAGCCACCCGACTGATGATCTATGGAGATTCAAACCTCATCGTACAGCAAACGATGAAAGAGTGCGACGCCATTGAAGAAAACATGGTCGCCTATCGAGATATGTACAACCTACTCGAAGGAAGTTTCAAAGGGTGCGAACTAAAGCACATTGCGCGATCCAGCAACAAAGAAGCAGATAAATTGGCAAACATGAGTTCTACCAACACACCCATACCGCTTGGAATATACTTCGAGAGGATGATCAAGCACACAGTAAAGGTCAAAAAATCAGTAGAAGCACCCGCAACATTGGAGATAGAGGTCAGCCCGCAAACTGCTATGATTGAGCTCAGCCACAACATTTCAAGGCAAGTTTTTCTGGTCGAACCAGTCTGGACGCAGAAATATCTCGACTACTTGTCCAACAAGCAGCTCCCAGCAGATATTCGCGAGGCTCGACAGATAGTACGACGCAGCAAAGCTTTTCGAGTGCTCAATGGAGAGCTATACAAACAGACCATATCAGGAATATTGCAGAGATGCATAGCACCCGAGGATGGCATGGAACTACTGTGAGATATACACCAAGGAGATTGCGGGCACCATGCTAGCTGGAAGGCGATCGTGGGTAAAGATTTTTGAGCAGGATTCTACTGGCTCACAGCGGCCATGGACGCAAAGGACCTAGTCGACAAGTGCAACGCTTGCCAAAGATTCGCACCCAAGCCGCATGCCCCTTCCAGTGAACTTCACATGATCCCAATCGTCTGGCCCTCTGCACAATGGGGGCTAGACATGGTGGGGTCACTGCGAAAGTCAACACCCGGAGGGTACACGCACTTGCTTGTTGCATTCGACAAATTTATGAAGTGGATCGAGGTTATGCCAGTCACCTCCGCCAGCGCCCAATGCGCCGTGAAATTCCTCAACTCCATTGTGTGCAGGTTTGGCATACCACACAACATCATCACCGACAACGGCATCAACTTCACAGTGAAGGAAGCTCAGGAATTCTGCGAACAAAAGGGAATCACCCTCAGTTTCGCCTCAGTGGCTCACCCGCAAACTAATGTTCAAGTCGAGCGATCAAACGGATTAGTCTCAGCCGGCCTCAAGAAGCGGCTACTCGACCGCCTAAACCCAGCAGCAGGACACTAGGCAGAGGAATTACCATCAGTACCGTGGAGCCTTCGCACAACACCAAATCGGTCAACAAACTGCACGCCATTTTTCATGGTCTATGGAGCCGAGGCCGTCCTACCTGAAGATGTCAAATTCAGCGCACGCCGAGTCGTCGCATACAACGAAGAAACCTCGAACAGGGCACTCGCAGAAGACGTGGACGCACTCGATGAAATTCGCGATATCGCACTCGCAAGATCAGCGATATACCAGCAATCGCTTCACAATTACCACAATCGTCGTATACGCCACAGATCTTTCGTGGTAGGCGACCTGGTGTTGCAGCTCAAGCAAAAGGAATGGTACAAGCTCGATCTACCATGGGAAGGGCCCTTCATCATACACGAAATTATCCCAGGTGGCGCGTATCGACTGAAGAACCCCGAGACCGGTGGCATCTACTCCAATCCACGGAATATTGCGCATCTCCGCAAGTTCTATCCTTAGGATTATTCTATTCGTAAAAATAAGGCTATACTAGCCATCTTGTAGCTCGAGGAAAATACATGGCTTCTGGTTTCTCAACCATAGCTATTCGTATTTCTTCATTTTGTATGCTAAACAACAGGTATACACCCCAAATGCACGGGGGCTACGCCTAACTAAGAATTGGAGAAAAAAATCATAAGTACAATGTACAAACAAGGTTCACGCCTTATAAAACACCTTATAAAATCTCGAGTGAACTGTACAAGGTAACAGGATATCTACATCCTACGATTACACCTAATGAGGAGTAGCCCTTTCAGCCAGCTTGTTTTCAATCTCTTCAGAAGTCAGTCAAATGATCTCCTCCGCCGCAGGTTGCACAACTTCATAATGAGGGATCATATCGACTGGGGCATTGGGGAGCCTGGCCACGGATCTAAAATTGACTTCATGATGCCACAACCGGACAAAAGCGAGCGCCACTTCAGCACCGCAGATGAGCTGCTGACGAACACACTCGCGAACTTCACCAACTCGGCCAAAAAGTGTTAGCAGGTCGCTTAACTTCTCTGGAACAATACCCAGCGGATAGAACGTCCGATGCACAGTACACAAGGCTTCGCGACAAGAATCCACAAGCAGCCTCGCCTGGCCAGCCCGGTACTTCAAAGTATCCAGAATAAAGACGCGGCTGCGGTCAACCAGAAGTTGTTCGCATGCGGATCTGAGCTACTCGCCTCATGAACAATGTGGTTGTCTTCCCAATGAGTTTCACAAGGACCATCGAGCTCAACAACTGCGAAAAACAGCATGAAAGGTTAAAAAGGTGAAGCGAAGGTAAACAACAAAATCCTATGGGGCTAGCATGCTTACAAAGCATGTCTTTGGTAATAGAAGCCTGCTCCTCCATCACGAACTGTTCACACTCAGCCGCAAACTTTTGCTTTGATTTAGCTACATCAGCCACTCCATGTAAAGCTTTCAGCTTGCGCTCACCATTCGCGACACGATCACGGAGCCCGGCAAATGTACCAACAACAGCAACAAGGGGATCTACTCGTGCAGCAGATCCACTCGAAGATTCTGTGTTAGGACCCACAACCTGGAAGGAAATGAAACAAATTCAGATACACTCCAAGACCCCACTTGAGAAATATACCACCTACTTAACAGGTGCTCGGGGGCTACTCCCATCGGGAGCTCGTACCGCTTCAATCGCAATAATCAGGCATTTTAGACATCAAAAGAACACTTTGATTAAAAGCAATTCATTACATTGAAAGGGCAAAGTAAAAATAAACTATCTTATGGAACTGCGGAGGTACTAGCGCTGGCAGCAGGATGTCCCTTGCGACTAGCACAGGCAAGCAATTCGGATAGCTTCTTGGCGAGGACTTCAGCTGGATCGCCAAAAGGACGAAGCGCTACCTTTATGCCTGTGGCGATGTCGTAAGGAAGGATCGAATACGCTTTCTCCAGGCCTTCGACTCCGTGCGCCAACGCAAACTGGATGGCATTCTTCGCTCCACATTCGGATTGGGCAACCGAGTAAGCCTGAAGAAGATCACCCTCCAGGAAAACTTTCAGAAGACCATCTAGCGTGGGTGGAACCACGGCATCCACCAGAAGACGCTCGTGGAATTGCGTCAGCACTCGAATGGCTTCGCCAACGAGGGAGCAGATCCCACTCGCGTGTTTCCGGAGCTGGGAGCAAGAGTCTGTCAAAGCATCCAATCGCCGACTCCCAGGTAGCTCCAGTGCAACACCAAGAATACCTACAAAAGGACAATTTAAACTCCCGAGATAGCCAATCAACATCAAGTCGCAGCAAAAATCAAGTACAACTTACCCGCGAATTGCTGAGCCAGAGGGCGGATGATGCCAACAAGATCGTTGTCGTGCTTAGCACCAGCATCCTCTTGCTGCTTCAGCGCATCCTGGGCCTCGGCGAGCTTCCCGTCGAAGTCAACCGAATTCTTGCGAGTGGATTCCAGCTCCTTTCGGGTGGACTCCAGCTCGGCTTCGAGGGTTTTTACCCGAGAGGCGGCTTCGGTTTTCTCGGCCTTCAGAAGATCGACTTGAGCTGTAAAGCAGTAAAATTCAGCCTAAAGAAAACATATATGATCAAAAGAAATAGCGTAAGAAAAATAGAGTGGATTAACCAACCTTGGAGAGCTTGGCCATCCTCGACAAGTCGATCACGATCCAGCCGAAGGGCGGCGCAATCTGCCTCTGCCGAAAGTACGCGTCGGCCAATGGCGGCTAGGGAGTCAAGAAGAGAATACAAAAGCACAAAACAAAGTTCCAGTTAAAGGAAAAAGTTCTTGAGCCTATTCACGACTGTACACAATCGAGTATAGCCTCGGGGGCTACTCCCATCGGGAGCACTGCCGTGCACCCGATAACATCAAAAGAAGGAAAAAGCTTAAACTTGAGTCCGTGGCTAATCGCAAGCAATTAACCACGGCCTCGGGGGCTACTCCCATCGGGACCACTGACGTGCACCCGATAAAAAAAAGTGCAAACGGACAAAATACAGGATGCGAAAAAAGGAACAAGATTTACCTGGCCCTGGGCGGTGCACACAGGATCCGCCGAACTCCCCGAGAATTATTTATTCAACGGAGCCCCACCCGAGAAGCCAGGCAATCCATAGTCTGGAGCCGCAGCTGCCGGTGCTGGACTCGAAGGTTTCTGGATCACCTTGGCGATGGAGTTTCGCCCGCAGCCTCCTCTTTTCTCTTCATAGAGGGAATAGAGGAAGCAAAATAACCAGGGCTGATGGATTGAAGCCTGTCATGAGAGGAAGAATCGAACAAAAACATAAGGGAAATAGGAGAAAACATTTGACTAAAGGACCATAGGAGAGGAAGAACTTACTCGTCGTCGTCGTCCATCATATCCACATTCAAGGCGGTGCCAATCTTTGACTTGGGGCCTGTAGGAGGAAGCACGTTCAAGGGCGTCACCATGAGAGGCTCTGCCGCCTTGCTAGGTCCGCCACCCAAAGAACTATCTTTGGAAGTGGCTTCATCATCGACTTTCCGGTGGCGCTTGCGATGATAGAGGTCGCTACCCGAATCTTCCACGTCATCCGAAGAATCGTGCTCGGAACTCAAGTCGGCCTCGGCGACACTGGTGTCAAGGGGAGCCTCGAGGTTGCTCGCCAGCAAGTCCCAAGCATCATCAACAGAAACTGGTGAATAACATGTAGCTATTTCCAGGCTCTAAGAAAACAAGAAGGAGAAAAGAGAAAACTCAGTCGACAAACCCACGAATGACAAATTTTTTAAAGCAAAGAAGAGAAGGAAACTTACATCGGATGGAGGAGGCCTCGAAGCTTCGAATGCTGAAATAGGGCAGATGTCAAAGGATTCGCCCGCCTTCAGCTTGGTGATAGCCGCAATTTTGTTTTTGAATTCAGCATTCGAAAGGATATCTTGGCTAACACGGCTGGGGTCTTCGACGCCTTGGTACTCCCACATGGTTGAGGGCCTCTCTTGGAGAGGCTGGATCCTGCGCCTGAGGAAGACACTCGCCAGATGTAAACCGTTCAACGCAACCCCTGCGGTCTGGTCGCGAAGAGCTGTCACCTTGGCGAGTAGAGGGGCGATGACGCAGTTCTCTTCGACTGAGAGCTTGTGCGTCCAGGACTTCCGTTGCTTCAAAACAGCGAACGGGTGGAACTCATGAGCTCCACCTGCTCTGTTATCAACGACGTAAAACCACTTCCTCCGCCATCCTTGCACGGAGTCGATGAAATGCATCTTGAAATAGGAGCTATCCGTCTTCGCTTGGATTCCGAAGCCGCCGGTGCGCAGCGTCTCTCCAAGCTCATTCTCCACCCGCGACTTCTCGCGGAAAACCCACACCTTGAACAAGGCCTTCCAAAGGCCCCAGTGCGGGCGAATGCCCAAGAAGCACTCGCAAAGTACGATGAAGAACGAGATGTGCTGCACTGCATTTGGAGGCGGATCATGGAGCTGTATGCCATAGACATACAACAAACCAAGAAGGAAAGGATGGAGGGGGAGGGAGAGCCCGCGCGAGACGTGATTTGCAAAGATCACGCGCTCGTTCGCGTGGGGATTGGGTACCTCCTCCTTCTTGCTGAGGCGAACTCGTTTTTTGCCATCGGGGGCAGCAGCCCCTCTCTCTTCATCTCCTTGATGCTCTTGTTGGTGGTCTTGGCAGAGTGCCAATCGCCCGTCCTCGAGGTGGGTGGCGTAGGAACATCCTCGGGCGCCTTCGAAGATGAAGCAGCGGCGCTGCGCTTCTTTCCTCCCGCCATGAGAGCTTGTGGGTATTTGCAGAGGAGAAGATGGCGCGAGGAAGAAGAAGACGGAGAAGCAAATGATCGGGAAGTTTTTACTTTCTGCTAAGGGCGGATATATATATATATACAAGATGAATCGATCTGAGCCTTTCATCAAGCAACGTGGCACCCATCGCGGCTGCCACGCGTGAAGCGGAAACGAGGCGGCGGTGAAAACATGTTTTGTGCCACGATCTTAACAGCAGATCGTGTGCATTTACTGCGCGTGGCTCGCGGAAAAACCGGAAACGACGTCTCGTTTCCGGTCAAAAGCTGACAAGGTGGGCCAGCACTCCCTATTTTCACTTCGTCACGTCCCATCGGGAGGAGTCAGAGCGAACAAAGTGCGTGATGATGTCATTGCACACATCATAAAGCACGAAAACTCCTTCGGATAGAATCCTAAACACGAAATTTCTTTCGTATGGACATATCGAAGACGCGAATTTTTTTCGCATAAGATCCTGAACACGAAATTTCTTTCGTACGGACATATCAGGACGCGAAGATTCCTTCACATAAACTCCATAACACGAAACTTTTTTCGTATGGACATGTCAAGACGCGAAAACTCTTTCGCATAAAGGCATTTAACACAAAATTTCTTTCGTATAGGCACAACAAGGCTTCCAAGCAAGGAATTTCTCTTGTATGGACTCAAATGCAAATATCCTTACGCATCAATGCGACGAGGAAAAACTCTTCACTCACAAATTCGCGAGGAAATGTCCACGGGTGAGCGGTCCTAGCCACTCTGGCATACGATGTATACGCATCTTTATCCTGGATCGTTCAGCCGACTAGGCACATCCGGATGCAGTATCCTCTCGATACGAAGGTAAGGCCCGAGAGATCTTTCTTGAGAGCCTGGAATCGCACTCAAGCTGCGTCCTCGGGTAAATTTCCGTGTCAACAACACGAAGAAAAATCCTAGCGGACGCGCCGGGTACCCTATTAGGTTAAGTTTGACTCGGTAAGACCTCCACGGCCCAGTCGCAATGATCACCTCACCAGATTCGAGTTGGAGGTCTCGGATCTGTGTAGGCCAGAACTGCTTTTTCCCTAGATGCAATTAATTGGCCCTGAGCTTTCGGGAGAGCCAAGCAACTGAGCCACATCCTTGTGTGAAAACAGCCAAACGCACAAGCACTTTTATTTTCTCGATAGTCGAGTACAAGAAATGCATCGCATACAGGGTACACATCCTCTTCGAACGATTGAAGTCACAAGTCGAAAAGAAATCAAGATAAACTTTGAGCGTTTACCCGACAGGTTCTCAGCCGAGCAAATGCTCGGGGGCTACTGACGAAGGGATGGATCCTAGACCTGTCGGGTGGGCCTACCCGGTCTAAGGCCCAAGATCCAAGCTCCAAGGGAGACGCCATGAACTGTTCTAGAAGGCCCAATTGAAGGCCCACCCGCAAAACCTTGTGGGTTAAGAAAGGAAACTTGTAATCGACTTTACGTTAGGGTTTGTATCCCCCCGGGCACGGTTTGGGACCGGGCTATCTATATAAAGCCTGGAGAACCACCGGAGGGGAGGACCAAGCAATATCGCACCACCAAAGCCTTGAGATCGAGATCATACTCTCGACTTGAGCATCCCCCATTGTAACCGATCTACTCGTTAATACATATCGACAGAAGCAGGTGTAAGGGTTTTACCTCCACGAGGGCCCCGAACCTGGGTAAACCGTGCCCCCTGTTTAGCCGACGATTGTCACCAGCGCGTACACGTTCTCCTACTCGAAACCCTATGGGCTCACGCAAGGGACTTGTTGAGATGCATATTCGACACTCTGCACTTGGAGGCCCAACACTGTCTACAAGAATAGAAGCGTGCATAGACATCACGGGCCGTGGACACCCATATTGACTCCCACATACTAAAAAAATAATTTTTTGAACTTGTTGGTTATTATACAAATCTCCCATTACTCACGATACCAAACTTACTCGAGACTATTGATTCCGGTATTGCCGTTAAACAATCTCTGGTTCACTTATACCTTTGTCTCGTCTCGTTATCCGGCAAGTTTACTCTTTCTCGCTACTATATTATGATATCCCACATGATGTATCATCATCATGCATTATCTGCAGAACTTATGTATATCAAGAATACCGGGTGGGCCCAGGTATATATCTCTTTTTTTATGGAGGAGTAATTCCCAGCTCAGAACATCGAGAAAATACATTCTTTTAGAATTACATATTAGCTACCTTTTTGTTCGCCCAGTTTACAGTGTGACTCTTGATAGCACCAATGTAAAACCTCCAAAATATATTATCCCGATAACCTCATGGTCAAAGGATGCATTGTAATATAACTCTCATGTGATATGATTCTAAGGACAAATATGTCTTAAGAGAATCTCTTAGCATATCAATCTACTTAGGAAATATCCGACCATATTGTTACCTTCCAAAAATATGCTACTCATTGATGTTGACATAAACAATGTCCATGACCAAGAAAAGATAGTCATCAAACATCTAATGAATTAGTCGTAAAAGGCAAGACTAGGGTTTGTTTCTGTGTTCATGTTACTACACATGAGCATGAGTTTTCCTCTGAATCTCATTTTCAGGAACCACGTCAGTTAAAGCATAGTAATATGAATCATAATTATGAAATAAATGTATAAATATTATTGCTTTTGGGGTATACATCCAAAAATCTTCCACTTGCACAATTGGCAATAATTCTTTTGCATAAGTCCATCAAACATCTAGATGATGTAAGTGAAAACTCATGTAAACATTGTGTTAGAGACATTTTTCAACAACCTCTTGTGAGGTTGCATGAACCATTTGTATTATGAAGAAACTTTTTCTTTCATAATACCCCTTGATCATAAGATCAACTACAGTCTAGGATATTCTAGGTGAAACATTGGTACTTCAACTAAGAACATAGTTTCACCGTTTATCACGGACCATTCTGCATCTTTTGTGAAATACCACACCTAGTTCATATAATGAACCGACATCCAAAATTGTAGTCTAGTTTAGTCCTTTTATTGTAGTGTTTGTAAATCAATTAAGCATCTCTAATCCCTTGCTATTCATATAATCACAAGTCTATTTTAATCCTTGGTCAATACTTATCACATAAGTACCATTTAATTTAGTGTACTTATCACATAATTTATTTCTTTATAATATAACTCTTACATTATAAGGATATGCTCCATCCTTTCGAAGAAACATTTTCAAAATATCTTTGAAGATAATACTCATTATAATTTGGAGCTAATTGAACTTTTACTAAGTTCAATTTTCTTGTAATTATTATAATTTATCCGTTTTAACAGAGTGCATCATCTTGGGAATTTCTACTATGATCATTAATGATAAATCATTTGATCATAGCTCACTAGTATTTTTCAACATTAGGTCTTGCATTCAAAATCCCAATTTTCCTTGAGAACCTAGTTTTCTCAAGTTTTAAATTTTCATTTAAAACGGTATGCATTATTATATATCATAACACTTATATTAATTTTCACTCAGGATTTTAATCCTCTGCGAATTAATAACTTTGCCATCACATGTATCTCAGAAAATAATATTTTCAATGATACATCTTTTCTGTCAAACAAATCCTTTAATGATTTCTAATAACTTAGATATCATCCAAATAACTCCCACTAACTTTTAAGAAAACAAGACTTGTATAATTCTCCATGAAGTCAAAACAAGTCTTGTTTTACTTCATATATATTTTTTCGTTACTAAAAAAAATACAAACTGTTATTTATTCGTATAAACGAATTTTGCCCCTTGTATAATCATTTATGTATTTTTTTAAACCCTCAAGTTGTACTTAGTACACAAACTCAATCAATTTTCCTTAGAATAAATTTGTTTTTGGTAATTTCTCATACAGACTCATTATACAGATCGATAAAACTTTGCTACAGATCACGAGATTTTTAGTAGTTAACTCCTGATTTTGTCAGAGAGCTATTTAAGACAAAATAAGTTTTATGATCTCTTTATCCCATCAGGAATTCTTTCAAGTTTCTCAACATGAACTTAACGGTATAAAATACTTTTTTACTCTAAGTCATTGGATATTTCAGCCATTTTATTATCCTTACTAATTACATGCACATCCTTTATTCAAGTTGCATTGAAAATTTAATGTGCTTTTATTTTTAAGTGTTTTCTTGATAAGCAGCCATGGCTTAAACCGCAATGGCTCTCGGTATTAGTCTGATAGAATTCTGAATTGGAATTTCTTTCGATTGCAGAACTCTGATAACTATTTCCGGAGATTCATTAATCTTTTCAAGAAATAGTATCCCCTCGGTGAAAAAACTTTGTTGCTGATGTGGTGATTTTATATGAGGATTTCCAATGTAAAATTGGAACAACCAACAAAGTACTAACTTTGTTCTTTTAGTCTTAGGATCAAGTTTCAATGTTTCAGAACTTTTAGATTCTAATACTTATGTGTCTCTTTATAGTTTGTCTTTAAAAACTATGACACAAAGTAAAGATAATAATTTTATGCTAGAACAAAATTGAAGTTACAATATTATTCCATGGGTAATATCAAGAACTTATTTGCAAAATAATCCTTCTTAGTGTTTGACTTTGTGTCACTTAGTCAAATATGACTTGAAAACTTTAAAGACATCACTAGGACATATGTTCGAATTTTTTTGTGAAGTTATTTTTGTTATTTACAAGAATATCATCTATAAACTTTTTCTTGTTGACTTCTCTACGTGCTTGAAAACTTAAACAAATTTTCCCTTCAAATAAGTGTGAATTTCTTTAACTACTTCACTCAATATCTCAGACCTTCATCATTTAAATGACGTGTTCAAAATCATGGTGCCACTCGAAGGTGGTGTCAACTTGATCTTAAAATATTTCAGATTAAATGATATTTCACCAATTTAAAAGATTTGGAACTTGATCATCCATGCAGGAATTGATCCATAATATTCTCATAAGATAACTAGGACTTCGTCCTATTAATCCACAAGAGTATTACATCGCCAAACATGCGACCTTATTACAATAAATTGAAACGAAGCTCATAAATCTTTTGAATTATAAAAATAAAAAGTGGAGATGTCTTCATCCTTAGATGATCCTTTATGCCCCTTGCTTGACGCTCATCAACACCTTTTATTCTTCTGTCTCCTTACTTTTCGCAACTCCTATATCGAATGCATAAAATAATTTTAGCAATTGCTACACCAGCGATACTAATAAGAATGACAAATATCATTCAGGTATAACTCTTATACCTTTATCACCTTTAGTGAATTTTTCCTTTGCTTGAGGTAGATGATACGTCATAAACGTATCCATAATTTCTGATGTTCCATGTTGTTTTCATGCCATATGCTACATGCTCCCTTTACACTTTATGCCATTTTTATCGATTTTCTGGGACTAACCAATTGACAAGATGCCACAGAGCCAGTTCCTGATTTCTGGTGTTTTTAGTTTCAGAAAAGTTGTTCTGGAAATATTCTCAGAATTGGACGATTCGAAGCCCGAAAGTCCTAGAAAGTTGTCGCGCACACAAAGTCCGGAGGGGAGCTACAGGGGCCCCACACCATGGGTGGGCGCGCCCCCTGGCCGCGCCCAGGGGTGGTGTGCCCCCTGGTTGCCACCGACGTTGCCCTCGCGCCTATATATTCTCCTCGAAGCGTTAACCCTAAATACAAGAGACTTTTCCATCAAAAACATCTGCAACCGCCGTCATCGTCAACCCTAGTTTGGGAGGGTTCTGGAGCTCTCCCCGGCACCCTGTCGGGAGGGGGAATCATCACCGGAGGGTTCTACACCACCATGCCCACCTCCGGAATGATGCGTGAGTAGTTCATCCTTGGACTACGGGTCCATAGAAGTAGCTAGATTGTTGTTCTCTCCTCTTTATGCCTCATGTTTAGATCTTGTGAGCTGCCATACATGATCAAGATCATCTTATTGTAATGCTACATGTTGTGTTTGCTGGGATCTGATGAATATTGAATGCTATGTCCACTGATTATCAATCTATCATGTTCTTTTCATGTGTATGTTATTTATGATCTTGCATGCTCTCTGTTATTAGTAGATGCTCTGGACAAGTAGATGCTAGTAACTCCAAGAGGTAGTATTTATGATCGATAGTGGGTTCATGCCTCCCTTTCACTCACGCTCGAGCGACAGAAACGTAAACGGGTGGGGGATGTGCTGTTTCCACTAGGGAGAAAACAACGATGTTTACATTGTTTACATTACATAGTTTTCTTACTGCGATTATCTGTTGCTTACAACTTAATACCCAAGGTTTGCTCGGATGACATTCTGAGGGTGGATTATGAGTCATAGATGCAGTTGGATGACGGTCTATGTATCTTGTTGTAATGACCGCATGAATCACATGGTAATCATCATGTCATGCATATACACTATGGTGCAGCCTTTATATTTGTCAATTGCCCAGCTGTAATTTGTTTACCAAGCATACTATCTATCTGTTTTGGAGGGACACCACTAGTGAACTGTGGACCCCGATCCATTTTCCTCATATTGACAATACAACCACTGCAATATCTGTTTTCATACTATTCTTACTGTTTTCCTACTGCCACCAATGTTCTCTTTTCATCTACTGCAAACAAGTACTATTTTCCATACCATATGTTTAACCTCTTTGTTTTCAGCAAAACCGGTGAGATTGACAACCTCACTACTTCGTTGGGGCAAAGTGATTTGATGGTGTTGTGTAGGTTCCACGTTGCTTCTGAACCGGTAGTGCGCCCTTCCAACATCAGCTGCATCAACCTTCGGAAGTGATTTCTTTCTCCTACTGGTCGATTCAATCTTGGTTTCTTTCTGAGGGAAACTTGCTGATGTGCTCTTCAGACCTTCCTCTTGGGGTCTCCCAACGAATGCAAGCTCTGCACCATCGGTAGCTTTTACAGTTCCTCTTTCAATGCCCTTTCTTTTTACAGAAAAAACATTCAAACTTACTCTATGCAGAAAACTTGGGCTTATTCTGTGCTTTAGCACTTTTGCCCTTTCTCTTAGTTTTCTTCTTGATTGTTGTAGTGATTGTTTTCCCTCCTCACACCAGGCTAAGTAGTTTTCAGCATAAAAGGAGCTCATTTGGTGTTTTCTCCATCCCATGCATGTTGTAATTCATGATGAAACCGTTGTAAGACGGGGGGGGAATGAAGCCAACACCAAATATGTACTTAGCTCAGCCGGTATTGGAAATCCCAAAGACTAAAGCCTAGTCACGTAACCAAACATCTTGATTACATGCTCGCTCACCGAGCTTCCTTCTACCATGTGACAAGACCACAAAGTGTTCGTTATTTCATAGCGTTCAGTCTTGCCTTGTGTCTGCTACATGGTTGTGAGTGCAACGATCATGTCATACGCGGATGTATGATCAAATCGTTTCTTCAACTCAGGATCCACACATGTTAACATGAGTCATTGAACACTTATTGCATCATCACTCATCAAGGTGTGTGCATCCTTTTCAGCATCAGAAGCATCGTCATCGAGATGCTATGGAAGAGGATCATCAAGGACATACTCTGTCTTGATACCCCTGAAAACAATTCTCAGGGCACGGACCCAATCCGCATAGTTATTTCTATTTGGAGCAAGTGGTTTCTTCTCAAATAGTGGACCAAAGTTAATAGCGGTTGTGTTACGATCTACAACAATTTAATAGTTCACTTAGAGATGTTCATAATTATTTTCCAAGCACTTGTTAAAATAATTAACTATCTGCTCCCACTAAATCTGATATTCCTCGTGATCAGAATTTAATGTATTACAAAATCTACACTCAACTTATAACCAAGGATGGATACATCTCGAGAATATAAGATCAACGGGTAGGCAACTTACCTATCACTATCATTGTGATTTCCGCTTCACCTTTCGGTGTGTGTGCTCTGAGATCATGACTATCATGCGTGAACGTCAAGTCAACCAATTGATGCTGCTGCATCAAGTGATGTCATGTTGGTCCTTGGATACAATTCATCAACATGGATCAGCTTGATACCCGTCTCCCTATCATAAGAACATGTTGACCCTTGGATACAAGTGATGAACGCTACAATTGGAAGAGAACGATCTACCTTGATATTTTATGAGGAATCACCATAATTGAAGGGTACGTTGCATAGAAAATCAAAAAAATTCGTACGCGAGATAAACCCGAAGGGCCAAGATCAAATATAGAAGATGAAAGGCAATGGGGAGAAAGAGTCTTTAGGAAAACATACCCTTGAAGAATCTAAGTGTTACGAGATCAAATCTCTTTGTTGGCGTAGTCGTACTCACGCCGATCTCAAGACCGAGAAGATGTGCACTGCAATCTGGTGGTGCCTCCGTGATCGGTCACGCGTACAACTTGATGACGACCTACGTTCCCTTGATCCAGCAGGGCAGCGGAAGTAGAGGATCCCCCAGAACTCCAGAAGCACGACGGCGTGGTGTGGTGAAGAATCCCACGGTCAGCGCTTCGCCAAGAAAACGACCATGGAGTGGAGCAGCGGGTTGAGACAAAAGAGGTGGGACAAGTTGAAAGTACAAGGATGCCGCCTAGAGGGGGGGTGAATATGCGCTTTAAAATAATTACGGTTTAGGCTTGAATAAATGCGGAATAAAACTAGCGTTTAATTTATCAAGCACAAAACCTATACAAGCTAGGTTTATCTATGTGCACCAACAACTTCAAGCATGATGTCTATCAGAAAGGCAAATGCATAAGTAACGAGCTAGAGTATAGAAATAACCGAAGCACAAGGAAACACCGATGTGATTACCGAAGTTCCTTCCCAAGGGAAGTACGTCTTCGTTGGAGATATGAGGAGCCACCTAGGCACTCCTCAATAGCACGGATGTGCACACCTTATTCTCCTTGAGCTTCCCCCGTGAGGGAGATTCTCGTTTCCACTATGAGGTCGTCTTGAAGGCGGTGACCAAACCTTACACGAGGTTGAGGCTATCTCCACAAGTAAGTTGGAGGCTCTCAACGAAGCTTCTTGCAACAAGGTGGAAGCCCCAAGCACTAACCGTCTAGGGTGCTCAATACACCCAAGAGGAAAAAAATCTCCGGTGACCAAGCACCCAAGAGTAACAAGCTCACGAACTTCTCTTTCACGAATCCCGTGGGGAACTCAGACCGATGCACCTAATGCAATAGCAAGAACACACAAAGTGATAAAGTCCTACTCTCCAAAATCCCACCAAAGCAACTAATGCTATGGAGGGAGGAAGGAGGAAGACAATGAAAATAACAAATGAATCCCAAGATCTAGATCCAATGAATTTCCCTCACTAAGAGGAGATATTTATTGGTGGAATAGTAGATCTAGATATCCTCTCTCTTTTCCCTAAAAAAGGGGCAAGAATAATTGGAGGGATTTGAGAGAAACCCAATCTCTTGAAGGTCAATAATGGAGGAGAGAGGAAATGGGTTGGTCAGCCTCCTCTTGAGGAAGAGGAAGGCTATTTATAGCTTCCCACGAAATATGGCCGTTAGTGCCGTCCGGGCTGGAAATTTTTCACTTACCCCGGAAATTTCTGGCCCCCGGGGCGGAAATTTCAACCCCGAAAATTACCGGACGACCCAAGACCCCCTGGAACGCGAGTGCCTGCTCTCTGGTGCTGGGCCAGATATTTGCCCCGGAATATTCCGGCCTGGCCGGCATTTTCGGCTTTAGACCGGAATTTCTGCCCCCCTGAAAACTGCGAAAACATTGATACGAAAATGGTCATATCTTTTGCATCCGGACTCTGTTTCTGACGTTGAAATCGCAACGACGAGAAATATAAGAATATGCAGAGAAACGTCATAGTCCAACACGGGATAATAATACCAAATGTGCAAAGTCTAGACCTCTCTATAAGACAGGAACTGGCAAAACCTCCGATAACAAAAATGCAATAAGTTTTCTATACGAAATCCGTTTTTGATGAACTTGAGCTTGACATGAATAACAAGACAAGCTCTAAAACCACACATGGAGAAAAACCAAATAAGAACTAAGAAAGATGATGCCAAGGATGCAAAGGGTTGAGCTCTCTACGAACGATACGATCAAGCAACTCATTCGAGAGCCCCTCTTGATAGAACGATTATCCATTCTATAACCCGGTCTCCCTACTAACATAATTAGAACGATAAAATAGAAAACCTATCAATTCCACCTTTGTCTTGCACATTCCAATTGATCTAGATGATGGTGATCTTAATCACCTCGAGTTGGAGCACCTTTCTTGATTGCGCTTCGCTTTGTGAAGACTTGTAAATTGCTCCCCCATAAGATAATATGGAAGAGATTCTCACATGTCCATCTTCACTTGACAATAATCTCCATATGGGTGGCAAAAATCAAGCATTTGAACTCTTCTTGATGATCATCTTAAACTTGCACTTCAACTTGATCAACTAAGTATCTTCTCTTTATTCATGGTGATGATGTCTTGAAGGTAAACATGAATGTTCACACAATCTCCTTCTTCAAGACATACTTGCAATATGATCAATAATAGCATGGCAATTATTCTTATTGATCATATCAAATATATTCATTATATAAGCAATGATCTTGATGGCATCCAACCTTGAATCCAACACATGGAGTTCAAGTGGTGCCAATGGACAAACCTACAAGGATATCTCAATGAAACTATTAGTCCATAAGGATTGTCATTAATTACCAAAACCACACGTGGGGCACCATGCACTTTCACAAGTGTGTGTAGGAGGAAGAGTTGTCACCCACCTTTTATAGGGAAGGGGAAGGCAGCCCAAGGGGGGTGCGGCCAGCCCATGGTGGTGGCCCCACCTCTTCCCTCTTCATGTGAATGGACACTCCACCCACACCCACTTATGCTCCACTTAATATCCACTCAAAAATCTCAAAGGTTTTTCTTTAATAAATAAATAAAACATTTTTATTTCTTTATTTCAGCATTTGTTAATTCTATTAACAAACATTTGCATATAGCTCCTCGAATCATGTGTTAATTCTATTAACAACCATTCGATGGAAAACCCCTTGAGCTATCTCAAATTTACCCGAAACAATTCCGGTGATATCCAAACTATTCTTTGATATTCCGTATCCTCTCAAATGCGTCATTGAACCTTAAGTGTGTCACCCTACAGCTCGCGAATAATACAAACATGATCAAGACACCTCTCCGATCAATAATCAACAGAAGGATCTGGATATCCGTGATGACTCCTATAAATTCAACGATGAATCTTGTGATCGTGTGAACCATCAACATCGTAACTAATTCCCTTTGTCTCGCGATATTTTACTTGTCCGAGATCCGATCATCGGTATCAACCATACCTTGTTCAATCTCATTACCTACAAGTACTCTTTTACTCGTTTTGTGATATGACATTCTTGTGACCTAGTCACATGCTTGCAAGCGGTGTCAATGTGATATCACCGAGAGGGCCCAGAGTATATATCTCCGTCATTTTGGATGGACAAGTCCCACTCTTGATCCATGAGCCTCAACTAACACTCTCCGAATACCTAACGCCATCTTTATAGTCACCCTGTTACGACGTGACGTTTGATGCCATCAAAGTACTCTTTTGGTATTAGTGATTCACATGATCTCATGGTCTAAGGAATAAGGTTACTTCGAATGCAAGATATAACAATATAAACTAAATGACTTGATCGTATTGTTATACTTAATTTGGTTCTATGTTCATCGCATCATTCTCGTAATGACATGACCCCGTTATTAACAACATCCAATGTTCATGATCAGGAAACCTTGATCATCACTTAATCAACGAGCTAGTTAAACAAGAGGCGTTTCTAGGAACAATTGTTTGTTTATTAGGCACACATGTATCAACGTTTCCGGTTAATACAATTCTAGCATGAGAAATAAAAATTTATCATAAACAAGGAATAAGATAATAACTAATTTATTATTGCCTCTCGGGCATATTTCCTTCAGTCTCCCACTTGCACTAGAGTCAATAATCTAGTCTGTAAGCACTTAACACATATGGCGTTCCTGTGTTATTACCATGCTTCACATGTGGTAAACTTCATCAAAAGATCTGAACTGTTCAGGTTCTATCGTTTTTGCACGTCTTTGCGTCTATACGCATCACTCATTATCTAATGAGATAGCTTTGTATTTATTTGGTCAACCGGTGAGACCTTAATTCCCTAGATTAAACTAATGTTACTAACATTGTGAAATGTAGCTTCATAGTGTCAGCATTCTTGGAAATACACCAAGTTCAATGAAGAATTCCTTGACACAAAATACTCATATTATTTGTTGTCAACACAACAATATACTTATCCTTTGTTGTAGTAACCGTCACAATACTTTAATTTTGAAACTCATTCAAATCCAGCATGGAACTTTCTTCCAACCTATTATGCTACCTTTCATCACCTGTTTTAATTGAGATAAAATTACTTGAATAAATGACAAGACTATTAGTGTAAGATATTACAACGAATATTTTGTCATTACTACATAGAAAAACATATCCTTAGCATTTCTAAAAATGGCATAAGGATCTTTCCCATTGTTGTCTAATCATCATATGAATTATCCTGCTATAACATTCTATAGTCCATGACTCCTCTGGTTGTGTACATAGCATGGAACACATGACTCAGAAATCTCTATTTCAATTATGCTCATAATGTGTCAAAACACTTGAACATTGCTTAATTCTTTTCGATGTGGCAAGAACTATTTCTTGTCATTTCGATATTGACTTACTTCAATATTTCATCTATGTAATTTGGCTTCAATCATATCAGACGCTTCAATCCATCTCTTATAGATATCTATGCCCAATATCTCCTAAGTCTTTCATCAATATGAAAATCTTAACCGTGTTAATTTAAAATACATATTTTCCAATCAACCATATGTCATCTACATAAAGCATTAGAAATATGTCTTAGAGCTCCCACTAAATTTCATGTAACCTAACAAGCATCTTTATTGTTCATGACGGAATCAAACTCTTTTGATAACTTCATTAAAGTAAAGATTCCAACTTTGTTATGCTCACTTGAACCATTGAAGTTTGCATGCCTTTCCGGCAACCTTTTGAATTTTATAAAACTCTCATACTATGTCAAGTACACATCCTCGATCAAACTTCCTAGAGAGGAGAGTTGGTTTTGTTATTCAACTGTCATATCATAATATGTAACTTTTGCTAGAACTATCCGCAAAGACTAAAGCATCACTACGGAAGATCAAAATCTTGTAGTAGTCAACTCTTTGAACTTCGTCAAAAACAGCTTTTCGACAAGCACAACTTTCAAAGAATGTAAATATCCATGTCTTTGTTTCTATATATACCCGTTTGCTATCGTTAGGAATCATTCTTTCGAAAGAACTACCAAGTCACATACTTGATATTCATACATGGATACTATTGCGGATACAATGACTCATAGTCAATTTTACAAAGTCAGGGCCTATCATTTGCTTCCTTTATAAGTTCCAGGTCCTTTGTTGTCAAAACAACACTTTACTCTTAAACCACAAGTTGGTCTAAGTACAAGGTTTTAGGATTTTTTTTGTTCAGTTCGCAAACTCATTCGAAGTATCTAGAACACATGTTGTGTCATTCGAAGTATCCTAGAACAACTTCCAGTTATGCGCCACTCTTGACATGGTAACGAAGATTCTAATCTCGTCGAGTTTGTATTGTCCTCCCACTCACTTGTTTCGCAAGAACTACTTTCTCGATAAATCAACCCTTTCTGACAAACAACATTTGTCTCTGGTTTGGTTATAGGAGAAATACCCAATGTTTTCTTTGGGATAACCTTATAAACATATATTTATCCTATTTTGGTTGTAAACATTTTACACATGCTATGCATACCAAAACTTAACAAAAAGACAATTCGGGTCACTACCCAAGCCATAACTTATATGGTGTCAATTTCAACGGATCATGATGACGCTCTTTTAAGTGTAAAAGCGGTTGTCTCTAATGTATAAACTACAAAATTATAATGGCATTTTTAATTTATCTTACCATGTCCAACAAGGTTTGATTTTGTCTCTCGAACACTCCCAAACAAATGTGGGAGAATTCGAGAAGTATAAGTTGTAGAACAATTCTGCAACTCTTGAGATGTTTTGCTAAACTTGTAACTCAAATTTTATCTTTTACGATCCAATCATAAATACTTGATTATCTTGTAATGATGATTTTTAATTCATACTAACAATAGTTTGAACCAATTCAAAAATGGCAAACACCGTTCTCTTTAAAATAGATATACTCATATATCTACTCAAACCATCGACATAATTTTATGAAGGAAAAATTAATCCACCACACATGACTACACATAATGGACCATATACATCAATATGTATAATCTCCACTAAATTAGTTATCCATTCTACTTTGGCCTATGAACGGAATTATAGTCATCTTTTGGAAGAGGTCTCACAAGCGTCAATTTGTTCAAAAACAAAATGACTCTGAAAGTCCATTAACATGGAGTTCCTTCATGTTTTCCTTTCCGATATGAACTAAAATGATGGTGTCACAATTTAAGTGAAATTCTTTTACTTATTTCAACGTTTAGCATTTAGTCTTATAGATGTTTACTTTACAAACACGATTTATATTAACGCATCCATCAATTATGGAATATAGTCATAGTTTGAACAATCTCATTTGTTCTCACAAAACACCGGAACAAAATAACAACTTACTAAGTTCTTAAAATAAATCTTGAATGGTTGGTTCGATACGACAATGAACGTAACAACACTTTATTTCTGTTCTTGTCATGACCGATTCCACATTCACTACTAGTTCCTTTTAGGCCCTTGTATTTCTTGCATTGCGTTGCTTTGTATGACAACTCATACCAACCAATATGGTATCAGAATACCCAAAAATACTTTGTTAACTAGTAATACATCTATAACTTGCACATCAAGCATATACTCATGAGCTGGACTTTTCCAATTATTGTCTTTTCTATCATATACCTTTTTGTAATTATATTTTCAATATTCCCTTTTCTTTACAAGAAGAATCATTCAACCTCAAACAACACTAGTCGTACTAGCACAATTTCCTTGGCATGTTAGTCATATACTATCACCCATTGGGTCATACTTTGAGTTTGATTGTTCTACTAATATCACCATATTAATAGCATTCTTCCGGATTCCAGTCTCAGTAATCCTCAAGCAAGGTAAACAATTTTACCCATACTTTTAATCAATACCATCATAACAATTTTGTGATGAAGCTATTACAACTCGAAGGAAGAAATTTAGAGGATAATATTAGCGCCCAACTTCTTGGAAGATTCAAACGCCTAGCGTCTTCAATCATTGCATATATTCAAATAATATAAGCATACATTGTCACACTAAATTATACTTAGTCATGTTGCCACAAAAAAGTTTCTAGATATCAATATATCTTTCACTTGATTGTTTCTGAAAATAATTCTTTTCAGTTCCTAAATCACCTTGATCAACAAAACATTCTTTTCAAGACAAAGTATTATGGAAGCAAGCATGACACTGGATTCTAAGTAGGAATTATTTGCTCTCTAGATCAATCAATCATTAATCATATGGAGCTAGGTAGGAAATACCGAAAATCTACAATAGGACTCAATTTTAAATTTCACTAATACGGTACCAATCTTAAATGGTTTTACCAGATCATAACAGCTATATCCCAATTAACAATCTAAGTGTAAGGTAGTTTGTGTATGCCAATGAATAATACAATTTGTGCAAATTCACTTTGATTGGTTGTTCATGATAAAATAATTTCAAGTTAATTCAAAATTACTACGCGAACTCCCACTCAAAAACAACATCCCTCTAGTCGTCTTAGTGATTACACAAACCAAATTCACTACACCAAAACCGATCATCACGTGAGATGATGTAGCTGCAAAGGCGAACATAGACATGTTCATTATATCGTCCATATGACTCATGGTTTACCTTTTGTTTACGTGTTCCGAGTCCATGTCTGTACATGCTAGACTCGCCAAGTAGAATCGTAGTATTGCGTGTGTTCTGAGGCCATGTTTGTACATGCTAGGTTCGTCAGCACCTGTTGTATGCGAACGTTGAGTTTATCACACCCGGTCATCACGTGGTGTCTCGAAACGATGAATTTTCTTAATGGTGCATACTAAGGAAGAACACATTATTATCTTAATATTAAGTTAGAGGGATCATCTTATAATGCTACTGTCGCGATCTAAGCAAAATAAGATGCATAAAAGGATTAACATCACATGCATAGATAATGTGATATGATATGGTCCTTCTTGCACTTTATCTCCATCTTGTGCATCATGGTATGATCTCCATCATTCCACCGGCGTGGCACCAAAATTACAACATATCACATGGATATGATATACAACATGCATGCCATAAATAATAAGACAACCATATGGCTCCTGCCGGTATGTCAATAATTTACAAAATATATCATCTCATACATCAAATTTTTAACATTGACCATATTACATCACATGCCCTGCAAAAACAAGTTAGACGTATCTAATTTATTTTTGTATATTTTACGTGGCTTGGTCTTTAGAGGATAGAACCATTCATACCTACGAACATGAATTCAACACTGATAAACATATTTTTAACAACCCTTCGTAGATTAGATCTTAAATATAGTAGGAGAAACACACCCCCTTAGCCACAAGTGAGACAGGTCTCGCGTACAAAGTACACATAAATTTTGTCTAGGGCAGCTTCATCCTACTATGCCACTAAGATCATAAAATACTCAAGGTGAAAATAACATGAGCATCAATGCCCACATACACCTATGTGTTCTACCCGTACAAATCATATACGCATAGATCCGGATCTGATACCACTGAAGGGTACATTTCAAAGAAAACAAAAAAATTCTTACGCGAGATAAACCCGAAGGGCCAAGATCTAATCTAGAATATGAAACGTAACAGGGAGAAAGATTCTTTAGGAAAACATACCCTTGAAGACTCTAAGAGTTACGAGATCAAATCTCGTTGTTGGCATAGTCGTACTCACGCCGATCTCAAGACTGAGAAGATGTGCACCATAATTCGGCGGTGCCTTCGTCATCGGTCACACGTACAGCTTGATGACGATCTCCGTTTCCTCGATCCAGCGGGGCAGCGGAAGTAGAGGATCCCCCGAAACTGCAGCAACACGACGGCGTGGTGTGGTGAAGAATCCCACGGTCAGAGCTTCGCCAAGCAAACGACCATGGAATGGATCAGCGGGTGGAGAGAAAAGAAGTGGGACAAGTGTGTGTAGTAGGGAGAGCTCTCACCCTCCTTTTATAGGGGAGGGGAAGGCAGCCCAAGGGAGGGTGCGGCCAGCCCATGGTGGTGCCCCCACCTCTTCCCTCTTCATGTGAGTGGACACTCCACTCACACCCACTCATGCTCCATTTAATCTCCACTCAAAAGTCTCAAAGGTTTTTCTTTAATAAATAAATAAAACATTTTTATTTCTTTATTTCAACATTTGTTAATTCTATTAACAAACCTTTTCATATAGCACCTCGAATTATTTGTTAATTCTATTAACAACCATTCGATGGAAAACCCCTTGAACTATTTGAAATTTACCCGAAACAATTCCGGTATTGTCCAAACTATTATCCGATATTTTGTATTCTCTCAAATGCGTCATCAAACCTTAAGTGTGTCACCCTACGGTTCGCGAATAATACAGACATGATCGAGACACCTCTCCGATCAATAATCAATAGCGGAATCTGGAGATCCATGATGACTCCTATATATTCAACGATAAATCTTGTGATTATGTGAACCATCAATGTCGTAACTAATTCTCTTTGTCTCCCGATATTTTACTTTTCCGAGATTCGATCACCGGTATCAACCATACCTTGTTCGATCTCGTTACCGACAATTACTCTTTTACTCGTTCTGTGATATGACATTCTTGTGACCTAGTCACATGCTTGCAAGCGGTGTCAATGTGATATCACCGAGAGGGCCTAGAGTATATCTCTCCGTCATTTTGGATGGACAAATCCCACTCTTGATCCATGAGCCTAAACTAACACTTTCCGAATACCTAACGCCACCTTTATAGTCACCATGTTACGACGTGATGTTTGATGCCATCAAAGTACTCTTTCGGTATTAGTGATTGACATGATCTCATGGTCTAAGGAATAAGGTTACTTCGAATGTAAGATATAACAATATAAACTAAATGACTTGATCGTATTGTTATATTTAATTTGGGTCTATGTTCATCACATCATTCTCGTGATGACATGACCCTGTTATTAACAACATCCAATGTTCATGATCAGGAAACCTTGATCATCAGTTAATCAACAAACTAATTAAACTAGAGGTGTTATTAGGAACCATTGTTTGTTTATTAGACACACATGTATCAACGTTTACGGTTAATACAATTCTAGCATGAGAAATAAACATTTATCATAAACAAGAAATAAGATAATAACTACTTTATTATTTCCTCTCGGGCATATTCCCTTCACTAATAATCACGTCTACCACACAATCAAGGGACAGAAAGAAAACAAATAAAACATGCATGAGTAAAAACTAGTGATGTAGTATAGTCCTCCTTCGTCTCCAACGGATCCTGCGTTGGCGGTGCCATGTCGAGGTTCACGACAAGTGCAATCCTTCTCCTTTCCCATCATCGCCATGATCAGGTTTAGGATGATTTTCTGGCTACAAAATAGTGTTATGTAAAGCATCTCAAAGCAAAACATATCAATTGGCTCTCAAAGCCCCCTATTTCTAGTAGAATTAGAGCCACTCTAATTGAATTGGAGCTTCTTCTAATTGGGGTTTTGAGGTTTCCTCTCCCAATTAGATCTAACTTCTAACTGATTTCTCACTAATGTATTGAGAACTCCACCTTCTTATACACATGTGGCATCTAGTCCTGAACAGCGAAGTTCTACAGAACTAGCCACGACGTATGTGTGCGAACTCTTAGAGGGGTAACACGTGGGACCCTCACTCTGCTGGATCAGGTTGCTGGATAGGGGAAGTCGGCAACATCCTCACCCGTAGGCTTGTGCATGAGGATATTTTGCAGGCTTCATCGACATCGTCACCGACATGTCTTCCGCTTCTACGTTGTCTGGTACACGGTCTCGAACTAGATTTGGGAATCGTTATTCAACTGTATCTTCATAGATAGATCTTGGCGATTGCGTAGCATGCATGACGAAAATTTTAAATTCCCATAGACGCAACCCTGTATATTCTTCTCGGCCAAAGTCACCTTTGTTTCCAAGTGCTTCGCCATAATTTCCTCCTTGATCTTCATCATGGTAGTAATTTGATCTCTCAAAGTAGAGTCATCGGCCAATCTCTTCGCTTGATCTTTAGCCATCATTCTTCCATCCGCTTTGTAATTTTTTCGTCCTCTCTTTGGTGCATCGTCACTATCATCGTGATCTTCAAGATTGGGGCCTTTCTTTGTTGGAGACTCTTGATCCCTCAACCTCCACTTATCACAATGCTCAAGTACCTTATAACAATGTTGGAACAGAAAAGGCTTGTAGTTGGATGCCGCCATTTTCTTGAACCTTGCATTGGCAATTGTGTCCTACATTTGCAAAAGAGAAAAATTGTGAGATAATTTGCAAAGAATCTAAACACAAGGGCACAATTGTATGCACTTAATCCAAGCAACCACTCCATCGAGAGCACATTGCCTTGATGACATCCATCGATCTTGGAGTGACCTCAACGAGAATGCGGAAATGACTCCATGAGTGGATATCATTTGGTAGTAGGTATCTTCTATGTGTTACCAATACCTTGCCCTTGTTTGTGCGTTGCTATGGATTTGATAAAGGAAAGTGCTCTCTCATCCCCAACACAAGGAAACATCCTCCAACTCGGTGTAGTTGACACTTTGTTTGTCGGGATTCGCGCCGGGCCTTGGTTGGCTTGTGTCGAACACCTCCTCGAGATCAATGTCGGCATGCTCCTCTTTCCCGACCATTTCCTTCACCTCGGCGGCGTAGTCGGGTGGGAGGTCCAAATCGAAAGCATCAAGTGTCTCTCCAATGATATCCACCAAAGCATCATCCAAAACATGCTCGTAGAACGCATGATGAGGATAGCTATACAAACATCACTTGTCGATGACTCATATCAACAAATCCGTCGGGTGACCCGGTAGGGTTTCGAGTAGAGGAATGGTGTAGGCACTGCCGGACTCGACGGCTAATAGGAGGGCACAATTTTACCTAGGTTTGGGGCCGTCATAGAGGTAATACCTTTACTCCTGCTTGTCTGTTTCTGTATATGATGTTTTGGTTACAATGGGGGGGCGCGCAGGTCCAGAGATTGGATCTCGAGGTGCGGCTTCAATGGTGTAATACCTAGATTGGATGTCCCCCCCCTCGGGTGGCTCTCCCAACCCTCAAATAGGTGGCTTGTCTCAAACCGTACCCGGGGGGTTACAAACCCTAGTTCTAGTCGGTGGAAAACTTCCATCTTGACCCGCAAGTCTCGCGGGTGGGCCGTTGTTGGACCTTCTAGAACCATGAGGTAGCCCTTCATATTGGGATTTCGTGTTGGGCCTTAGACCGGGTAGGCTCATCCGATAGGCCTGGGAGTCATCCCCACTTCAGTAGCCCCGGAGTGTTTGTTCGACTGAGAATAGTTGAGTAAACACTCAAAGACTTTCTTTTGGATCTTGCGACTAACTAGTCAAGATTTTGACTCAAAGGGCATGTACCATGTATGGAATATACTTGAGTATCGAGCGAAAAATGCACCACGTGTCGGCTTTTTTCACACAAGGGTATGGCTCAGTTGCTTGGCTCGCCCGACAGATCAGAGCCAATTAGTTCCTCTCAGGAAAAAACTGTTTTGGCCTACACGAACTCGAGACCTCCGACTCGAATCCGGCTAGGTGATCATTGCAAATGGGCCGTGGAGGACTTATCGAGTCGAACTTAACCTTAAAGGGGGTACCCGGCGCGTTCGCTAGGATTTTCCTTCGTGTCGCTGACACGGAAAGTTTGCTGGAGGAGGCGGCTTCAGTGCGATTCTAGGCCCACATGATAGATCCCTGGGTCTTACCTTCATACTCGAAGAGTACGTCATTCGTATGTGCCTCGACGAACGAACGACCCGGGATTTTGTCAAGCGAAGTGTTCATCGCAATAGCGAATTATGGTGCTTGCGAGAGCTGCTCACCCACGATTTCCTCCTAGCCGTGCAGCGAGTGCTGCCTTTTGTCTTAAATTAATGGCGAGTGCCACTGTTTTTACTCTGTAATCCTCGAGCAAGGCGAGTTTTCCCTCTGGTTCCTCGCGAAAGAAATTTCGTGTTCTGAGGTGTGCGATGACGTCACTGCGCACTCGCCTGCTTCCGATGGGACGTGACGCAGTGGGACAGGGCGTATGGGGCCCACCTTGTCAGTTTTTTGACCGGAGACGGGTCGTTGTGCGCCGGTTTTCCTGCTGGACGTTGATGCGTGTGAACACACGTTCGTTGGGAGACCCCAAGAGGAAGGTATGAAGAGTGCAGCAGCAAGTTTCCCTCAGAAAGAAACTAAGGTTGAATCGACCAGTGGGAGGAAGGAGTAACTTCAGAAGGTTGAAGCAGCTGAGATGGCAGGGCGCACTACCGGTTCAGAAGCAACGTGGAACCTACACAACACAATCAAATCACTTTGCCCCAACAAAGCAGTGAGGTTGGCAATCTCACCGGTTTTGCTGAACACAAAGAGGTTAAACGTATGGTGTGAAAAATAGTAGGAAAATTGTATGAAAGCAGTAGCAGCAGTATGAAAGCAGTGTGTGTATTATCAGTATGAGGAAAAAGGACCGGGGTCCACAATTCACTAGTCGTGTCTCTCCGTGAAAGATAAATAACATGCATGGTGAAAAAATTATAGCTGGGCAATTGACAGAAATGAAGGGTGCACCGTAGTGCATATGAAAGACATAAAGATTACTATGTGATTCATGCGGGCATTACAACAAAATAGATAGACCGTCATCCAACTGCATCTATGTATAATAATCCACCCTCCGAATATCATCCGAACAAACGTTGGGTATTAAGTTGCAAGCAACAGACTATCGCAGTGAGCAAAGTGTGTAATGTAAACTAGGTAAACACCGTTGTTTTGTCCCTAATGGCAACAAGACATCCTCCATATGTCACGTTTCTGTCACTCGAGCACAGATGCAAAAGAGTCATGAACCCACTATCGAGCATAAATACTCCCTCTTGGAGTTACTAGCATCTACTTGGCTAAAGCATTTACTAATAACGGAGAGAATGCAAGATCATAAATAACATATGCAAGAAGATAACATGATAGATTGATAATCAGAAGACATAGCATTCAACATTCATCACATCCCAGCAAACACAAGATGTAGCATTACATAAAGATGATCTTGATCATGATAGGTAGCTCACGAGATCTAAACATGAGGTAAAAATTGGAGAAGACAACCATCTAGCTACTGCTATGGACCCGTAGTCCAGTGATGAACTACTCACTCATCACTTCGGAGGAGGGCGTGGTGGTGTAGACCCCTCCGGTGATGAACTCCCCTCCCGGCAGGGTGCCGGGGGGAGTTCCAGAACCCTCCCGATCTCGGGATGACGATGACGGCGGCCTCGGGTGTTTTTCGGGACGAAGTTGAATATATTTAAGTTTTACGTCTCGAGGTGTTAAATAGGCGAAAGGGCAAAGGCGATGGAGGCCTGGGGGGCCCACACCACCCCCTGGCGCGACCAAGGGGGAGCCGCCCTATGGCGTGGGCCCCCCTCGGGGTCTCTTCGGGACTCCGTGGAACCATTGGGAATTCTAAGACTTTCGGGCTTCGGATTTTTCAATTCTGATAATATTTCTAGAACAACTTTTCTCAAACTAAAAACAACAGAAAACAGGGAACTTGCTCTGTGGCATCTTGTCAATAGGTTAATCTGAAAAATCGATAAAAATGGCATAGAGTGTATAGCAAACATGTGGGAAAAAAAGAAAACAACATGAAACATCAGAAATTAAGGATACGTTTATGACGTATCAACATCCCCAAGCAGGACGAGTAGGTAAACGATAAAAACACAATAATTTTTGAGGTGACATACTACCAATATAAACTTGATCATCAATAATGTAAAAGCATAAGTAAGCTGAGATCATAGAACTTAAACACAAGCATGATAAATAGAACTTTAATAATAAAATATAACAATCACCTTGCATCATGAGAAGTTACTCAAATAAAAGATCATGAATAACGATGCAACGAAAGATATACGTTTGTTTCAAGTATAGAGAGAACATGTAAAAGTGATATTTCGCTAGTCCTTAAGAGTGGGGCAAAACATAAATGCCAAGACACCTTCAAAGTTCATGAGGAATACTAGAACAGATAATTAGAGAACGAGCAATAAGACATCATGAATCAATTAATAATGTTTCTGGGACAAATGCACATAAAACTCAGAATGGCAAATATGCTCTCTCAACTGTGCATAAAGTTAGAAGATGGAGACTCAACATAAAAGTAAAAGAAAGACCCTTCGTAGAGGGAAGCAACGACCACTCATGTGCTAGAGCTTTTATTTTATTAAATAGAGGTATAAAAAGCTTGACACTCCTCCCAACCATCTTTCACAAATCATGGCTAACCGAATCCTCGAGTGTCTGCCAACAATCACATACCGTGGAGCAGTATCCGTCAAGGTATTCCTCAGGCATTTTTTCATCCGGCTTTGGCTTCCACTCGTGATTCCCGTGAGATCCGCCGTCGCGTTTTCTCGTGAATTCAGCTGCTACGAACTCCGAATGATCGTCCTGATCATAGTGTCGCCTCTTTCTCCTCCGGCGGTCGCCGTTGCGATCGTCGTCATGCGCGTGGGAGGAAGTTTTTTCGTTGCGCAGGGATTCTTCACCGTTTGCCCATTTGTCGGCTATCGCCATCAATTCTCCAATAGTCTTGGGTGCGCATCGTCCCAGTTCTTATCGGAAGGCCGCGCGCCGCGCGCCCTTGGTGAAGGCTTCGACTGCTATCTCCTCCGATATATTTCCGGCTGCATTTTTCAGCGTAGTCCATCTCCGGATATATTCGCGGGTTGATTCACCGCTCCTGTACCTGCAAGCTCGTAGCTCCTCGACGGACGCGGGACTCTTGTACGTCGCCTGAAAGTTATTTTCGAAATCGCGGGTGAGATCGTCCCAAGATCTGTAACACGCGTCTGGCCTGCCTTCGAGCCAGTTTCGAGCAGCTCCGACGAGGTGCAGGTTCAAGTACTACATGGTCGTTACTTTATTTCCGTGCTGGCACTTTACCACGGTCAAGTAGTCCGAGAGCCAGGTCCTAGGTTCTTGCTAGCCTTCGTAGTTCGGGACCTCCAAGGTGAGCTTAAATCTCTTGGGCATTGGTGCCTCGCGAATGCCGCTGCTGAAGCACATCGCGCCGCAAGCTTCCTCGTTAGAGCAAGTAGATAATGAGCGGGCGCGGTTCCTACGTGCGCGGGCCATGTCGACCTTGTTTTGGGTGATATCGTCCCGCGCGTCGTATTGGGCGCGGTCGCGACTGTCTCCCCGCCGTGGTTCCTTGCTACGATGTCGCGGGCTGTCGTCACGGCGCCGTGGGCTCTCATCGTCGATGCGAGGGCTGTCGCCGCGGTGTCTTGCCTCATTGCCCTTGTGGCGGCGGGGTGACTCCTTGTCTCCTCTTCCGGGCGAGATACTCTCGCATCTGCGAGGTGTTCTGTCTACTCGAGGCATTTTTTTCTGCTTCGGAGGTGGCCGCATTCTTGCGAGTTTGGGTGGCGATTGCTGCTTCGACCATGCCTAGCCCCCTTTGGACTTGGCGATGTTGTTCTACGCGGGGGTCGTTTTCTGGCGGATGATTTTCCTGTAGATAGGTAGCGGCGGCCAGGACCGTGGCGGCAGGGGTCGTCGGGTGCACATTTTCCTCCTCGTCGACGTGCATGAGGGAGGTCTCTATGGTTCTGGAAATCTCGCTGAGGGCCTCTTGCTTCATGCGAGCAGTCCTAGAAGCGTATTTTCCTTTCTTGTGAGGTTGTTCTCCCATCGAGTCGCGAGTTTTGGAGAGCGATGCTCGTCGAGCACTCAAGGCATGAGCTGCGACTCATCACACGTTGATTTCTTTGCGGGCATCCGCCATCTCTTGACTTTTTAGCGACAAGAAGTAGTGATATGTTGTCAGATCTTCCTGCGTGGCTCCAGGTGCCAGTGGCCGATTGTAACATCCCAAGTATGAAAACAACCTTAGAATGTTTGTTTCCTGTTTTTATTTCAAATGCATCATGTCATCATATTGCATTCATGTGTTGAATTTGAATTTCAAATCAAATTTCAAACCATTATGTTTCACACTTGGTCTGTTACAACTTTTTCAAATAAAACATTCAAATCAAACCATTCAATTGTTTTCCATAAACTTGAATTTTCATATAATTAACTTGCTAAATTTTCAATATTTCAATTATTGCAAAAATTCAAGCAAATTCATTTAAATTTCAAACAGCAACAAAAATTTAAAATTTTGAAAAACAAAAGTTTATGCAACTGGGCTTTTGCAATAAGGAACCTATAAAAAATTATCACCAAAATTTTTTTGAGACCCCAAAACCTATTTATTTTCTCTCCTTATTTTCTCTTCTTTTCTTTTCAGCAAAAAAAAAGAGAAGGGGAGCAACCAGGCCAGCCCAAGTGGGCCGGCCCAGTCGCCCCAGCCAGCGCGCGCGCAGAGCGGCCCGCCTCCCTCGTATCCTTTCTCCGTACGATGACGACGCCCCTGACGCCAGCCACCGCACGCACCTCCCACCTCCTACCTGCTCCCTTCCCTCCTCATTTTCTACCCCCGAGAGCCCCCAAACCCTAGCCAAACCTCCCCTCTTCCTCCCTGCGCCGCCACCTCCCTTTCTCCCTCTCGGATTCACCTCTTTTTCTCCTGTTCTTCTGAATTTTTTTCTAAATTTTCTGAACACCTGCATGCCCGGGATTTGGGAGCTCGCTGCCTCGCCGTCTGGTTGCCGAGGAGAGATGTTGTGAGCAGGAACAGGACCGCGCCACCTCCGTCAACCTCCACGCCACCCGGGACGGCCACGAAGGGCACCAGATCGTCGTCGACGAGCTCCTCGCCACGGTCAAGCCGCATCGACGCCCTGTCGCCCCGTCTCTTCCCCGAGCCTCCCTTCCTCGACGACAGTGGGGTGAGCACCCCCTTCCTCCTCCCTTTTCCCTCCTGGTCGCACGTACACGCACCTGCACACACCCACGGGCACGCACGGCCACAGCAGCGCTCGCCGCCGGCGTCCACCGTCCGCCCCTGCAAAGTTCAGTTAACTCAACTTTCTGTTTTCAGTTAACTGACGAACACCACCTCAAAACCCCCAGAGCCCCTGTTGTGTCACGATTCGCAGCACAGCCCAGTGGCTAGAGCCACCCCGCGCGCACCCGAGGTCCCCGGTTCGATCCCTCGCGCGCGGAATAAACCCACCTTTTTACCACCGCGCGCTGACAGGTGGGGCCCGTCCGTCAGCGACCGTGGAGGCTACGGGGCTCCACCCTCGCGTCGCTGGCGCCAGCGTGGCCCTGGACCCGCTCGTCAGCCGCAGGGGATGGATCCGCCCTCGGTGAGAATTCCCCAGATCCAGATCTGGATCTGGAAACCTTGCACCGAGGCCCCTGTACTTTTCCTGTTTTGCATCACAGCCCCTCCACGCACTGTTCAGTCACAATCAGGCCCCTGAAATCTTTCTAACTTTCAAATAATTGCAGAATAGCCCCCAGATTTCAAATTCAAATATCTTTTGCAATAAAAATCCAAATTGGGTAAATAAAATATGTTTTCCATTCAAAATTTCCTAAACTTTTCAAATATGCAATCTGTTTACTGTTTTGAATAATTAAAAATTATATGATTTTCTTTACTTTATTTAATTCATTTAAAATTGTTTGAATCATAACTAATTCAAATTAAACTCAAATTTAATTTGTAAAATATGTTTTCAAACCAGAAAAATATAATCTTTTCAAATATGAATTTTATTTAATGTTTTGAACAAATAAAATTCAAATGATTTTATACTTGAATTAAATTCATTTAAACCTTGTTTAAACTTGTTTAATGCATAACTAATTCATTTTAATTCCAAACTCAGAAAGTAATACATGTTTTCCAATCAGAATTAAATGCTCTATCCAATTATGCCATAATAACAACTTTTTGAGAAACTAAATTATGCACTAATTTTAATTCTGATTTTTTATTCAATTAAAATGCCAAAAACCATAATTAAATATTTATCACTCCAATTTTGGCAAATAAAATACCTAAGTGAATCTAATAACCTTTCCAAACTGTTTCTATCATCTCTCATGCATTTAATCCACTTTAACCAATGTTTAGTTGTAGTTCATTAAATTCTCAATTTATGCACATGGGTTTTACCATATGCATTTCAGCTGCATATGGGTCCATTTAAAATTGTTGTTAATGTCCCTAGTTTATTTTGATGCACCAATTAAAATGACATGCATCATCCCATGTTTGTGCATTATGCCATGTTATTGATTGTTCGTCTCTCTTCGTTGTTTGTTTGCTTCTTCCCGAATAGACGACGACGTTGAGACAGACGAGGTTTACGACACTACTTCAGAGGAGTTAGCCCAGTACCAGGCTACTGAGTTTGCAGGCAAGTATTCACTCACCTGAACCATTGTGTCCTTTCCACACTGGATACCGATACTTTCCGTTGTCTAATCTGCTAGCCTTAAGATTCGTTGCTTGTGTTCCGATCCTATCACATGTTATCCTGTAACCCTGATATAGCCTATCCTCCACACCTATAACCCTGTTGCTTGTTGCCTCTGTCTTACTAGCATGCTTAGGGTTGTTTATGCTCGAGTCTGATGTTCGTTATTTCTTTTACCATATTATTTATGTTCTGGGGGCTCGATGTTTAAACAACAATCTATTAATGTTTGAGGTAATGCTAATTTGATGATAAGGCACCGGCAGGAGGCCGGGTATGGTTTTGAGGCCTGCTAGTGTCGAACTCAGGAAAAGTTCTTGTCCTCTAGATCCATGATGAGCGTGCTAACCGCATGTGGGAAGCGTGTATGGACGCCCCCGCAACTTTGATTCGATTCGCATCTCGTCCAAATCGCCTTATTTAGTTCAGGTTTTCTATTTGCCGCATGCATATGCAGGTGCGAACCCTTGGCGCCAGGGTGGTAACTTTTGTAGTCGGCATTTAGGGAGACACATTCTTAGAGTGCTATGAGGGTCCCCTTTTCTTCGTGGGGCTTGATTAGCCGTGCGCTCAATTGCACGGGGTTCTTTGGGCTTAATGCGAAGAAGAGTTGGGTTGTGTTGAGTGCCTCGCTTGGTGGGTTTGATCCCCGTCTGGCGGGTTATTCTTACGTGTACGGCCAAATTGGTGCATCCCTGCAGGGTTAAATCTTCTCGAGAAGCCGTGTTGTCCGCGGTTATGGATGACTTGGTGATAGGGCTGGCTAACAAGGATTAGACAACTTACACCTAATTGATAATAATTTGACTAGTAATAGGCTTATTGACACAATAACTTGAACCTTCATTAATCCAACTGTGTGGGTTATCCTCGGATTGCTTCTTTGGATAAGGGGCGAGATCCAGGATGGGTTTGTTTGAGGTTAGTGGTAGTTGGTTCTGATGCGCTATCTTATCCCTTTCTTTTAGCCGGATGTTGTAGCGTGTCTCTGTAGTTGGTTAGGGCAGCCCGCTGCCGCACCTTTGTATCACCTATCTTCCGTTGAACCCAAAGCATCTGTACTTGGTGTTGTCGGGTACACTTTGGTATCTTGTGCGTCTTGCTTGCCAGTACTCGTCCGTACTGACCCCTTTGGGATGCTGGTTCTGCAGACTACGTTTCCGAGGATCCCCATGGTGGCTACTACGTGGAGTATGACGAGACTGCTGACGAGTAGATAGCGGACCCGGGCAGGATCCGAGACTTCGTGGATGGGCTCCGTTCTTTCGTTTCCGGCCTCTTAGGCCTATTTGGATCTTGTCTGTACTCAGACACTTTGGATGCTTCCGCTGTGATGTAATGATGACTTGTTGGGACATGTGTCCTCTGCATGACTGTATTTGCTATCTCTGCTCTAGTGAGAGCTTTTGCCACTTATTTCTATTTCTTTGTGTCTTAGAGATTTGTTGTGATATCACTTGTTCAAATGCCGTTGACGTACCATGTGTGTATGTTATGAAGTACGTCAATGGAAGTATTCGTATTCCTATTGGATGGTTTCGCAGATGATGAATAGTAGAGGGTGGTTGTCACACATTTACGTGTTGGCCTACTCATATTGAGATGCGGGTGCAGGTAGGCCCCGTAAGCCATTTATCTACTGTTTAGCGGGCTGTGTGTATCCTCTAAAAGTCCGGGTGCGACAAATGGTATCAGAGCCTGTCTGCCTGTAGGATCCCTTTTACTGGTCGCAATTGAGTCTAGAAACTATTTTGTAGCTATATAGGAAAAATGAAACGTGAGAGTAGGAATTCTGTTCTTTTATTTCTTTCCCCACCCACCCTCCCTTTTCTGGTAAGGAAGTGCAACGTTGTTTTCTCTTCTCATCTAAACTTTCAAGTTAGGATTTCACGTATCCTGGTTTCTCTAGGATGGTTATATCTACTAGACCATAGGAATGGAGGTGGTTGTGACATGATTTTCATGTTGCCTACTCACGATTGAGAACGGAGGCACATAAGCCCCGGAAGCAGATCCTCTATTCCTTAAGCAGCAGATATTGATCCTCTAGAAGCATGGATGGGTTTTCCGTAGTACCTCAGGAGTGTTTGGTCTCGTGTTTCCCAAATGTTGCTTCGATATCCTGTTCTTCTCAAGATCCTTTTCGTCCGTTGGAACCTTGTTGTTGCTTGCCACTTCAGTTTTTTTACCGGCGTCTAATCAAAGCTTCCCCGATCATCTGCAGATGGATCTCAGGTTCTACCCGCAGGTGGTTCGTATGACTCGTTGCGAGAGCACTGCCGGTTATCCGGAGATGCTGAGAGACATGGTCACTTTTCTGGGATTCCATTGGGCACCAGAGTACCAGGTCTACGAGCAGCAGCGAGAGTTTGAGCAGACCTACTACCAGGCTATCGTCTACATTCTGTGAGATGATGGCATGAGCGTAGTTCACCGCTACGAGGCAGTGGGTTCCACAGTGGATATGGCTGTGCAGCAGGCAGCTTATGTGAGTCTCACCGTCCTTCGTGCCGACTACTGGGGATTTGACGATTCTATCTATCGCCACATCCCCGTGGTTACATCACTTTGGAGGGAGCTCACTTCACTCTCTATGACAACTTGGATGTTTACGAGCATGATAACTCCAGGCTGCACACCACCGCTCAGTTTGTGAGACACAGTGACGCAGTTTCCCGCACACTATCTCAGGAGTTGGCTTCAGTCAGAGAGCAGTTTTACCTTGCTTTGACTCGTCTGGCGACTTACACCACAGACTTTGTTGGAGACGAGCGCTTTGCACGTTTCGATCAGCCAGTTGGGCGTCGTCTGCCAGATGCTGGAGGTTACGAGCCGATCAGAGGTCCACTCCTTAACCTTGGTGCTGGTTACACTAGGATTCCCCGCTTTGGAGCACAGGGAGTCGACGCTATGTACTTCACTACGCCTAGAGTCGGTCTCAGACCACGTCAGATCTACGTGGATCGTCGTTCCACCTACTTTCGTGGGCGTGCTCCTCACCGTACCTCTCGCCGTACTCCTCGCTGCCGTCCTGCGTGATGGGCATGGGAGTACTGATGTATCCATTCTTAGCTATGTTTAGTTATCCTTTGGTATTCGAACCATTTATGGTGTGTTGGATATTCTGATGTAATTGAACATGTGATGGTGTACCTTTTGGTTATCTATTCATGCGTCAGAGTAATCTATCTTTCGGTTTCCAAGTCTATCCTTTTCTATTGTTGTGCTAAAATGCATTTCCATTCAGGATGCCGCCAACAAGGAACACTACGCCTGAGCCACCGCCAATCACGGAGCTGTTGACTCAGATGACCCAAGTCATGACGCAGATGGCTCAGTTTCAGGCTAATCAGCACATCAACTAGACAGCTCCACGTGTGAGCATCAAGGAGTTTCTCAGTCTGCGTCCGAGAGCTTTTGTGGCCACACGCGAGCCCCTAGACGCTGATGACTGGATCCGTGAGATAGCCAAGGCTCTGGAGATTGCACACGTAGCTGAAGAAGACAAGGTCAAGTATGCCTCCTATCTGCTGAAGGGTCAGGCAGCTTCTTGGTGGGAAAACTTCCAGGCCATGAGAACTGGGATGCCATTCACGTGGGATAGTTTCAAGGAAGCCTTCCTGAAGCACCACATTCCAGATGGTCTCATGGAAAGAATGCGTGAAGAGTTTTGCTCTCTCAAGCAGGGCAAGTTGGACGTCATCGGGTATCAGAGTGATTTCAATCGCCTCGCTGGAGATGAGGTGTCCACTGAAGCTAAGAAGACGGCAAGGTTCCGCAGAGGCTTTAACCCGGAACTCAAGTATGCCCTCACCAATGTCAAGGCCAACAGCTTCGAGGATCTCGTTAACACCGCGCTCAATGAAGAAAATGGGCGCAAGGCGTTCGAGGAGTCTCGCAAGCACTCGCGTGAGGGTGGTTCCTCCTCCAACATGACCACCCCTACGCAGAAGCGCCGCATCTGGGTACCAAATGGAGCTGTCACTCGGGCTCCATACGCCCAAACTTCTCCAGGCTTCGCTCCCCGCCCACCCAACCCTGCTCAGCTGCATGATCAAAGGGCTTCGATGGGGCAGCCAAGGCCAGGGTCTCCTCGTGTCGTCACATGCTACAAGTGCAAGCAGATGGGACACTACGCCGACAAGTGCACGCAGAGGCAGCTACCTCCACCACCACCTCGTCCTAACACAAACCAGGCAATGGTGCGCGCTCCCCCGCCTAAGGCCTTCAACTCCAACAACAGGCCTGTCGGGAGGACCGCAAGGGTGAATCATGTCAAGATCGACAAAGCTAAGGAAGCTCCTGACGTCGTTCTCGGTACATTTCCCGTAAACTCTATTCCAGCTAAAGTGTTGTTTGATACCGGAGCATCACATTCTTTTGTGTCAAAGACCTTTGCCACAACAAACAACCTAATTGTGGTTCCACTAAGCAATCAGATCACTGTTCACTCCCCGGGATCTCAAATGTTAACTTCCAAGATAAGTAGGGACAATCAAATCTTAACTGAAGGTCGCATATTCCTTGCTTCTCTCATGTTGCTTGGAAATTCTGACATTGATGTCATTCTTGGTATGGATTGGCTGAAGGCCAATAAAGCAAGAATTGACTGTGCTCAAAAGTCAATAACTCTGTTCCACCCTTCTGGTCAGATAATCTATTCTCCACATGAATCAAGTTCCATTCAGCTGTGCACCCTCAATGCAAAACCTCTACCTTCACTTGAAAATGTTCCGGTGGTTTGCGACTTCCTTGACGTCTTTCCAGAAGAGTTGCCAGGAATGCCTCCGGACAGAGCTGTTGAGTTCGTGATCGAACTTGAACCAGGTCTTGCTCCAATCTCTAAGCATCTTTACAAGATAGGAACTCCCGAGCTGAAGTTGTTGAAGGAACAAATTGATATGTACATGGAGAAAGGTGACATTCAACCTAGTTCCTCGGCTTGGGGATGCCCAACTCTGTTCGTTGCGAAGAAGGATCAAACAAAGAGACTCGTTGTCGACTATCATCCTCTGAACGAGAAAACCGTAAAAAACAAGTATCCAATTCCTCGTATCGATGATCTTTTTGATCAACTTGCTGGAGCCTCAGTATTCTCCAAGTTGGACTTGAGAATGGGTTACCATCAAATAAAGATCAGAAAAGAGGATATTCCAAAGACAGCTTTCACCACTCGCTACGGTCTATATGAATTCACCGTCATGTCCTTTGGTCTCACCAACGCACCGGCGACCTTCTCTCGACTCATGAATTCTGTCTTCCATGAATACCTAGACAAGTTCGTTGTGGTATATCTTGATGACATTCTTGTCTACTCAAAATCCGAGGAAGAGCATGAAGAACATCTTCGTCTGACTCTCATGGAGCTTCGCGAGCATCGTCTCTATGCCAAGTTCTCCAAATGTGAGTTCTGGATTTCCGAAGTCGTTTATCTTGGTCATGTCATCTCTGCCAAGGGCATAGCCATTGATCCAGAAAAGGTTAAAGCAATTGTTGATTGGAAACCTCCAAAGACGGTGAAGCAAGTAAGAAGTTTTCTTGGCTTGGCTAGCTATTGTCGTCGCTTCGTCCCAAACTTCTCCAAGATTGCCAAACCTCTCACTGACCTCACAAAGAAGGACAAAAAGTTCGTCTGGTCTCCACAATGTGATGAAAGTTTCAATCTCCTGAAGACTAAACTCACTTCTACACCAGTTCTGGTTGGCCCAGATCCCTCCAAACCTTTCCAAATATTCTGTGATGCTTCTCTCCAAGGTCTAGGTGCAGTTCTTATGCAAGAACGTCAAGTTGTGGCTTATGCTTCACGTCAGTTGAACACACATGAGCTCAATTATCCCACTCATGACCTTGAACTCGCAGCAGTTGTGTTTGCCCTCAAGAAATGGAGACAATACTTATTGGGTAATTGCACTGAAATCTTTTCTGATCATAAGAGTCTGAAGTACATCTTCACTCAACCAGATCTAAATCTCAGACAAAGGAGATGGATTGAAAAGATCAAAGACTTTGATCTTACCATTTCTTACACTCCAGGCAAGGCTAATGTTATGGCCGATGCTCTCAGTCGCAAGTCGTATTGCAATAATCTCATGAACATGGAAAGCCAACCTCCTCTTCATGAAGAATTTCAGAAGCTGAACCTTGGTCTTGTTCCTCAAGGCTATCTTGCAAACTTGACAGCCATTCCAACTCTCGAGGACAAGATTCGTTCTGAACAACTTCGTGATGCTGAAATCAAGAAGATTGTAGAGCACATCAAAGCAGGCAATGAGAAATTTGAGTGCTTCTCAATTGATGACAAGGGAACTGTGTTCTTCGAAGGGCGCATTGCAGTTCCTCAAATTCAAAGTCTCAAAGATGTCATTCTCAAGGAGGCTCATGAAACTCCTCTCTCCATACACCCTGGAAGTACAAAGATGTACCAGGATCTCAAGACACTATATTGGTGGCCTAGCATGAAACGTGAAATTGCTCAATACATTTCTGAATGCGACGTCTGTCAACGTGTCAAGGCAGTTCATCAGAAAACAGCCGGTCTTCTCCAACCTCTGAAAATCCCTGAATGGAAGTGGGACATGATTGAAATGGACTTCGTCACTGGTTTTCCAAAGTCCAAGAGGGGCAACGATGCAATCTTCGTTGTCATTGATCGACTCACTAAAGTAGCACACTTCTTTCCTGTCAAAGAGACAATCTCAGCTAGTCAGTTAGCAGAGATCTACACAGCAAAGATTGTTCCTCTTCATGGTATTCCATTGGAAATAAGCTCAGACCGTGGAAGCATCTTCACTTCTCATTTCTGGAAAAGCTTTCAAGAAGCTTTGCGTACCAAGCTTCTGTTCAGCACAGCCTATCACCCTCAGTCTCAAGGGCAAGTCGAAAGAGTCAATCAGATTCTCGAGGATATGCTCAGAGCATGTGGTCTCTCTTTTGGCATGAAATGGGAGGAATGTCTTCCATATGCTGAATTCTCCTACAACAACAGCTTCCAGGCAAGTCTAGGCATGGCACCATTCGAGGCTCTCTATGGCCGCAGATGCAGGAGTCCAATCAATTGGTCTGGAGCTGGTGAACGTTCACTCTTAGGCCCTGACATTGTTAAGGAGGCCGAAGAGAAAGTTCGCATCATCCGTGACAATCTGAAGATTGCTCAGTCTCGTCAGAAAAGCTACTATGACAGCAAACACAGGGACATGGTCTATGCAGCTAGAGACAAAGCATATCTCCGTGTAACTCCCCTCAGAGGCACTCATCGTTTTGGTGTCAAAGGAAAGCTTGCACCAAGATATATTGGTCCCTTCAACATTCTCTCAAGGCGTGCAGAAAATGCCTATCGTCTTGAACTTCCAAAAAAGCTATCCAAGGTGCACGATGTCTTTCACGTGTCACAACTCGAGAAATGCTTCAAAGATCCAGGTCGTGCAGTTGATCATGATTCAATTGATCTGCAAGAAGACCTCTCTTATGAAGAGCATCCTGTTCGCATTCTCGATGAGACCGAGCGTAAAACTCGCAACAAGAGCACCAAGTTCTTAAAAGTGCAGTGGTCTCATCATTCCGATAAAGAGGCAACATGGGAGACCGAAGAGGATCTTCGCAAGAAGTATCCGGACCTTTTCTCCTCTCAGTAGGAATCTCGGGGCGCGATTCCTTCAAGGGGGGGCGTTTTGTAACATCCCAAGTATGAAAACAACCTTAGAATGTTTGTTTCCTGTTTTTATTTCAAATGCATCATGTCATCATATTGCATTAATGTGTTGAATTTGAATTTCAAATCAAATTTCAAACCATTATGTTTCACACTTGGTCTGTTACAACTTTTTCAAATAAAACATTCAAATCAAACCATTCAATTGTTTTCCATAAACTTGAATTTTCATATAATTAACTTGCTAAATTTTCAATATTTCAATTATTGCAAAAATTCAAGAAAACTCATTTAAATTTCAAACAGCAACAAAAATTTAAAATTTTGAAAAACAAAAGTTTGTGCAACTGGGCTTTTGCAATAAGGAACCTAAATTATCACCAAAAATTTTTTGAGACCCCAAAACCTATTTATTTTCTCTCCTTATTTTCTCTTCTTTTCTTTTCAGCAAAAAAAAGAGAAGGGGAGCAACCAGGCCATCCCAAGTGGGCCGGCCCAGTCGCCCCAGCCAGCGTGCGCGCAGCGCGGCCCGCCTCCCTCGTCTCCTTTCTCCGTACGATGACGACGCCCCTGACGCCAGCCACCGCACGCACCTCCCACCTCCTACCTGCTCCCTTCCCTCCTCCTTCTCTACCCCCGAGAGCCCCCAAACCCTAGCCAAACCTCCCCTCTTCCTCCCTGCGCCGCCACCTCCCTTTCTCCCTCTCGGATTCACCTCTTTTTCTCCTCTTCTTCTTCTGAATTTTTTCTGAATTTTCTGAACACCTGCATGGCCGGGATTTGGGAGCTCGCTGCCTCGCCGTCTGGTTGCCGAGGAGAGATGCTGTGAGCAGGAACAGGACCGCGCCACCTCCGTCAACCTCCACGCCACCCGGGACGGCCACGAAGGGCACCAGATCGTCGTCGACGAGCTCCTCGCCACGGTCAAGCCGCATCGACGCCCTGTCGCCCCGTCTCTTCCCCGAGGCTCCCTTCCTCGACGACAGTGGGGTGAGCACCCCCTTCCTCCTCTCTTTTCCCTCCTGGTCGCACGTACACGCACCTGCACACACCCACGGGCACGCACGGCCACAGCAGCGCTCGCCGCCGGCGTCCACCGTCCGCCCCTGCAAAGTTCAGTTAACTAACCTTTCTGTTTTCAGTTAACTAACGAACACCACCTCAAAACCCCCAGAGCCCCTGTTGTGTCACGATTCGCAGCACAGCCCAGTGGCTAGAGCCACCCCGCGCGCACCCGAGGTCCCCGGTTCGATCCCCCGCGCGCGGAATAAACCCACCTTTTTACCACCGCGCGCTGACAGGTGGGGACCGTCCGTCAGCGACCGTGGAGGCTACGGGGCTCCACCCTCGCGTCGCTGGCGCCAACGTGGCCCTGGACCGGCTCGTCAGCCGCAGGGGATGGATCCGCCCTCGGTGAGAATTCCCCAGATCCAGATCTGGATCTGGAAACCTTGCACCGAGGCCCCTGTACTTTTCCTGTTTTGCACCACAGCCCCTCCACGCACTGTTCAGTCACAATCAGGCCCCTGAAATCTTTCTAACTTTCAAATAATTGCAGAATAGCCCCCAGATTTCAAATTCAAATATCTTTTGCAATAAAAATCCAAATTGGGTAAATAAAATATGTTTTCCATTCAAAATTTCCTAAACTTTTCAAATATGCAATCTGTTTACTGTTTTGAATAATTAAAAATTATATGATTTTCTTTACTTTATTTAATTCATTTAAATTTGTTTAAATCATAACTAATTCAAATTAAACTCGAGTTTAATTTGTAAAATATGTTTACAAACCAGAAAAATATAATATTTTCAAATATGAATTTTTTTTAATGTTTTGAACAAATAAAATTCAAATAATTTTATACTTGAATTAAATTCATTTAAACCTTGTTTAAACTTGTTTAATGCATAACTAATTCATTTTAATTCCAAACTCAGAAAGTAATACATGTTTTCCAATCAGAATTAAATGCTCTATCCAATTATGCCATAATAACAACTTTTTGAGAAACTAAATTATGCACTAATTTCAATTCTGATTTTTTATTCAATTAAAATGCCAAAAACCATAATTAAATATTTATCACTCCAATTTTGGCAACTAAAATACCTAAGTGAATCTAATAACCTTTCCTAACTGTTTCTATCATCTATCATGCATTTAATCCACTTTAACCAATGTTTAGTTGTAGTTCATTAAATTCTCAATTTATGCACATGGGTTTTACCATATGCATTTCAGCTGCATATGGGTCCATTTAAAATTGTTGTTAATGTCCCTAGTTTATTTTGATGCACCAATTAAAATGACATGCATCATCCCATGTTTGTGCATTATGCCATGTTATTGATTGTTCGTCTCTCTTCGTTGTTTGTTTGCTTCTTCCCGAATAGACGACGACGTTGAGACGGACGAGGTTTACGACACTACTTCAGAGGAGTTAGCCCAGTACCAGGCTACTGAGTTTGCAGGCAAGTATTCACTCACCTGAACCATTGTGTCCTTTCCACACTGGATACCGATACTTTCCGTTGTCTAATCTGCTAGCCTTAAGATTCGTTGCTTGTGTTCTGATCCTATCACATGTTATCCTGTAACCCTGATATAGCCTATCCTCCACACCTATAACCCTGTTGCTTGTTGCCTCTGTCTTACTAGTATGCTTAGGGTTGTTTATGCTCGAGTCTGATGTCTGTTATTTCTTTTACCATATTATTTATGTTCTGGGGGCTCGATGTTTAAACAACAATCTATTAATGTTTGAGGTAATGCTAATTTGGTGATAAGGCACCGGCAGGAGGCCGGGTATGGTTTTGAGGCCTGCTAGTGTCGAACTCAGGAAAAGTTCTTGTCCTCTAGATCCATGATGAGCGCGCTAACCGCATGTGGGAAGCGTGTATGGGCGCCCCGCAACTTTGATTCGATTCGCATCTCGTCCAAATCGCCTCATTTAGTTCGGGTTTTCCATTTTCCGCATGCATATGCAGGTGCGAACCCTTGGCGCCAGGGTGGTAACTTTTGTAGTCGGCATTTAGGGAGACACGTTCTTAGAGTGCTATGAGGGTCCCCTTTTCTTCGTGGGGCTTGATTAGCCGTGCGCTCAATTGCACGGGGTTCTTTGGGCTTGATGCCAAGAAGAGTTGGGTTGTGTTGAGTGCCTCACTTGGTTGGTTTGATCCCCGTCTGGCGGGTTATTCTTACGTGTACGGCCAAATTGGTGCATCCCTGCAGGGTTAAATCTTGTCGAGAAGCCGTGTTGTCCGCGGTTATGGATGACTTGGTGATAGGGCTGGCTAACAAGGATTAGACAACTTACACCTAATTAACTAGATGATACCCCGCGCGTTGCTGCGGGACATTAGTGTGCCAAACTGCATAACATAGATGATCGATGCTTTTACATGGAAAATATTAATAAGAAAAAAAATAAAGAAACCAAAGAAATTGTACCACTAAAGTATACTTTCTTTTATGGTTACCAGAGTAGGATGTTGAGAGATACGGAGTAACCATAAATCATTTTCATAAGGTTACATGGTTGTTGATGTTCCAATCTTTTTATGGAAGCACTCTACTTCAAAACAAAATCAGAAATATGCACTAACTTGTAGTTCCGCGGTAAACTGTAAATCCAATATCCAGAAGATCATAGAGAAAAATAATAAAGGTAATGCCATCATTTTAGAAACCAAGTGTGATTACGTAGGTATTGTGTTTCATAGTTAGTCATATGGAGCAGTTTTGTGTGAGATGGAAATGCGTCTAATTAGACAAATGTAATATTGTCTTTCTTCAGTAAGCATAGTTCATCTATGAACAACAAAAAATCTCTCCTGGAAATCCTTGGATAAGTATGCAGACCCATATACTCATCCAGTTCAACCAATTAAAATAGTGGCATCTTAATACAATCACTTGGATAAGTATGCAGACTCACAAACTCATCAAGTTCAATCAATTAAAATAAATTCTCTGCAAAAAGGAAAAACGAATAATTATCAATAGTAAAAATGGAAAGTACTTTTAATTCGGTGAAGAACATCTTGCGTATTTCCGGAAAAAATGGTTTACCTCTTTTCCAAAACAATATACACCATATCTAGGAGCACCATTTAGATACACAATTTCTTGGACTAAATAAAAGAGATGGAATAGTTAATATAACTATATTTGAGATCTGCAAAATGCAGCGAATGAGATAATGTTAGAACTTGTAATGAAGATGTTAAATAAATTCTTAATCACGAATATTGTTGTAATGCCCTTGTGCTGATGCATGTCTGCTTTTTTCAATACACCAAGTCACTGAAAGATAAGGAAGTAGGAGAATATCAAATACAGTAGAGTATACAAATCAGTGAAAAAATAGAAGGTACATAACCATCGCTATAAGCATATTTTAAAGTATAAATTGCAGGGTAGGTAGACCGAAATTTCAGAAATGTAGCAACATAAGAAGATAGAAAAACCTTAGTACTGCACCTGAAGATCTATGCATAGACATTGAAACGTTTTTTTTTTTTACATTGAAACGTTGCCCATGCAGAAGTACAAATAGAACACTGAGTTGGCGTCGCTTGGTTGCTCGGAAGGCTGAACCACTCATCGCCTCCCTACAACCCAACAATGGTGCAAGCAATTTCTAAATAGAGTATATTTGTTACATTTAAAACTTGATAAATTACACTCACGTGTTTAATTAGAAGATTGTGATCATGCCAACAATTGGAGGCTGATCCAATTGACAAAATAGAAATGCTTGTTGCGACAGATAAAAATGGTTTAATACCATGGTCAATCAGAGAGAGAGTATTAAATAAACTCCATGATCTACACCTGCAGACCAAGACCACCGAGAAAGAAAAACGCAGGCAGAGATCCTCCATTCCAGCAGACAGTAGTGGCCGAGTTCCTGATCGATTTAACAGTTCATTAGGATGAGGCGGACGATAGGGACTACCTTGTGTGGTGGCGGTGACGGTGATCTAGACGGCCGGAGGACGATGAGAGAACCTTCCTTGCTGCTGTGATGCGGCTACGATTCTGAACAGCAGCCTATGGTGAGAAGAACATATACTAACGGTGAAAACAACCTCGGTGAAGTGCATGGTAAGGCGGGACTACGCAGGCATAGGTCGCCCTGCAATAAAGAGTAGTACCTTAGTGAATGTTGGAGGGAGGGAACGGGAATGGGCCAATTGACTTCTTTTTATAGAGGGAGAGTGGGTGCAGGGAAGTCACAATAACACGCAGGGAAGACAATGTGACGTCCAAGCCAATGAACCGACTTGTATTTAAAGTGGAAAAAAGAGTAGAAGGGCAGGAGACGAGTTTATGGTGCCTATAAAAGATGAAGAATATCTGACTTTATCTAGTGTGATGCGGTTACACGGCATGAAAAAAAAGCAGTTAATGAAAAAACATATTGGCATGACTTAAAGAGAAGAGTGAAAACTGAACACATGGAACCGAATGGGCAAGTTTTTTCTTTTTTGATTATGTGGCATATTTTCTTAGGTGGCAGGCTGGGATTGATCCATGATGCTTGATGAGTTGGACACCTTGCATGTTGAGAGAATTAACCTTAGTGGGTTGCTCCTATTTAGATATTATAGATAATAATTTGACTAGTAATAGGCTTATTGACACAATAACTTGAACCTTCATTAATCCAACTGTGTGGGTTATCCTCGGATTGCTTCTTTGGATAAGGGGCGAGATCCAGGATGGGTTTGTTTGAGGTTAGTGGTAGTTGGTTCCGATGCGCTATCTTATCCCTTTCTTTTAGCCGGATGTTGTAGTGTGTCTCTGTAGTTGGTTAGGGCAGCCCGCTGCCGCACCTTTGTGTCACCTATCTTCCGTTGAACCCAAAGCATCTGTACTTGGTGTTGTCGGGTACACTTTGGTATCTTGTGCGTCTTGCTTGCCAGTACTCGTCCGTACTGACCCCTTTGGGGCTGCTGGTTCTGCAGACTACGTTTCCGAGGATCCCCATGGTGGCTACTACGTGGAGTATGACGAGGCTGCTGACGAGTAGATAGCGGACCCGGGAAGGATCCGAGACTTCGTGGATGGGCTCCGTTCTTTCGTTTCCGGCCTCTTAGGCCTATTTGGATCTTGTTTGTACTCAGACACTTTGGATGCTTCCGCTGTGATGTAATGATGACTTGTTGGGACATGTGTCCTCTGCATGACTGTATTTGCTATCTTTGCTCTAGTGAGAGCTTTTGCCACTTATTTCTATTTCTTTGTGTCTTAGAGATTTGTTGTGATATCACTTGTTCAAATGTCGTTGACGTACCATGTGTGTATGTTATGAAGTACGTCAATGGAAGTATTCGGATTCCTATTGGATGGTTTCACAGACGATGAATAGTAGAGGGTGGTTGTCACACGTTTACGTGTTGGCCTACTCATATTGAGATGCGGGTGCAGGTAGGCCCCGTAAGCCATTTCTCTACTGTTTAGCGGGCTGTGTGTATCCTCTAGAAGTCCGGGTGCGACACCGATGCTTCTACACCGCTGTTTTCGCTTTGTTCCATGCGGCACGCGAGACATGAATCCGCTGTCTTGCCGTCAGACTTGCCTCCGTTTCGGCGGATTCCTCGACTGGATCGGCCATATAGACGTGATCCAGATATGGCTCGTGAGTATTTAGCACGGGCCAACGATTCTTGCCGAGTTCGACGGGTTCTTCAGCCGCGATGGTGTGGAAGTCGATCCTGTTGCGGCAAACGGAGTCGTCGCTAGACTCCGAGTTGCCATCAGTGTCGTTGATCGGCGATTCTTGGGTCGCCGTGCTAGAGACGGATTCAGTGTCCTACCCGTCGAGCGTAGCCGAATCGGGGAAGCGCAGGATCCCCTCCTTGCTGGCGTGGAAGTGGAGGTTGCCGAACGTCATGTTGACGCCCTCCTGGAGACCGCTGAACGCCGGAAGAGATTCCGACGAGTGGGGCGTGTAGATAAACGACCCGAAGCAGATTGGCTCCGAAGGAGCCGACGAGTTCGAGCTCCAGTTGAAGCTCGGTGCAGATGAGGCCGACGATGTCGTGGATCTAGCGCCTGCTGTTCCCACAGACGGCGCCAATTGTCGATGACTCACAGCAACAAATCCCTCGGGTGAGCCGGTAGGATTTCGTGTAGAGGAACAATGTAGGCGCTGGCGGACTCGATGGCTAACAGGGCGACACGATTTTACCCAGGTCCGGGGCCCTCGTAGAGGTAATATCCTTACTCCTGCTTGTATGTTTCTGTATATGATGTTTTGGTTACAATGGGGGGGTGCGCAGGTCCAGAGATTGGATCTCGAGGTGCGGCTTCAATGGTGTTAAACCTAGATTGGATGTCCCCCCTCGGGTGGCTCTCTCAGCCCTTAAATAGGTGGTTGGGTCTCAAACCGTACCGTGGGGGGGGTTACAAACCCTAGTTCTAGTCGGTGGGAAGCTTCCATCTTGACCCGCAAGTCTCGCGGGTGGGCCGTTGGTGGACCTTCTAGAACCACGAGGTAGCCCTTCATACTGGGCTTTAGTGCTGGGCCTTAGACATGGTAGGCTTATCCGATAGGCATGGGAGTCATCCCCACGTCATCACTGATGTACTATAATGGGCAAATTGGTCGAATTTTTACAACATCCGGAGCAAAAGGGGAGAAATTCACCTCGGAAGCGTGTCATCAAACATATTGTTTGTGGTCGCGACGGCGATACCGATTTTCAGAGCGACTGGACACGGAGTCCGTCCTCGCTCGGTCGTGGCCTTTCTCTTCTTCGGGTTGGTGGCTTGTGATTTCCCCTGACTGCCCGAGGTGTTGCAGCCGTGTCCACCCCCGCGGCGGTGTAGCTTTACGCGGGAGGGAGATTCGTGGCGGCGGGATGATGGGTCGCGGCTCCGGCTCCGGCCACGACGCGCGGGGTAGGCTGGACGCCATGTTTGACTGTCGGTCGCTTCCGCTTCTCGCTGACTACGGAAGGCGCAGTTGGCGCAGTGACGGGGAAGCCGAGGTGGCGGGCGGGAGGACGAGGTGCTGGCCTAGGGCGACGAACCCACTCAGCGGGAGCTGGTCGGGATCCATATAGGCGAATCGGTGCGGCGAAGGCGCTGGAGGGAGCTTCGGTGGGGAGATCGGCGGCGGGGTGGGAGGTTCAGGCGGGAGGAGCGAGTTGAAGTTTCCCTTCTCGCGCCAAGGGATGGGGGGAACACAAAAATCGACCTCCAATTCCACGCATATGGTGAACTCAGGGGAGATATCCCGCTCCCCCCCCTCCCCCCCCTCCCTCAATTTCTCTTTCCGAACCCAAAAAAACAGTTATTTTCCGGGACGTGGATTTTCCTACTAGAGATGCTGTTGGACCGGCTGATCAGCTTTTGCAAATTGTTGCACTTGTTTGGTCGCACTGGGTAATAAGTAGCTGGACCCATTGTAATTATCCCTTTTGAACAGCTCGTGGTCTCCAGCATGGAGAAAAAGAGAAAGGGAGAGAACACTAGTAACGCCATTGCTGGAATGGATGGATAACGGCAGCAGCTAGGAAACAAAACATGCACCAGGAAAAGATACGTTCCGGGGCCAAAGCTTCCAACCCACCCTCGCCCACGCCAAACCAAAGCGCTCATCCGGCAAGGCCACGGCCATCCCTACTGATTAATGCGAGCGAAAAGAAGCGAGCGGGCGGGGCGCGCGCCTCCGCGAGAAAGCGACCGAGGATGGATGGATCATGGATGGACCGATCGCCGTTGGCCAGCCGGAGCGCTCGGGTCGACAGCCAGCCAGCCTACCTGCCTGCCTGCCCCGGAATCGGTGGTCCAAAAGAGGAAGAGGGCAAGGATTACCCGCTAGCTAGGCCCCGCTGTGTTACCCTTTGTCCGCCCCTCTTCTCACACAGACCGTTCTCTAGCCGCTCCCAGACAGACAGACATCGCATCGCATTCACTGGGGGTGTACTGAGACAGATTTCAGATTTACAATCAATTGTGATTAATCGTTTGCACCGGTACTGAGTGTAGTACTCCGTACCAGTACCATCTCTGGAGTTTCCACCGTGCAACCGTAGGCTCTCGCAACACACACTTGTACTGAGCGTGCAAGAACCCCATGCGATGGGAGCGTGTTTACTGTGCACGGTGAAAGTGAAAAGCAGGACATATGATCGACGTGCGGTGAAAATTAACAAAAATAACATCAAAATTAATCTTCAGCATAAAATAAATATATCTGTAAGCTATTTAAAAAAAACCTTTTGTGTGATGCCGGCACCGGGGAAGCCACGTTATGCAGTATGACACCTCAGACGGGGGCGCCACACTATCGGGCAGCGTGGCAGCGCGGGACCGGCGCTTGTAAGTGTGACCCCGGTCTCTAGGATGTCACCCTTGAGGTCCTGTTTGTTTATATAGTTTTGAAGAAGATTAGTGGGATTATCCCAGTTAAACCCCAAATCCCCATTTGTGGTGTCGTTTGTTTCTAGTGTATTTGATCGAATTTATCCCCACGTTTCTCCAAAATTTGCCAAACTTTAGTGCATTTTTCTCAATACCTAAAACACTACCCCCGATTGGGGATTTGAGGGGATTGGGTGAAGTTTGGGGATTCACCCAATCCCTCTGGGGATTATCCCCACTAATCCCCCACAAAACTCTAGAAACAAACAAGTCATGAATATTTTTCGAACCGATAGCCACCCGAACGGGATGGTTTCACTCACGACATTGAAACGGTTAAGTCCTATGGTATGGCACCCTCGACAACGGAGTTAAACTTAAGAGTGTGGCAGGCTAGGGTGTCACAGCGTGTGGCACCCTAGTTTTGGGTGCCACGCTTAAAAAATTTAGAGGAACAAATTAAATCAATATTCAAAACAAATTTACATCAATAAGAATTCCATGATCATCACAGCAAATCCATTATCAAAATCACAATTTGAAAACATCGATGCAGAGGCACGAACATCCATCTCAACTCAACATCACACCAACAAGTTTACGAGTCCAAAACGAAAATAGAAACTCCAAGTCCATAATAAAAATGGAAACGAAAAGACCATAACTACTCCCTGTTCTACTTCATTCACTTTGTCTTTTTCTTCAATCTCGGTACAGCCTTAGGTTCCTCATCCTCGTCCTCGACATCGGGCAACTCTCTAAGGACACTGTCACCTTTCTTATCACGAGGGTAGTCGGCTACTTTCTCGGCTTCATCGGCTTGACGGGATATCTCGTTGTGCTATCAAAATAAACATGTCAATGTTCATACTCTAATTGTGACGACACGAAAGAAAGTTGTAAATAAATACCTTGAAATTCATGATAGAAGCGAACTCGGTTTGGTCGCCCTCCTTCATGACATTGTTGTATCGAAGCAACATAGCCTCATCTCGAGAGTTGCTCTCCACGTCAAATATATGTTCCTCAAAAGCCGGAGGGCATTGGGACGCACAGGTTTGTGAAAAGCATGCATTCAGAACCAAACAAGATATGTTTTGATTGTTGATTCAGTTTGTTTCTCTGAAATTTTTAAGCGTGACACTCCAGACCAGGACGCCACACTCTAAAGTGTGGCTCCATTGCGTGCCACAAACTGTGACACCCTAACCTAGGTGACACACCCTTAAGTGCAACTTTGTTGTCCAGGATGCCACACTCTATGATTTAACCGTTTCAAAATCGCGAGGGTACAAAAATATTCAAGTGCGACACCCCAGAGACCGGCGCCACACTTCGAAGTGCGGGTCCCACGCTGCCACATTAGCCGATAGTGTGGCGCCCCTTGGGGGTGTCACACTGCATAACGTGGTTCCTGGTGCGGACACCACACAAAATGTTATTTTTTTAATAGGTTACCGTTAGGTTTATTTTGGGCCGAAGATTAATTTTTTAGGTTATTTTTGTTAATTTTCACCGATGTGAGCGAAGCAAGCGGCGTCAGAAAAAGCTGCTTGGCGTCGGGCCCCCGTGTCGGCCGTCGCATCCGTCGCCCCCTAAATTTCCGGCGCCCGTGCTCGACAGTGCGTCGCACAATTAATTGCGCCACTCCTGGATCCCGACGAGATAGATCCTACGACCACTATCATCATACCAGCGCCGCGGCCGCCTACGTATTCCCCCCGGTCCTGCTCGACATTTCTAGGATGCCTTCCCGGTTTTGCCTCGTTGGATCCAAATGCGTCCGGTCACCTGGCGCGCACCGATGGCAACACACGTCCGGTCTTGGACCAGTTTCTGTGCATCTGTCTCACTCACGCGAGTGACGCCCGGCCGAACACGATTGTTTCCCCCAATGCTATACGCCGAATGTCTGTCGACCAGCCTGTCGCCAGCCGTGTGTTTTTTGCACACTGTTCTTCATGCTGCAGGTCCAGGGGCAGGCCGTTCGGCACAGAGTCACGGCAGCATTGAGTGTGGACCAAGGAACGCGGACCTCGTGCGGGCATTCGATACACCCTGGGAGGAAAATGTTGTGAGTAATAACCGGGGGTAGATACAAGAGTTGATGAATACGATATGGAGGAGTAAGTACGCGTATCAGAAATCAGAATACATAGACTCTACAATTAATCTGCCAGCTCGGCACACGCTGCTGGCGCACTTAAACACACTCCTCGCCGCGAGTGCAACTCCCGATAAAGCCTCCATTCGCGTACTGCACCCCCAGCTCACGAAAAGCTAGATTCCTTTCCAATCCATCGGGCGAGCGAAACAGAGAGCTAGTGCGATATAGCACTAGCAGAGGGGAGCGCAAGGCAGGAACAGAGAGCCAGCTGCAGGGGAGAAGAGAGAAGCTAGCCAGCCAGGTACTCGCACGCAGCAATGGCGCGTCGCTCGCTGTGCTCCGCCTTGATCGTCGCCCTCCTGGCGTCGTTCTCTTGGCTAGCCGCCTCCTCCGCGGCCGACGAGGTCCTGATCCCCGGGCCGGCCACGGCCACGACGGCGCTCACCTTCGGGGACGGGTACACCCAGCTGTTCGGGGACTCCAACCTCAGGCTCCACGGCGACGGGAAGCGAGTCCACATCTCCCTCGACGAGAGAACAGGTGCCTGCTCTCTCTTACACGCGTAGCTCGTGCTTCACCAATCAAAATCCATTCTCTCGTCTTCCCGGGTTCCTCACTGCGCGCCTCATCAATTGGCATTGCGCGTTTCAGGGTCCGGCTTCGCGTCGCGGGGCGCGCACCTCCACGGCTTCTTCAGCGCCAGCATCAGGCTGCCGGCCGACTACGCCGCCGGCGTCGTCGTCGCCTTCTACGTAAGCACTCCTAGCACAACCTCCCCTGCCTTCACCACTTCCCGCCGCGAAACGAAACGAGAACGGTGCACGCTAGCGACGGAACAATTAATTAAGCGTTGTAATGCTGCACTATACTGTAGATGTCGAACGGGGACGTGTACGAGAAGACGCACGACGAGCTGGACTTCGAGTTCCTGGGGAACGTGAGGGGCAAGGAGTGGAGGGTGCAGACCAACGTGTACGGCGACGGCAGCACCGCCGTCGGCAGGGAGGAGAGGTACGGCCTCTGGTTCGACCCCACGCAAGACTTCCACCGCTACGCCATCCTCTGGACCAATCGCACCATCCTGTAAGAACTCTCTCTCTCTCTCTCTCCCGATTTAATTTACTCGTGATCGACCACGCACTGCATTGCGTGCACGGTTGCAACATTCAGCTGCTGCATTCACTGCAAGGTCTGACGACGGGGAAACTCAAGTGAGGGCTCCCACATTTAAGTAGTAGAATGAGTTTAGTTGAAACAAATATAGTACCCACCCACTTACTTGAATTCCGTTAGCTTTGCTTGCTCCAACGATGCAGGATCATTGTTCTAGAGGATTTTGCCACGCGTACATTTCGTATTCAAATGTGAACGACTTATTATTACCTGTAGGCTATTCACAGGTGTTGATGTGTGTACTTTCTACATACAGATTGGAAGAAGTCCACATGTTGAGAAAATTAGTGATTTTTTAGCACTATGCACTAACATTCTCTATGCTTGACTGCTTGTAGAACATAATATGATCTTTGCACGTGCCCACTGATGAAATAGTGTCAGTACTTGATTGTTCTTCTTCCTGGCAACACCACTTATTAACTTAGCAATGTCGCATGTGTGCTAGAACAATCTAGTTAATCTCCACTATCATTAGCTTCAGGTTCCTCTTTCACTTTCTTTTGCCCCTTTCTTTTTCTTTTTTTTTTTGCACTCTCATGACATGATTGAGGGCTCTTGTTCTTTACAGCTTATAGATTCCTTGTGCCGTTGCCGCTTTAATAATTTCAAGTACCGATCGAGGGCCCGAAATCGAGTAGATAGCATTGCCACAACGGGTATGGAAATGACAAGGCTTTGGTCATATGCTTCAACATTGCTGGCTTTGAAAAAGAAACGCTCCGAGATCAAAAATCGCGGATACACACCTGAATTATGTCATATTACGCATGAATTAAACGATTAGCAAAGGACGGCCCTTAAAATTTGCGCAACATTTCCTGTTTGGGATTAGAAATTTAGAAGTAGTAGTCACACACTCATTCACTCACTCACACTGCATGTTCCTGTGAATGAGTAAAGTTGGCATGAGAAATGGGTGGTCCGCTTTTACAGTTTCCATCCACTAAACCCTGAACATTCATCAGAGCATGTGCATGGAGTCTCACGCCACTCTGCGCCTGATCCTTCCACCAGGATCCCCGTGCCGCCTTTCCTCGCATAATTGCGTCGCGCACCTACTTTCTAGGCTTCCCCCTGCTGCAGCCTGCAGGAGTTGTGTGATCGCTCGCCCGCCATTCAGCTTTTAATGGAGAGAGAGAGGGTGGAAGAAGAAAGTCACCACCACCGCATCCACTTTTCACCATGCGTTTCACATGCATGATCTAACCCGCTCCTCTGTTCAGGTTTCACCGCTCGCACGAACCAAAGTCTGTCTGAACCTGTCCAAGTTTTCAATGCAAATGATTCAGAACTCCTGAATAAATTTCACTCGTGTACTTGCAGTTTGGTTGTCTGGAATGTGTTTATGTTGCGTTGCATTTATGGGCCGTTGTATGTGTAGGTTCTACATCGACGAGACGCCGATCAGGGAGGTGGTGCGGAGCGAGCGGATGGGGGCGCAGTTCCCGTCCAAGCCCATGTCGCTGTACGCCACCATCTGGGACGGCTCCAGCTGGGCCACCTCCGGCGGCCGATACAAGGTGGACTACAAGTACGCGCCCTACGTCGCCCAGTTCACCGACCTCCTGCTCCAGCCGGACCACACCGCAGACGAGAAGATGTCGTCGGTGCAGCGGGCGGAGATGGAGAGGGTACGCGCGAGGTACATGACGTACGGGTACTGCTACGACCGCGACCGGTACCCGGCGCCGCTGCCGGAGTGCAGCGTGGGCGCGGAGGCGGCGATGTACCTCCCGTCAGGCGAGGCGAGGGCGTCGGACCGGCGCAGGCACGGCAAGCGCCACCGGCGTGTGGGCGGGGACTCCGCCCTCTGATGATCCACTACTGACTGACTGATCGGCAGCGCTAGCTAGTGTGTTCGGGTCGGGTGTAGTGTGCCCCTGACATTTGCGTCGTGATTTATGTATGATCAGGTAGGTTACCGCGATCCGTCCAGCGTTCTCTTGATTGTAGCTGCTTCATCATCATTGGGTAGTGGTAACCGAGCTACCAGTTGGTTGATCAGAGTTCCGCATTGCGCATGGCATGCATCCGTAGTGGTGGTGCCTCCCAACCCACACGCTGTGGACCGCAATCAGTAGCAGTACAAAGTGGCAGGCATTTCACCCAATCGTCGTTTGGTATTTGTACTTGCTCGTCTTGGCGATGCTATCTGCCCAGAAAAGGAACGTTTCGTCAACAAGGTTGTTGGCAGCCTACAGAGGGCCAATGAACTCTGCTTAAGACCCACGCTATTTCAACATTGGAGACGTCCTAACCGGGCCAAACCTTCACTTCGCACCTCCGCACTCGGGATGGCTAACTAGAGAAAACCAAGGCCACTCCTAGAAGGGGAGACTGAAACAGATCAACAACTGGAGCACCAAACATCAGACCGCGAGTTTCACGAAGGAGTCAGGACCAAGTGTACACCAAGATTGAAGAGACAGAAACCTAAGAAGTATACATACCAGGGGTCAGGGGAGCTCAAAATGGCGAGCCATCACTTGACGAAGCCAAAGAGTACAGCAACAGCTCATCTATAACGCGTGCATACACCCAAGAACTAACCATCAGCTAATATACTACAGAACTCAGAGAAAGAATTTGCATATGCAGAGAACGAGGACCATTGCCATGATAAGATTAACATAACAAGCACCACAGAAATGACCATTCCCATAATCATAGCAGGTGATAAGTTAATGCAGCACGATATATCCAGTTTTTGCTACAGAGCGGCTACAAAATTTAAGACGACGTTCAGTCTTAGATAACTCGATGTCAGGTCCAGGATGAGAGTTGCCAGTGAAGGCCTTGGTCGAGTTCAATGTACTACTCCAGTGAATCTTCTTTTCTTCCAGCTCCTGCGATCACGATCCAAAAAACTTCCTCATCTCATGTTTCTGCTTTCTCTATGTACTATACCTGCCTTCTATTTGGTGGCACTTGGCTCAACCATGCCGTTCCCAGCCTTCTTCATACCACCGTTCTGCTGCTGCTCCTTACGCACAACTGGCTTCTCATCGACAGAGCTGGAGCCACCATTAGAGCTCCCGTTGCACTCTGGTTTTGTCTCGTGTGTATCAGGCCTTTTAGTTGTTGCTGAGCTCCTAGGAGAAGCAGTACCGTTAGCCATCTCCATGCCAGTAGCCTTGTTGTGTGCATAAGCTGGCGAACCTCGTGGAGAGTTAGGCTCCGCATGAGCATGTGAAGCTTGGATCATCTGATGAGGCGGCAGCAGTTGGTGACCTGATCCGGGAGGAAGGAAGACCCCTGTGCCTGGAACAGGCAAACGAGGTGGGGCAGGTCTTGGGGCAGCTTCTGGAATCCAAGCCGGTGCTGTATTTGACAATGGAACAGCTGCTGGGAAAGGTATGGCTGCGGCGGCAACAGGAGCAGGTGTTACAAAGAGTGGCTGCACTCCATCAGATGGAGGGATGTGATGAGGCCCAGCTGTTGGTGCTTGTAGTACACTGCTGGCGGGGGCAAATCCGAAGTGTGTAGGAGTTTGCGAATGTGGCCTCATGTTAGCTGGCCTTGTTGGTGGACCCCAGGGCATAGGAGAAGGTGTCAATGAGGGAGTAGATCGCACAGCACTTTCTGGTGGTATAAGTTTCCTTGCCACAGACTTTCCAAAAGTTAGTAGGATTCGCTGCTTGCGTGTAGCAGGAATAGAGCGCTTGGCTACATCAGCACTTCTCCCTTGCAACACTACAAGAGACCTGGAATTGAGAAAAAAAATGTTTAGAAAGTGCAGCCAACATGGTTTGCCCATTAAATTTACTACATGCTCAATATCATTTGCTGTGAGTAATAAATAGAGCAAGCTATCCAAATGAAACTGCAGACACACAACTGAAAATAACGGGCACTAACCCATTAGTAATTAACATATTATCTTATTAGACACAGCTATTTATTTTGATTTTGATCAATATTATGTTTATTTATCCTACTTGAGATATTCAAGACATAGAGATGGTGTGTTGGCACAAGCTCGGATGTGTGTTTATATACCCACGAAAACACGTACTACGTATTAAAATCACCAGCTTCTGGTGTTATAGTAAGATGTCTGCTACTGAAGACATAATTGCAATTTGTCGCGGAGTGAAGGGTCAACTACAAGGCACAGTTCAACTCTCTTAGGAGTACCATAGATGTAACAGAAAACATTTTACTAGGGAAAGTTTACCCTGTAGAAAGAGAGAGCTTTAAAGGGCCTCTGTTATCGCCTCGTTCTCCATAGATAACTCTGCCAAACACCATGTCACACTCTGTCAAGCAGAGAGTACAGAGAGGTCTACCATACCAAGGAGGAGGTTGCTGAGGATGGGAATATTCCCCCTGGAAAAAATCATTTAGCTATATTATTAGATTCCACTTTCAGCAAGTGAGTATCCCCCTTGCTCAAGAGAAACTTCAGCCAGCAAAGTCAACATCCTAAAAACAAGTTACCTCATAGTAGAAGTCGATAACACAATAGTCTGGCTTAGAAGGTACAATTCCCTGCTGAACGAAGCGATCAAACAGGTCTTGCAGTAACCCAGGAACAGGCTCCACCCTTGTCTCTGAACTCATATTTAAAACCACAAAAAGAAGTCATTAAAATATGAGAATAATAACACCAGGTTTTGTGCTAAAAGCTTGGCATACCTCCTTGATTTTCATCTTCAAGAGGGCCTTCAATGATAGGAACTCCCAGCTGAATAACTGCGCTTCCATGACCCCTCAGTGGTCTTTTACCAACAATAAAAGTCTGCCCCGCTTCTTGCACCAAGTAAATATAATTGTAAGTCACGGTATTCCAGAGAATTAGATAAAGACAGACTGACATTATCTGTTTACACAAATCCTTGTAATGAAATATTCAGGGTAACAGGCCCTTATCTTTAGAGAAACCAGAGGTATCTCCTAAGTTGTAACATTTCATGGGTGTTCGGCTAGGAAATACTAAATATCGGTTTTCAATTTAGATATAAATTCAAAATCAACATGGCAAAAGTGTACGCAGTTACATTGGTACGCACATTCAAAGAGTCAATGCACATGAGCACATAAACAAATAGCTATGAGAGGCCACATAATTACCTTCCAAGCCTCCTCGACGAGAAGAAGCTTTTGTTTCATTAGCTAAAGAAACAATCTTGTTTATCTCAGTCACATTTACCAACCCTTCATAGACCTTGAGGCCTTCAACGGTATTAACCTAAAGAAGCATAGAGCATATTTTATCATGGCATGTTTTGTAATAAGAAGATAAGGGACTTTGACTCAACTTTGAGATTCCAAGGGAACTGCAAGAAACAGGAAATTGGAGTGCAGAACTTGAACTTTAAAATCTAAATTGCAGTGCTAACATACCTGCTTGCCATCAATGATTTCACTGGTTGTATACACTAAAGGAGCTGGAACCACTTTGCTGCTTCCTTCACCATTAGTTTGCAGCTTAGGATTTTTCTCACCTTCTATAAAATAAATAATACAAGGACATGGTTCAGACTTCAGAGAGGATAAATTAGTAATCCTTATATTAAAAACATTCAATTGCATTCCCGTGGGTTTGACAAGACAATCAGGTTTCAGAAACAAAAAACAAAGAGTGACACAGTTTGCAACAAATGCATAATTTCTGTAGCAGGATTTAATAGCATATAAACTGGTTTGAACAGTCACCTGTTGCTAGCTTACTTATCATTATCAAGAAAGAGAGAGAGGGTCAGATCTGATACGTCACTAATATCATAATATGTCTAGCTCGTCCTAAAATGTGATTTAGACATTAACATACTGTGAGTCATAAGTTTAGATGTCTATCCTGCGGGCACTTCATTATAAACAAACACAGTTCAGGATTGTCAGCACCATAGGTTTGAGCCTCTAAGGAGACCAGAGGAAAAAACTGCAGAATATAAATTGACAACTAAACCAAAACTGAAAATGAAGCTCCCCGTTGTTAGAGTTGAGTGAGTGAAGAAACAAACCTTAAATATGGAGTATTAATGATGGCAGTGGGTCACCATTAGGGTACCCTCTACCCTCTCTAGTTCAACAAAAGAACTATTTTTTCTAAAATGATGATGTCATTATAAAATTAGTTCATTTTTTAAAACTAGAGAAAATAGAGGGTACCCTAACGGTACCCAAAATGTCATCACTATGGAGTATTAAGACAATTCTATATGTAGTATCGGACACTAATGCAAACTTTTTTGGTTCAAGTCATATCTGATGTGTCAAATAGCTTCTCAACAAAATTCACAAATTAAGTTATACAGTGTGCAAAACTATCCACCAAATCTCTGAAGATGACATGATGGAACAGGCATCAAACAGATGAAGCTTGCACAATGTTTAACCATATAGATATACATATTACATATGTGTGTGTTTGCGTTTGCGTACCATCAGTAATAGGAGAATCCAACTGTAGATCTTTAGCTTCAACGACGCTCTCCCTTTCCTTAGGTCCCTTCCCTTCTTTGTTATGAAGTTCACGTCCTAGAAGCATCAATAGTACATGAGAAACTGTTTCGAAACTAATTGGTTATGAATTTCACCTTACTCGCCATTAATGTTAGTAACAGAAATGGTAAACTGGAAATGCGTTAAAAAGGAAAATTAAAGAGGGGAAATACAGCAAGACAACTGCAAACTTAAAATACAGATTCTAATCATGACATAATCACAGTATAAGTGCAAACAGAGAATACAAACTTATTGCATCTACCTACTCTAACGGTTGAGCGGAATGCATAGAAAAATGTATGATGTTTACGAAAACTAGCCAACCTCAGCACACAATTGCATGGATAGATACAGAAAAGCATACATTATAAGCGAAAGCAGTCAATTCTCAATTCGTTATAAAACCCTAGTACTTGTAACTGAAAATTCAATTGTAGCATCTAACACAAATATACAATGCAACGGTTGTAATATCTGTCTATATCAAGAATTACGAGTCGACGAGTCGTTCTGGAGGAGCGACTGGTAGACTAGTCGACACTCTTGTAGACTAGTCGACATGAGTAAACAGTAGTATGTAGTATAAAATACCAAATTACATAGCTATTAGTAGTATAATACAAGCAATCAGGTGTGCAAATAAAATGTTGGGGGCAGGGCAGTGGGTGAAAACCTGGGCAATTCACGGGAAAAAGGGCGCTCGATCTAGGTTTCAAGCCGGGTCAAGGTAATATTGGCAAAAAATATGACAGGTGGGGCCATATTTTTAGTCGATCGAGTCAAAAGTTGTGACTAGTCACGATTAGTCAGGACTAGTCGAACAAGTCGAGTCGACCTCCAGGTAGCGATTCGTAGACTAGTCGCGCGACTCGTAATCAGAGATCTATATATGTCTGATTCATCAATACCTTAAATTCTAGCCCCAACAAGTGGCGTAGAATCTTCCAAATTACCTATCCCGTAAATAATGAAAAATATAATATAATATTACTGTTCTTCTATAGATTAATGTCGGAATTTGGAGCAAACAGGGCTGGCGATAGGATATTGCCATATTTTTCCTAGCATTGGTAAAACACGGGTCATCGACTATTATTTATTATATAATTAATACATCAAAACAGTAAATACTAAGTTATAGGGATGGACTACGTCAGCCAGAATCCCATCACGTAGCTGGAGCGCGCTGCTGCATGGCGCAACCGGACAGCGCAGGTGGGTGTCGCGTGGTAGGAAGGTGCACTGAACGATCGCGCCATATCTTCTGTCGCAAGTAATTGCCATCTCATTGACTCATTCAGCTACCTGGGACAGTTTTGCGCCATATTTTTTGCCATAAGAAATAACCATCTCTTTGACTCATTCAGCTATTGAACAAACAGAACCGCAGAATGCTCAGAACAAAAAAATTGTTTCCACCCAAAGCAACTCAAAATGGTAGCTCGCACGTGCCTACACACATCTTAACACGGGAAAGCTGCCAAACAATCGCGCCATATCTTCTGTCGCAAGTAATAGCCATCTCATTGACTTGTTCAGCTACCAGGACAGTATCGCGCCATATTATTTTGGCATAAGAAATAACCATCTCACTGACTGATTCAACTATTGAACAAACAGAAGGGTGGAATGCTCAGAACGAGAAATATGTTTCCACCTAGAAGAAACTCAAAATGGTAGCCTGCACGTGCCTACACACAACTTAATAAGGGGAAAGCTATTTTTAGACAACTTTATTAATTAGACCTCCGCAATTAGAAATTCGTATAGAGCTACACAAGACAACCCGCGTAAAGCTTGCCCTTTAAAGACATCAGTAGTAATTAAAGCCGAAAAACATTATAGAAAGAGGATCAAGTGCACTTCAGCAACCCACAGGATCAACTAGAACGTACTTTAGCACAAAACTTATACTAATGTTAGCCAACTTGGAAGGGAGAGAGAGAGATGAGGTATGACTATGGCCGAGATGAGGTATGACTATTCATCAATTACTAGTGCACCAGAAACGCGTTTCATGGATCGGAGCATTTTAGGAGCCAACAGAAGAAACGAGCCTCGTCCTTTGTAACAAGATAGTACTTACAAGACCAGCAGTTGTAGGAAACAGAGAAAAGAAGAGAGCGCATCTCACCATCTTTGTCGGATCCAGCAGCGGCGGCGACGTTGCCGGCAGGTCGCGGCGGGTCGGGGCGATGGTTGGCGGCGTGTCGATGGTGGGAGGGCACGAAGGCGGGCCGGCGCGGCGGCGGCGGCGGCGGGGAGGGCGCCACGACGGGGCCGTGCTGCAAGGTTTGCGAGGGCGGGGCCCGGCGGCGCCATCCCGCCTGCTGGAGCGCGAAGGCGACGTCGGAGACGGGGAAGAACTGCTGCATGTGGATGATGGGCGCCCAGTGGTGGCGGCGCTGCTGCACGGTGGTGAAGACGTGGTCGAACTCGCCGGGGTCGCCGAGGGCGCGGAGGTTGAGGACGAGGAGGTCGATGATGGCGTTGGCGGCGGCGAACTCGCCCCTCAGCCAGGAGATGAAGCCGTCGCGCTCGTCCATGAGCCAGCCGGGCTGCTGCTCCGCGTGGCCTGGCGCGGCGAGCATGGCGGCGGAGGAGGGGATGACGGTGGCGACGGAGGCCATCGCCTTGGTGCCCTCAGTGGAGGCCGGCGGTCATAGAAGAAGAAGGGCAATGCGAGCGGGCGAGGGAGATCTAGGGTTTTGCCGTGATTTTGGGGCTGGGTGGCGGTGTAGCGACGGAGAAGAGAGACGGAGAGGGTAGCGGCACTAGTCCGTGGCTGTCTCTTCTGCTAGTAGCGTTGAGGAGGTCTGGAGGAGAGAAGCGATATGTGAAGGGGAGGCGGATCTGGGGATTTTCCTTCCCGAAATGCTAGGCGGAGAGGTGGACGGCGAGCTGCCGAGACGGACGGGACCTAACGTCTGTACGGCCTGGACGGGCCCGCCTGTCAGCGTGTATGCCTGGGACGTGGTGGTAGGCGAACGCGAGCCGCCCCGTGGTTCAAACTCAGCGACGCGAGGAGCGGCCATTTCCCTGCCGTGTGGGCCCCGAGCACGTTTTCCTGCGGGTGCAAAGTGCGTGCTTGCTTTAAGATTCGCGAGATCGTTCGGAATTGACCGGGAGTGAAAAGCGGAACGGAAACAGGCGCGCAGTTACGGGAGGAAGACGACCGTTAAACGGCGCTAGCTTTCCCCGTTCCCTCTGCATGTGGGCCGCACCTGTCAGCGGCGGTGCTTGCGCGGAGCGTCTCGTGATACACGCCTCTAGGCAACGAACGGCCAGGATGTGCCCCCGAGCCCATCGGTGGGTGTCAGTTAGGCAGGCCCACGCTTTAATGCAGGTTGTTGACGGGCGGGGCCGGCCGGCGAGACGCTGCGCCCACGCGCGGGCAGGACGGTATAGCTCATCTCTCTCTCCGCTTTACGCCACCGTTCCGTTCCACACATGGGCGGCCCACCCGTCATCCACGTCAAACAAACCGCCCCCAACTCGGCTCGCGAACGGCGGGGCCCTGCGTCAGCCACCTTGGCTTTCTTTCTTTCTTCATTCTGCACGGCTCGTTCGAAAGACTTCGGCTCGTTTTGGCTGGAGAAAATCTGGTGTTGACTCGGGCAACTCCCCCTGGGTTTCGCTTCGGAGCGTTCGTACGTTGGCTCCGTCCTGGTGTTGGGGCGGCCGTGACCGGCACGGCACGGCACGGCGCGCGGCGCGGGGGCCAAATTAGCTAACGTTAATCGCGCGTCAGGGTGTGGAGCCGTTTTGGGTTTGGTGAGCGGGTGATCCTAGGCCGGCGGTGTAGACCGTCTACAGTAGACGGGATGTGTTCGACGCGGCGCCGTGGGTTTCTCGTAAAAGATGGTTTGATTTTCCCGTCCGGAGAGATTGTTGCAGGAGATCAGCGATGGTGGCGCCTTTTTATCTCGCAGCTGCCGCACTGAGACATGCTGCGAAAGCGTGAGATTCCTTGTGCGACAATCTAGCTTGTTTCTTGTACTACACGCAGATGCGAGGAATGGTTCGGCCCGTGCGTGTCGAACGGGAGGTGAGGGTGACGCAAGTCAAGAGTGTGACCGCCAGGGTGCGGTGTGAAAATCGGCAACTGACCAGGTGCTGCCAATGGTCTTTGTTAAAATGTTGGTAGTGGTAAGCTTTTACTGATCCAGTAACGTCAGTCCACAGTCCGTTCAACGTTTTTAGTACGGGCGGCGTTCAAAAGCATGTGCCTGGGCACGTCCGATGGGGACGTATCGGAAGGAAAGGATTACTGCCACGATTCGTCCAAGTCTGTCCGTCACGTACGTGCGTCAGGTTCCGTATATCCGTGGTCGGAGTAATTTGATACGCAAGTTTGCTGTGATCGGTGGTGCCATCGAACGTGATCAGACCCACGAGCACTTTTTTTCGAGGGGTAGACGGCAGGGCTGGTCCTGAGATTTTCGGGGCAGATTCTTACAAGTGCAGATTCGCTGGATGGAGTGGCTACCGCACTCGGGGGTGTGCGTCGCGAGCTACAGAGATGGAGGAGGGAGGAGTACGGCTCGGTCCAGGTGCACCTCAGAACCTTGAGGAAAAGGTTGGAGAATATCCGCAGGGGTTCACTCGGCTCTAGTCCTTCCCGGTGTGAACTGCAGCTGATGAAAAGGATCTCGGAGTTACAGTCCCGCGAGGAAATCGAAGCTCAACAGAGATCACGGGTCCTTTGGCTACGAGAGGGAGACAGGAACACGGCCTTTTTTCACTCCAAGGCTAAGCAAAGGGGTCGAGTTAATAAAATCAAGTTCATCCGAAAAGATGATGGGACAGTGACCACTTCTCAGATTGGGATTGAGGCAGTGCCTATTAATTTCTATAAGCAGTTGTTCTCGGCCCAGTTGGATACCCAGCCCAATTTGGTTACGGATTGGGTACCTGCTCGGGTTTCGGATGGGATGAACGAGCAACTCGTTGCCCCTTTTACTGACAGAGAGGTGGAAAATGCCCTCTTTATGATGCACCCTAACAAGGCCCCTGGCCCTGACGGTTTTAATGCAGGTTTTTTTACATTAAGCATTGGGGAGTTATGAAGGATATGGTATGTAAAGCGATAAGGAAATTCTTGGAAGGTGGAGATATGCCGGAAGCCGTTAATTCAACCGTTTTGGTTCTTATTCCTAAGGTAAAATCGCCACAGGATTTCACCCAATACAGACCTATTGCGCTCTGTAATGTTCTTTATAAAATTGCTTCAAAAGTCCTAGCTCTGAGACTCAGGCCGGTTCTTGATGAGATAATTGCTGAGGAGCAGAGTGCTTTCGTTCCTGGGCGGTTAATTACCGACAATGTGCTAACTGATTACGAGTGTATTCATTATCTGAAGCGGAAGAAGGGCCAATCTGCGGCATGTGCTATTAAACTCGATATGGCCAAGGCATATGACAGGGTTGAATGGTGCTATCTGAGAAGCATAATGGAAAAACTGGGGTTCTGCCAGCATTGGATTAATCTCATTATGAGATGTGTGGAGACGGTGACCTTCTCGGTGAGAGTTAATGGGGTATTTTCTGAGGTCTTTAAACCGTCACGAGGTATTCGGCAAGGGGACCCTATTTCCCCGTTGACGAAGACATAGATCTTGGACCCTGCGGGTAAAGACACCCCCTCTCAGGCCCAATGTCAAGGCCCAAGAAGAGGCGCCCTTGGAAGACTCCAGAAGGCCTACCAGAAGCCCACCCGCACCAAACTTGCGGGTTAAGTTAGGTAGTTTTGTAACCGACTTAAGCTAGGGTTTGAATCCTCTCCGGGTAGGACTCGAGACCTGGCCATCTATATAAGGCCAGGAGAGCCCTCAGGGAGAGGACCAAGCAATACCGCACGACCAAAAAGCTTCGGAACTCGAGATCTACTCTCGATTCGAGCAACCTGTAACCGATCTAATCATCCAATACAGATCGACACGAGGCAGGAGTAAGGGTTTTACCTCTACGAGGGCCCCGAACCTGGGTAAATCTTGCCTTCTGTCTAGCCGACGATCTCACCAGCGCCCATGACTTCTCCTAATCGAAACCCGATAGGGTCACCTAAGGGACTTGTCGAGTCAGGGATTCGACAATTGGCGCCGTCTGTGGGAAACGCGGGCGCTGGATCACCGGCATCTTCGGCTTCATCGACATCCAACTCCCGTTGGAAACCAACGACTACGGCTCCGAAGAATCCTATACGGATCGGATCTGTCGTGGTCACGCCTCACTCGCCGGAATCTCGCCCGGCGTTCGAGGAACTGGAAAAGAGCGTCACCCTGACGTTCGGGAGCTTCAACTTCATGGCGAACAGAGACGGGATCCTCCACTTCTCAGATGAATCTGAAACCGAATCTGGAACCGCCAACTCGCGCTTCCCTACAGGGAAAAGCGGCGAGTCCATCCGCTACAACGCAGTCGACTACCACACCCTCTCGACAGAGGAACCCTCTCGGGTGCGGAGAGCTTTTCGATCTACGCCAAGGACACACGGACCACAACTGGCCCAAGTCTGCATGGCAGGGTCGGAACAGCCCTCGGAAACTGAATATAGCGCGACTGAGCGCGATATAATCGGCGTTTCGCGGGAAGCCTGGAAAAGAGCCAAGGAATCCATGCGAAAGAGCCAGCCGCCTGCGGCGGGAGCCACGCAGGAAGACCTAACCGCCTACCACTATCACCTAGTGAGGGCGGCCTCAAACATCAAGGATGCCCGAGCGGATCTAGCCCGTCGCAGGAGAGCGGCGGATGAATCAAGCCAACGTCGAGCCGAACTATCCCACGCACCTTCAGTCGGTACCCGACCTAGGGGGAAGGGACCCGCAGCGTCGACGAGGGACCACGAATCTATGGCTGGAACCAACAGGTCTACCACGTCTTCTTTCATGAGGGTCGACAACGATGGCAACGTCTACCCGCAAACCCCAGCCGCTGCGATCCTAGCCGCAGCAACCTACATGCAGATGAATCAGCCAACAGATAGCGATCCCCGGGTGGAACAATACAAGCACATTCGCAAAGGTCTAGGGCTGGCGGCCGCGAGGCTCGCCTCTCACGATCGCAAAGAACAATTGGAGAAGGAGCGACTGGAGAAGGAAAAGGACAAGGAAACGCCCCACAGGCACAGAAGCTCTTCCCCGAGAAAAGACAAGTCGCCACGTCGTGGCCGAGGGAAAGAAGCCCGCCGCCGTGATGACAGTCGAAGCAGCGGCGACGACAGCCCGAGAGATAAAAGCCCGCGACACCGCGGCAGCCGTTCACGCAAACGAAGCAAGGAACCACGGAAGAACTCCGATCGCGATCAACCCGGACGGGACGCGCGATCGGACATCGCGCAAAACAAAGTGGATAGAGCGAGGGCGTCAAGATATCGCGATCGATCATCGTCCGGCTCTTCGGATGAAGAAACCTGCGGCGCACTATGTTTCGCCCGTAGCATCCGCGAGGCGCCCCTACCCAAGCGATTCAAGCTCAGCACGGAAGTGACGAAGTACGACGGCTCACTCGAGCCCTCTCAATGGTTGAGCGACTACCTCACGGCAGTGAAATGCCAACGTGGTAACAAGAACACGGCCATGCAATACCTCAATTTGCACCTAGCCGGAGCAGCTCGCAGCTGGCTGGAGAGGAGACCGCGATCTTGCTACGCATCGTGGGATGATTTGCACCGTGATTTCTGCAAAAACTTCCAGTCGACCTACAAGAGACCGGCTACAATCGAAGAACTACGAGCCTGCAAACAGAAAAGCGGTGAATCCACCCGAGAGTACATCCAGCGGTGGAACACGCTCAGGAACACCGCGGGGACAATCTCTGAAGAAGTGGCGATTGAGGCCTTCGCCAAAGGAGCAAGAAGAACCGCGTTTCGAGAAGAGCTCGGCAGAGCCGCGCCCAAAACCATCGGGGAGCTCATGGTCATAGCCGAAAAATGGGCCAATGGAGAAGACGCAGTACGCAACGAAAGAGGATCATCACCTGCACACGAGGACGACCGCCACGGACGAAGGAAGAGAAGAAAATATTACGACCACGATGATAGAGAAGAACTAGTGGCAGCAGAATTCACGCGAAGTCGCGACTCCGGTCGTCGCGGAAGTCGCGAGTGGAAACCAAAAGTAGAAGAAAAATAACCCGAGGAAGACCTCGATGCATACTGCTCGCTACATCTGTTCACAGACAAGCGCACGGGCAAGACTAAGGCAACACACCTTCTCAAGGATTGCCGAAAGTTCATCGAAATCTCGGACACGCTCGCCAAGAAAAGATTCGCTTCCACCCAAAACTATCCACCACTACCAGGAGGCGGACAACAATTCCAGCTACCACCGCCTCCACCTCCACCGGCCAACCCAAACATGGCGCTCGCCGCATTGCCAGCGCCACCACAACAAAACACGGGAGCAAATACATACCCGACTCCGCACGGACAACTCCTCGGGATGATACAGAAGGTATGCCCCTCTCGCAGAGCTCAAAAGACTAACTCGAGACAAATATGCATGGCAGTGCAGACGCCACCAACAAAGCCCGAGTACCTGAAGATGGCCGATCAGCCAATCACGTTCTCGAAAGAAGACCACCCGCCACGAGTCTATCGGCCGGGACACGCCGCCCTCGTTATTCAAGCTCAAATTGGCAATTATGACCTGGCCCGCGTGTTCATGGACGGTGGCAGCGGCATCAACATCATCTACGCGGATACACTCCGTCGAATGAACAAAAATCTGGACGGTCTAAGGGAATCAGAAACATCCTTCCACGGGATAGTCCCGGGCAAAGCAATCCGTCCACTCGGAACAATCAACCTAGAAGTTGTACTGGGCTCCCCACGCAACTACAGAAGGGAATTCCTGGACTTCGAAGTCGTCGACTGGCCCTCACAGTACCACGCCATTCTTGGTCGAACAGCGTTCGCCAGATTCATGGCCGTGCCACATTACGCATACTTGAAGCTCAAGCTACCTGGCGAATACGGTGTGATCACCATCGACGGAGACTTCCAGAAATCGGACAAGTGCGACATAGAATTTAATGAGATCGCAAAATCTTTCGGGATGCAAGAAGAACTTCAAGAGTTAGCAAAAACAACGGACCACTCCGTTATGCCCCTCACGAAGAAAAACGCACCCGAACTGGAATTCAGTGCCAACAGCGATACTCGCAAGCACCAAGTACACCCGACAGACTCCGCGAAGACGGCGATGGTTTCCACAACCCTCTCGCCAGCATAGGAAGGCGCGCTCGTCAAACTCCTCCGTGAGTACTGGGAGATTTTCGCCTGGCAGCCCTCAGATATGCCAGGAATACCCAGGGAGTTTGCCGAGCACTCACTCGAAGTCTTTCCTGACGCCAAACCTATCAAACAGACGACTCGACGATTTTCAGAACCTAAGCAGAAAGCGCTTGGAGAAGAAGTAAACAGATTGCTAGCCGCAAACTTCATCAGGGAGATCAAAATATCCACCTGGTTAGCAAACCCGGTGTTGGTCCCCAAGAAAAACACGGATATCCTTCGGGTGTGCATCGACTACACGTCGCTAAATAAACACTGCCCCAAGGACAACTTTCCTCTACCACGAATCGACCAGATCGTGGACTCTACGGCAGGTTGCCAGCGTCTCTCCTTTCTAGACGCCTATTCAGGATATAATCAAATCCGCATGAAAAAGGAAGACGAGGAGAAGACGGCTTTCATCACACCACACGGTGTATACTGCTACACGACAATGCCCTTCGGGCTGAAGAACGCAGGCGCAACATATCAGCGCTGCATGCAAAGATGCCTCGCCAATCTCATTGGCAAAAACGTACAAGTGTACGTCGACGACATTGTCATCAAAACTCGAGTGGAGGACACACTCCTCGAGGATATTAAAGAAACATTCGACGCCCTTAACGCATATCGGATCAAGCTCAACCCGACCAAATGCGTTTTCGGTGTCCCCGCAGGCAAACTTCTCGGGTACCTGGTATCCGCCAGAGGCATCGAAGCCAACCCGGAGAAAATACAAGCCATATTGACTATGAAGGAGCCAACCAATCTACGCGGAGTACAGCAGCTCGCAGGACGACTAGCAGCCCTGAGCAGATTCATCGCACGATTGGGAGAGCAGGCACTACCCTTCTACAAATTACTGAAGAAGACGGACAAATTCGAATGGACGCCCGAAGCTAAAAAAGCGTTCGCAGATCTGAAGCGGTCCTTGCAAAGCAGGCGCATCCTTGCGACACCGCAAGAAAGGGAGCCACTTTTCCTATACTTAGCCGCCACAAACCAGGTCATCAGCACAGCGATCGTAGTCGAAAGACCTGAAGACGGCAAAGCATACGGAGTTCAAAGACCAATATATTACATCAGCGAAGTACTTTCGCCATGCAAACAACGCTACCCTCACTATCAGAAGCTCGCATACGGGGTTGTTCTCACAGCTCGAAAGCTCAAACATTATTTCCAGGAACACGCCATCACAGTGGTTAATGATGCGTCACTCGGGACAATCATGAACAACCCTATGGCATCCGGAAGAATAGCAAAGTGGAGCATCGAGCTGGGCGCCTGGGACATCACCTACGCTGGACGCAACGCAGTCAAATCACAAGTTCTCGTGGAATTCATCAGCGAATGGACAGAGCTGCAAACACCCGGGCCACCCGAGTATACGAGCAATTGGATAATGTACTTCGATGGATCCAAGAGAAACGAAGGAGCAGGAGCAGGAATCGTCCTCATCTCACCTAGCGGAGACAAACTGCAGTACGTCTTGCGACTGGATTTTCCACCCGATGACCCAACATCGAACAATGACGCAGAATATGAAGCACTATTGCACGGGATGAAGATGGCAATCGCCTGTGGAGCTACCCGATTAATGATCTACGGCGATTCCAACCTCATAGTGCAGCAAACAATGAAAGAATGCGACGCCATTGCCGAAAACATGGTTGCATATCGCGACATGTATAACCTACTCGAAGGAAGCTTTAAAGGGTGCGAGCTAAAGCACATTGCAAGATCTAGCAACGAAGAAGCAGACAGACTGGCCAACATGGGTTCCACGAACACACCCATACCGCCAGGGATATATTTCGAGCGGATGATTAAGAGATCGATCAAACTGAAGAAACCCGCAGAACCACCCGCAGCAATGGAAACAGAGGTCAGCCCGCAAATCGCGCTTCTCGAGCTTACTCATAACATATCACGGCAGGTTTTCCTGGTCGAACCAGTCTGGACGCAGAAATATCTCGACTACCTGCTAAACAAACAGCTCCCGGCCGATCCACGTGAGGCTCGACAGCTAATCAGGCGTAGCAAATCCTTTCGGGTGGTTAACGGAGAATTATACAAACAAAGCATCTCGGGAATACTTCAGCGTTGCATCGCACCCGAAGACGGCAAGGAATTACTTCGAGACATACATCAGGGTGATTGCGGACATCATGCTAGCTGGAAAGCGATATTGGGGAAAGCCTTTCGAGCAGGATTCTACTGGCTTACAGCAGCCACCGATGCAAAAAACCTGGTCGATAGATGCGACGCCTGCCAGCGATTCGCACCAAAGCCGCACGCACCCGCCACGGAGTTGCACATGATACCCATCGCTTGGCCCTTTGCACAATGGGGGCTAGACATGGTTGGACCATTACGCAGATCCACACCCGGTGGATATACACATCTGTTGGTCGCAGTCGACAAATTCACCAAATGGATAGAGGCAAGACCAGTAACTTCGGCTAGCGCCCAATGCGCCGTGGAGTTCCTTGATTCCATCATATGCAGATTTGGTGTGCCACACGACATCATTACAGATAACGGCACAAACTTTACGGCAAAGGAAACACAGCAGTTCTGCGAAGAGAAAGGCATCAATTTCAAGTTCGCTTCGGTTTCCCACCCACAAACGAACGGACAAGTCGAAAGATCCAACGGCTTAGTTTCGGCTGGGATCAAGAAACGACTACTCGACCGTCTGCACCCCGCAGCAGGGCATTGGGCAGAGGAGCTACCCTCCGTACTCTGGAGCCTCCGGACAACCCCAAACAGGTCTACAAAATACACACCATTTTTTATGGTATACGGGGCGGAAGCAGTCCTTCCCGAGGAAGTTCGATTCAGCGCCCCACGGGTTGTGGCCTACAGCGAAGAAACCTCCAACAAAGCACTCGCAGCAGATATGGATGCACTCGACGAAATGCGGGACATCGCACTCGCAAGATCCGCAGTTTATCAACAATCGCTACGCAACTATCACAGCCGCCGCATACGCCATAGGTCATTCGTGGTAGGTGACTTAGTATTGCGGCTCAAGCAGAAGGAAGGACACAAACTCGAACCACCTTGGGAAGGACCCTTCATTGTACACGAAGTTATCCCAGGAGGAGCCTACAGGCTCAAAAATCCAGCGACCGGAGGAATCTATTCCAATCCATGGAATATTGCACAACTCCGCAAATTCTACCCCTAGGTTTACTTGTTTCTACAACAATAAGGCTATACTAGCCAATTTTGTAGCTCGAATACATGACTTCTCAGTCATTGCAATAAAAATACATGATTTCCTCATCATATTTACCCGAAGCTTCTTGTTTACTGCATGCTAAAAGTCACAGGTACACACCCCATCGCATACACGGGGGCTACACCTAAGAACTTAGCATCCCAAAGAAATATCATCCAATACAAGGTTACACACCTTACAACGATTTTTACAAACTATAAACAGTTTACAGGATATTCACATCCGACAGATCAGTCAAAACGCTGAGCATTCTCAGTCGCTAAGACCCTATCTACCTCTTCAGAGGTCATTCGGATAATCTTCTCGGCTGCAGGGCGTACAACATCATAAAAAGGTGTGATGTCCTCGATTGCATAATCTGGGCGCCGAGCTGCGGAGTTCAAATCTATCTCAGGATGCCATATTCGGACAAAGGAGAGAGCCACAACCGCGCCGCACGTCATCTGTTTGCGTACGCACGTGCGAATCTCCCATTCCCGACTAAACAGCCTGAGTAGATAGCTCCAGTCTTCGGGACCCCTTTCGAGTGGATAAAAAGCTGCATTCATCGCGATCAAGACCTCGTGAAAAGAACCCACGAGAATTCTCGCCTGCAGCACTCGGAATTTCAAGGTGGCCATCACAAACCCTCGACTGCGATCAGACCAGAAGTTATTCGCATGAGGTTTTGGGCTGTTAGCCTCTTGGTGAATGTGGTTTTCCACCCACTGCTTTTCCTCCCTGTCATTCGGTCTAACAACTGAAGGGCAGATGCACTTAGTCAGCTGAAGAATACAAAAGGAGAAAAAATGCACAGGGGCTGCACCACTTACATAGCAACTCCCTCGCAACTGAAGATAGCTCGTCCATCAGAAATTGCTCGCGCTCAGCCGCCAATTTCTGTTTGGATATCGCCACATCAGCCACCCCGCGCAAAGCTTTCAGCCTACGCTCACCCTCCTGAACCTTATCACGAAGGCCAGCAAAAGTGCCCACGGCGGCCACAAGTGGATTTACTGGATTACCACGTCCACTAGAAGTTTCCGCGGCAAACACAGTAGCCTGGAAGAAGCACAAGGAAAGAAGTGAGATGCCCTACTCGAGTGGTTTCTAGTCGCACATCTGACTAAACACGCTTGGGGGCTACTCCCATCGGGAGACAAAGGTACAAACAGGAAGAATAAAAACTCCAAAGGATAAATGCTTTGATCAAGGACAACAAAAGTACGGGAATACATCCCAAGGTTCATTACATTCAAAGAAGGAAATAAAAAAACTACGAGGCTACATTGGTGCTCCCACTAGCAGCAGTCGACCCTCCCTTCTTCCGAGCAAAAATCTCAGAAAGCTTCCGAGCAAGAATGGCGGCTTGCTCGCCAAAACGAGAGAGCCGTACCTTTTTGCCTGTGGAAGGATCGACTGGAATGGACGAGTAAGCCTCCTCCAACCCTTCGACTCCGTGCGCCAGAGCAAATTGGATCGCAGTCTTCGCGCCAGCCTCCGATTGAGCGACTGCAAAGGCATCCAGAAGTTTTCCTTCTGAGAAGACCTTCAACATATCATCGAGCGCAGGTGCAGGAGTGGCGTTGGCGAGGAGGCGACCATACAGTTGCCCCAACACTTGGGTAGCATCACTGACCATGGAAGAAACTCCATCAGCGTGCCTTTTAAGCTGGGCAAGCGTATCGGTTACCACATCCACCCGCTGGAGTCCAGGGATTTCTAGAGGAACATCCAGAATACCTGCGAAGGGAGAAAATAATACTTAGCAAACTACAGCCAAGTGAAGAATCAGAATCGCGAAATTCCAGCAAGCTTACCCGCGAAGCGCTCAGCAAGGGGACGGAGGAACCCGACAAGCTCGCTGTCGGCCTTACTGCCGGTTTTCTCTAACTCTTTCAAGGACTTCCGCGCGTCCGCAAGCTGTCGACTGAAGTCTTCCGACTGCATACGGGAAGCCTCTAGCTCTTGTCGAATGGCCGTCAAGTCAGCTTCTCGAGCAGTTACCTGTTCAGAGAATTTGACCTTTTCGGATTCTGTAAATTCAAGTCGAGCTGCAAAGAGACGCTTGTCAAAAACTCTAGAACGAATGGAGTGTGGAAGACAGGGAAACGATAGAGCTCACCCTTGAGAAGATCGTTTTCAGTCCGGAGTCGGTTGCGGTCCGCTCGAAGAGACTTGCAATCCGATTCAGCGAGAACGACGCGGCGACCAATCGCCGCAAGAGAATCAACGAGTGACTGCAAAAGCGCGAAGACGGAAGAGTTAAAAGGATCAAATTTGAGCCTGTACCCGATTATTTACAATCGACTACAGCCTCGGGGGCTACTCCCATCGGGAGCACTGCCGTGCACCCGATAAAAATTAAAAGCATGAAGAGGAATTAAACTAGACTTTGAGCCTGTGGCCGATCGCATGCGATCGACTACAGCCTCGGGGGCTACTCCCATCGGGAGCACTGTCGTGCACCCGATAAAAATAAAACTATGGTTTCAAGACGAAAGACGAAGCTTACCTGGCCAGAGGCGCGAGACAGCGGATCCGCAGAGCTATCCGTCACTTCCTTAGAAGCAGAAGCCCTGGCGGCAAAGCTTGGAGCTTCACGCACCATTGTCACGACTTCGGGGGCTGCTCTAGGGGAGTTTTGGACGGTGCCCGTGGTGGGAGTTTCACCCGCATCCTTGCCCTTATTCCTCTTCTCGGGAGGAACGGCCGCGGCGTACCTGCGAGGACTGATCATCTGTAGACTGCACCGAAAGATAGAAACAATCGATATTGAAGCACAGAAAATGTTCGACCAAGATTAAGGAAAAAACACTTACTCGTCATCCTCGTCGTCATCCAGCAAGTCCGCGTTCCAAGCGGGCGTCATCACTGGGATCGAAGGGGAAGGAGCCAGGGAGCGCAGTGGAGTCGCATGGATAGGAGCTTGACCGGGCGACGCTTCCAAAGATTTGTCTTTGGAGGTAGCTTCGTCCTCATCTACCCGACGACGTTTCGTCGGGGCGCCATTCGAGTCCGCAGCGTCATCCGAAGAATCGTGCTCTGAACTCGAAGAGGCATTGGCGACGCTGGTGTCAATCGGGCCGTCTTGATGGCTCGACACTTGTTCTGAGGCGGCTTCCCCCGTGGTTGGTGGGTAGCAGTCCGCCATGGCTAGGCTCTGCAAATGCAAGAAGAAGACAAGAAAAATCTTATCGACTAAGACTCTGAACGGAGAAAAGAGGAACAAGTCAAAAACGAAAGAAGAGAAAGAAGCTAACCTCGGCTGGGGGAGGATTCGAGGCGGCGAAGGCTTCAACGGAGCAATCGGGGAACTTCTCTCCCACCTTCAGTCGGGTGATGCCTGCGATTTTCTTCTCGAATTCTACATTCGAAAGTTCCTCGCGGCTTACTCGACTGGGATCTTCCGAGCCCTGGTACTCCCACATGGCGGATGGCCTCTGTTGGAGTGGCTGGATCCTGCGCTTCAAGAAGATGCTCACCAAGTGCATCCCGTTGAGCACAACTCCCGCGGTCTGATCTCGAAGAGCAGCTACTCTCGCGATTAGAGGCGCAACAGTCTGGGTTTCTTTGGCTGACATCTTGTGCCCCCAAGACTTGCGCCTGGTCAAAACAGCGAACGGGTGGAACTCTACAATCCCACCCGAGCTGTTGTCGACGACGTAGAACCATCTTTTCCGCCAGCTTTGGGCGGAGTCGACGAAGTGCATGTTGAAGTAGCTGCTTTCTTGTCGAGCTTGGATCCCGAAGCCGCCGGTGCGAAGCGGTTCGCCAAGCTCGGACTCCACCCGCGACTTCTCGCGGAAGATCCGGACCTTGAAAAGCGCCTTCCACAGCGCCCAGTGCGGGCGAATGCCAAGATAGCACTCGCAGAACACGATGAAGCACGTGATGTGCTGCACCGCGTTCGGGGGGAGATCGTGAAGCTGTATGCCATAGGCACACAGCAACCCGAGGAAGAAGGGATGAAGGGGAAAAGAGAGGCCCCGAGTCACGTGGTCCACAAAGACCACGCGCTCGTTCGACTGGGGATTAGGTACCTCTTCCTTTTTCCCGAGGCGGACGCGCTTCTCCGCCTCCGCCGGCAGCAACCCCTCCCGCTGCATCTCCTTGATGCATTTTGCGGTGGTGTTGGGAGAACACCAGTCGCCGGCGCGGGGCGCGGGTTGCGCGGAAGGTTCGCCGGACGCAGAAACGGCAGCGCCGCGCTTCTTTCCGCCAGCCATTGTTTGCAGCAAGAGCTCGAGCACTGGGAAGATGAAGATGGGCGCGAGGAAGAAGATGAAGACAGAGAGCGGGGAAAATTTTACTGCGGCGCTAACACCCCTATTTATACACGGGGCAAAGCAATCTCAGCCGTACGATGCGCTACGTGGCAACTATTACGGCTGCCACGCGTAAGGATGAAATGAAGCGGCGGTCTGCGCTGTTTCGTGCCACGATCTTAACAGAAGATCGTGCGCATTTACTGCGTGTTTCGCGTAAAAAACGGGAGCGACGTCTTGTTTCCCGGTCAAAAAGCTGACAAAATGGGCCACCATCTGCTACCACTCCGTCACGTCCCATCGGGAGAAGAGGAGTGCGCCATGACGTCATGGCAGGCGTCATTCAAAATTGAGATCTTTTCGACTGGAAGTTCAAACGCGAAATTATCTTCGTACGAATATCAATTCCTTCGGATAAAAGCAACTTTTCCATGAACAGTTCATAAAGCAAGACCTCTTCGAACAGAGAGGAAAATACCTTATGCACGAAAACTCTTTCGTATGGGCACAGCATCCCGAACATGAAAACTCTTTCATGCGGACTTGGTTTTTCCCAACACGAAACTTCTTTCGTATGGAGTTCAAACAAATTCATCGGGTGGAAAAAACCTACCTCTCCTACACGTGATAATTATACATCATAAAAACCTGGATTGTTCAGCCGACTAGGCACATCTAGATGCCGTATTCTTCGAATACGAAGGTAAGACCCGGAAAGATCTCTCTTTTGGGCCTGGAATCGCACTCGAAAGCTGCGTCCTCCGGCATAGTTCCGTGTCAACAACACGAAGAAAAATCCTAGCGGACGCGCCAGGTACCCTCATAGGTTAAGTTCGACTCGATAAGTCCACAACGGCCCAGTCGCAACAATCACCTCATCGGGTTCGAGTCGGAGGTCTCGAATCTGTGTAGGCCAGGAATGTTTTTTCCCTAGTCGCAATTAATTGGCCCTGATCTCTCGGGAGAGCCAAGCTACTGTGTCACATCCTTCTGCAAATAAAGCCGCAAAAACTGACACCTATGCTGCTCGATACTCGAGCGTTTTAACTCACAAAACAGGGAACACACCCTTCGTAGACAACAACTGTCGAGCTGAATTTCCAGGAGGAGATCAAAAAAGGTCTGACCGTCTACCCGACTGGAAATAAATCCCAATCGAGCACACGCTCGGGGGCTACTGACGAAGACATAGATCTTGGACCCTGCGGGTAAGGACACCCCCTCTCGGGCCCAATGTCAAGGCCCAAGAAGAGGCGCCCTTGGAAGACTCCAGAAGGCCTACCAGAAGCCCACCCGCACCAAACTTGCGGGTTAAGTTAGGTAGTTTTGTAACCGACTTAAGCTAGGGTTTGAATCCTCTCCGGGTAGGACTCGAGACCTGGCCATCTATATAAGGCCAGGAGAGCCCTCAGGGAGAGGACCAAGCAATACCGCACGACCAAAAAGCTTCGGAACTCGAGATCTACTCTCGATTCGAGCAACCTGTAACCGATCTAATCATCCAATACAGATCGACACGAGGCAGGAGTAAGGGTTTTACCTCTACGAGGGCCCCGAACCTGGGTAAATCTTGCCTTCTGTCTAGCCGACGATCTCACCAGCGCCCATGACTTCTCCTAATCGAAACCCGATAGGGTCACCTAAGGGACTTGTCGAGTCAGGGATTCGACACCCGTACCTATTTCTCTTATGTGGTGAAGGTTTTAGCAGTCTGCTTAAACATAAGGGGCCAGCATATTTATCTAAAGGAATTCGTGTGGGGGTTCATGCCCCATGGATTTCTCATCTCCTTTTCGCTGACGATTGCCTGATTTTCTCCCAGGCCTCATGTAACATCCCATTTTTGCTAACAAAGGTGTGTGGTGTTGCGTTCAGCTCATTCATGCATGAAACAAAATTTTAAATCATGTTTCAACCAATTAAAATTTGGAATTTAAAATGGTTTGAGAAAATTTCCAGCAAATAGTACTTAAAATGGGTTTCAAAATCTTGTTCTGAAAAGTATTCCAATTTCACCAAAGCAATACATGGTGAGGTTGGAAATTTCATAAGCTTTCCAAAAATAATTTTTGCCAATTTTTCTGATTTCAAAAAGGTCCCTAAAATTCTGTTTTCTGTTCTGTTTTTAAAGAGAAAAGGACTCTTTTGCAATTTCCAAAAGTTTCAGGGGGTTATCGTATTTTTGTTTTTTTTCTCCCGTTGTCTTCTTCCTCCTGTCCGGCGACAGGAGGGCAGCCGCCTCCACCTCCTGCTTCCGCGACGACGTGGAGGGCATGACTACCCGAAAGCCGTCCGGATCGAGCCCACCCCCCCGCAGAAGCCCTTCCCTCACAGCTCTCTATCCCTCTCTGTTAGCCTCATGGATGAAACCCTAAGCTACTGTATCTCCGGCCGGCCGCCGCTTGCCGCCGTCGTTCCCGGCCACGGCTCAACAAATTGAAGGCGCCACGAGATCCACCATCGTCCACTCCTTCCCCTCGAGCAGGTACAGGAGGAGGGATGCCCCATGTCGACGGAATCGGGGCGGCTACCTCACATCCGGCCACCGTGCTCCTCGCCGATTTCCGCCGCCGTTGAGCTCCCACCGGTCTCCCCGACAGCTCCATCGGGTTCCTGGTGCTCTCCCGCACCTCCAGGTGCTTTCACCTCCCTCCCTCTCCTTGTGTTTCGCTTGGTCACCGTCGTCATGCATCCGTCGCCGCGCCGCCGCTCGCCGGCGTTGCTCCGGTGGTCAAAAACGAGCGGCGCCGCCACCCCTCTGCTCCCCACGAGCTCCTCTCCATCGTGGTATAGTTTGTTCCATACAATTTGTAACCAATTCGAAGAATTTGGAGTTCATCCGTGAGATTCATCCAGAGTGATGTCACCTCGACATCATGATGACGTCATATTTCCTCTGTTATTTAAAATTACAGAAAATGACTTAAAATGGGTATTTGAATATCTATTACAATTTTGCTCAGAAAAATAAAATGAAAACATAGAAATGTTCATAAAAATGTTCTCTACCCAAAAATGTCATTTCCACACATTTTTGAGAAAGTCCAAAAATTGCCTTTATTTAATGTGGTTAAATCATTTAAAATAGAAAAATAAGTTTTTATTCACCAAATTTAGAAAATTAAAAGTTATATATCAAATTGCTCAAAATGACAAGTACAATCTAGTTATGATGTTTTCAAACCCATTTGAGCACTTTAAATTGCACTCACTTCCATAATCGTCCGAAACCCCCTCCGGGGTCTATTTCGGGCAAATTTCAGGAATCTGCATTATTTAACATATGAACCCTAGCAACCCAACGATCGTGTTTAGGACTTTATTTCAGTGCATTAATCTGCTCATGCATACATATTGTGCATTGCATCGATGCCATGTGTTGATTGTTATTTCTCTTTCGGTGTTGTTTCCCCCTCGGTAGAACGTGAATCCGAAGAGAAGGCCAACAATCCAACGACGAATACTTGATCTTAACCGACAAGTCAAGCACTTATTCCAGAAGATCTTTATCTGGTTTTCTTATAACCAAGGCAAGCATAACCTCTTATCTGCTCATATATGGTTTCAAAGTGATTTGAATCTCGTACTTTGCATTCGGTTCCAAACTATTTGATGTCAGTAGATAGAGTTCTCCTATATACTGCATAACCTAGATATCCTGATCCACTTCACCTAGCAGCTGTAGGTTTGTTTGTGCGCGCTTCGCTAAACCTTGTGAGTCTTGCTTAGCCATGCCTAGTTGATGAATCTAGTCAATGCGTGAATCTACTATGTCAGGTGTTTAAGATTTGAATTACCTTTGATAACTTGACTAATCACGGCATGGATGTGAGGCCACGATGGGTTGTGGCGTTTTGTCCTGTTCATGCCCCTAGGAGCGAGTTCTCGCCTTCGAGCCAAGACTGAGCGTACAGCCACACGTGGGCCGATGAACCCCGCCCGGCTGACTAACTTGTTTAATCTTATCCATGAGCCACGTAGTTTGAGCTTTCCATCTGCGTGTGTGTCGGAAAATGTTTTGGAGAAAACTAGGTCGTGACCGGGACAAGTGATGGACGTACACGGATCTTGTTCCCGACTCACAGAACAGGTGCCGTCAGGAGGTGGCCAACTCCCTGTTGACGGGTTGGCCCTGTTTGGGTTGACTCATGGATATGGTTCGACAAGGTAAAGGATGGGAATCGACTACCCTCTGCCGGCACTTCCCGGGCTAGTGCTAATCATGTGGCACTAAGAGTCGGTTGGTACGTGTGGGTAAAGTTGTACACCCCTGCAGGGTTAAATCTTTTCGAAAAGCCGTGTCTGCGGTTAAAGACGACTTGGTGACGGATTCTGTGATCATAGACAACTTAAACGGAATGATTAAAACTTGTTGATAACGATTGAAGGATGCCTCCTCGGAGATGCCGAGAGGGGTTACCTTGTAGCATGAGATAGTGTGGAACAACTGGAGGAGGTGATCTTTGAAGCACGAGGTGCTTATATGTTTCGGTGGATAAAAATATGATGATCTCAGTAGTTGAATAGCTTTCTCATCTGTTTTCAAAATACTCCAGGAGAGTTGCTATTCCTTCCTCTTTTCGGAAAACAAAGATTGCTTTACACAAATCAGCCTTCATGAAACCCTTTTCGAAATAGCAGATATATAATAGGTTAACTAAGCCTTGTTGAGTACCTCCCGTACTCAGGTTTGCTTAATTTTGGTTCAGGAGAAGATCTCACATCGGTGGTGTTTCAACGTGGACATCGACGAGTAGTTTGGGGTTCCCAGGCAGCAGCCTGGAATCTATGGGCTGGGACGTCGCCTTATGTTGCGGCCTCTTAGGCCTTTTTGGTTCTTGTTGATTAGCAACATAATTTGCCTTCCGTTGTCTGATGTAATGTTGGGTCGTGTGACCTCTGTTTGTAAGCTATACTCTAGTAACACCTGTTAATAAAGCTTCATGTTTAGAGTACTGCTTTGATCGGTTGTTGGTTTCGAGCTCATTGTTATACAGTTTTGGCTATGCCTGCATAGTTGTCGCAGTCGAGGGGTTGTGGAGCCGATGATCCATGTCCGAGCCCGCCTGTCGATTTGATCGGCCTGGGGCGAGGTAACCCCAGTAACCCTCGATTGTTGTTGCACTTTCTGGACACATAGCATCTCTGTATAGCTTTGGTCCCGTTTCCTTCAGTTTCATTCGATTCGTGGACGCTATGATATGCGTAGTTGGTTATGACTAGCGTGGACACAAGGAGTAGTAGACTGGGGATCCGGACTACGTGCCGATGAATCCAGTCTGCCTGCCGTTGTTTGTTGCGGCCGGGGCTGGTAACCCTGAAGCCCTTGTGAGTCCATGGCTAGGAGCACATAACAGTATGTATATCTCTGGGTCCGGGGTCGTGACAAGTCTTGGTATCAGAGCAGGACTGCCTGTAGGAAAACCTTACTGCTTGGTCGATGTTGAGTCTAGTGTTTGTGAAAACTATTTGAAAACTCCAAATGGATTGTGAAAAACCTTCTTAGGATTCCTTTTACTCCTTATCTGGTATCGCTCTAAACTCTGGGTCACCTTACCTGTTCTGATTTGAAAAGGTTTTGCTATCCCTTCTAGTCATTCAAAACCTAGGTGCCTTCTCTGGCAAGACGTTTTGTACCCAAGTTGACCTAGTTATGAGTTCTAGAGTCGTGTGTGTTCCGTGTTCCGTTATCTCTCGTTTCAAATGGGATATTTCCTTCCATTCTAATCTCTCAGAGCTGTGTGGTTTCCACATTCTTACATGTTCCAAAATCTCAAAATCCTGAACCTCGAGATCTGCTCTCCATCTCGAATGTATCCGTTATCCTATGCTCAAGTTCTTCCGGAGCTATCGTTGTCCTTCGAAAGATACTTCATGATTGCTATTGTAGTGTCCTCTGTGGCACTCATATAGTAGCTACTCCTTTCGTTGTGTCTTACCCTTGAACTTGAACCGAAGGTCCCGGAATGTGCTGAGTGGTGGTGGGTTGAACCATGTGGTTTCATAACCATGTGATGCTCACTCTATCAGTACAGGATGCTGACCTTTAACCCAAGTTCTGTTTCGTTGGATCCTGAGGAATCCGTTCTACCTCAGGATGGCTATGTAATCTCAGCTCCCATAGCCATAGGTTTTCTCTAGGAATCAAGAGGATCACGACAAGAGTGTTCTGATGATTCTCATATCTCTGCTCTTGGCTCAGCTATACCTCTCTTTTGGCATGGGTTCTACACCTGAGTATTAACCCGTGTATCCAACGTGATCCCAGGATTTTCCAGAGCACGTTCCTACTCTTAGCTGCTTCCCGAACTCCGTCCGTTGTTTGGAAACCAAGTTACATATGGTGTTGGATTCTTCCAATGCATTTGCTCTTGTTTTCCGTCAGAACGTTCCACCTTGGAATGTTAGGAGAAACAAACTCCAGTACCTCGTTCATCTCTAGAACCAGGTCAAAGTTTTGTAATCCGCAGATTAAAGAAGTTTTATTAGTTTCTGTTCTGTTCTACCTTCGAGTATCACACTCCTTTATATCAAGAGGTCGTGTTGAGTTTCATGGCCTCACCGATGAAGTGATGCTCTTACACATTTTCACTTCCCCTTCCTCCAAGCTTGAATGCTTGAGAATGATGGGTCTACGCATTGATGTGTGTATCAGTTATTCCTAGCAATTATATTGCTTTGAAAAATCTAAGGAACATCTGTATCCTCCTTAGCACTATTGGTCACCCGGTCTCTGTTGAAGTAGACCGTGTTATCAAATCCGTTTGTTCTGATGCACCTTATTGATCAGAGAGTTAGGTTTATGCCAAAGCTCTCCATACCATATCGGTTGCTTTGAAAAGCATGCCTCCTTTCGATCTCTAAGACATACCGGTGAGTTGTGATATTCTGGTTGTCTTTCTAGAAGTATCACCAGGTTGTTACCTGACCGTTATGTCTAAACAAGGGGTAATTTGAACTACTCCTTCCTCCAAGAACTCCGCTGGATATCCTGGACTAGTTGGTTGAGCTTAAACAACAACTTGGAGAGTTGGAAGACAAGAGCTCCGCCTAACTTGTTCCTTTGTTAAGGGATATCTAGTTTTCCCCGTGTTGAAGCAGGATAGTATCTCCTTTGCGGAAATGCTGTCATTCTACCTTGATTTGATTTGGGTTATCGTCAAATCAAGTCCAGATTCAAGGACTATCTTGACGGTGTTTTCACTCATAGTGTTTTGCCCGAGTACACCTTCATGTCCTTTAGTCTGACCAATGTTCTGCCTTGTTCATATATCATATGAATCTCTCTTCTCGGAGTATCCTGATAAGCGTGTTGTCGAGCCCATCGATGACATTCCTATTTTCTCCAAGTTGCGAGAGGCTCATGTTGAACATTGGCAACAATGTTGGAAACTTTCGAGAACCAACTTTGTGTCATCATGAAGTTGTGTTCTGGATGTTCGAAGTGGCTTACTCCAGTCCATGTGCTTTTGGTGAAAGTTGTCGCCATGGGTTCGAGTAAAGTTTTCTTGTTCCCTCGGGAATAATCCCTCGGTCATGCACGTGTGGAGTATTCTTGAGATGGTTGGTTGTTGCCTCCATTTACTTGATTAAGTTTGCATCCACAACAAGCCACTAACTGATTTTCCTTGAGAGAAGAAGTCCAAGATCTTGGTGATCTTTGTAATCGTCTCCCCAACAAGGACTCCGATGTATTCTTTTGCAAGTAGTCATGTAGGTGCAACCGTCTTTTGCAAGCTGCTAATACATGAGTTCTGCAATCCTGCTCATCTTCTTGAGCGTGGCATCGTAGCCCATGTCTTGAAAATCCTCTAAATGTATCTTGTTGGTAACCGGTGCAAACTCTTCGATCATATATATCGATTCCGAGTTATCTATCCACTAACCAGAGCTGAATCTCAAGCAGCAACGATGGTTGGTGTTCCTAAAGGGTATTGAATTAGGTCTTTTCAAAATCCGGCATGGTTGATGTGGTGGTTGACACAATTAGCCGGAAGGCCTAATGTCATATCTCTTCGAACCAGAAAGAACAACCACTCTCTGTGAGAATTCTTGTCTGGCCTATTCTAACAAGTTTCTTCCCCGATCTTCCAAACCGGAGTTTCACTTTCACTTGATGACCTACAGAAGGCTTGTCGTGAGCCTGATGTAAGTGTTTAGAACATCAAGGGTAACTTGGAAGTTAATCTTTCCGTTGAACCTCCAAAACCTTTGTTCTAGTGGAAACAAATTCATCATGAGAACCATCTTGTGGTGCTTTGTAACCGCCCTTACTCAGTTCCCTTTTCAAGTTGTTGGTAGTTGAAGTTCTGTTCATCTCACACATTGTGTGAATTTGTCAGTCACTTCAGCCTTGGGATCTTACCCATGTGGTAAACGTATTGCTACATCAAATCCACAATAGAAAAGAGATTCCCTGTTACTACCGGTGTTTCAACCCTTGTTGGTTACCCATTCTTATGGTGTGATCAAGAACTCCTCCTTTGTTACGGTGTTCATCATCCTTTGATTACCCATCCTCCGTTGTGAAGTAACATCATCACCTTTGCCAACGATCTCGACAAAGTTTGACGGAATGAAAGTTCTGTTATCTTCCGTGTCCACCTCCGAAGAGTGAACATGATCCTGTATCAAGTTTTCTCTGACACACGAATTACAGTGTTCTCTCGTGTTTCCCTCGTCTACGGATATTACGTTGTGGTATCCAAGACAATCCTTTTAATCTTGGTTTTCTATTTGAAGAAACCTCGGTTTCAAAAGTTGTCCAACCTATCTTTTGCAAAAGGATTTAAGGTCTTGTGCAAAGCTCATATTCTAAACCCTTTCAAAACAAATCGTCCGTAAACTTGAAACCATCTTTTATTCCCTCCGTTACCTTGATGTGTTTCATGTCTGTTAACTCAAAAGTTCGTTATGAACGTTCCTGTCGTGAGCTAGCCATGAGATACTCGATCTTCGTGAAGATCATTTCCTAAGAGTTTCCCTCTTACCTAAGGTGTATCCGTTCAACACTTCAAGATGCTACGGATCAACCTCTTCGAGAAGAGAACCGTAAGGTTCAAGAAGATCGTTCAAAAACCGGTGTTCCTTCTTTCTTCTCCTTCAGGAATCTCGGGACGAGATTCTTGTAAGGGGGGTAGATTTGTAACATCCCATTTTTGCTAACAAAGGTGTGTGGTGTTGCGTTCAGCTCATTCATGCATGAAACAAAATTTTAAATCATGTTTCAACCAATTAAAATTTGGAATTTAAAATGGTTTGAGAAAATTTCCAGCAAATAGTACTTAAAATGGGTTTCAAAATCTTGTTCTGAAAAGTATTCCAATTTCACCAAAGCAATACATGGTGAGGTTGGAAATTTCATAAGCTTTCCAAAAATAATTTTTGCCAATTTTTCTGATTTCAAAAAGGTCCCTAAAATTCTGTTTTCTGTTCTGTTTTTAAAGAGAAAAGGACTCTTTTGCAATTTCCAAAAGTTTCAGGGGGTTATCGTATTTTTGTTTTTTTTCTCCCGTTGTCTTCTTCCTCCTGTCCGGCGACAGGAGGGCAGCCGCCTCCACCTCCTGCTTCCGCGACGACGTGGAGGGCATGACTACCCGAAAGCCGTCCGGATCGAGCCCACCCCCCCGCAGAAGCCCTTCCCTCACAGCTCTCTATCCCTCTCTGTTAGCCTCATGGATGAAACCCTAAGCTACTGTATCTCCGGCCGGCCGCCGCTTGCCGCCGTCGTTCCCGGCCACGGCTCAACAAATTGAAGGCGCCACGAGATCCACCATCGTCCACTCCTTCCCCTCGAGCAGGTACAGGAGGAGGGATGCCCCATGTCGACGGAATCGGGGCGGCTACCTCACATCCGGCCACCGTGCTCCTCGCCGATTTCCGCCGCCGTTGAGCTCCCACCGGTCTCCCCGACAGCTCCATCGGGTTCCTGGTGCTCTCCCGCACCTCCAGGTGCTTTCGCCTCCCTCCCTCTCCTTGTGTTTCGCTTGGTCACCGTCGTCATGCATCCGTCGCCGCGCCGCCGCTCGCCGGCGTTGCTCCGGTGGTCAAAAACGAGCGGCGCCGCCACCCCTCTGCTCCCCACGAGCTCCTCTCCATCGTGGTATAGTTTGTTCCATACAATTTGTAACCAATTCGAAGAATTTGGAGTTCATCCGTGAGATTCATCCAGAGTGATGTCACCTCGACATCATGATGACGTCATATTTCCTCTGTTATTTAAAATTACAGAAAATGACTTAAAATGGGTATTTGAATATCTATTACAATTTTGCTCAGAAAAATAAAATGAAAACATAGAAATGTTCATAAAAATGTTCTCTACCCAAAAATGTCATTTCCACACATTTTTGAGAAAGTCCAAAAATTGCCTTTATTTAATGTGGTTAAATCATTTAAAATAGAAAAATAAGTTTTTATTCACCAAATTTAGAAAATTAAAAGTTATATATCAAATTGCTCAAAATGACAAGTACAATCTAGTTATGATGTTTTCAAACCCATTTGAGCACTTTAAATTGCACTCACTTCCATAATCGTCCGAAACCCCCTCCGGGGTCTATTTCGGGCAAATTTCAGGAATCTGCATTATTTAACATATGAACCCTAGCAACCCAACGATCGTGTTTAGGACTTTATTTCAGTGCATTAATCTGCTCATGCATACATATTGTGCATTGCATCGATGCCATGTGTTGATTGTTATTTCTCTTTCGGTGTTGTTTCCCCCTCGGTAGAACGTGAATCCGAAGAGAAGGCCAACAATCCAACGACGAATACTTGATCTTAACCGACAAGTCAAGCACTTATTCCAGAAGATCTTTATCTGGTTTTCTTATAACCAAGGCAAGCATAACCTCTTATCTGCTCATATATGGTTTCAAAGTGATTTGAATCTCGTACTTTGCATTCGGTTCCAAACTATTTGATGTCAGTAGATAGAGTTCTCCTATATACTGCATAACCTAGATATCCTGATCCACTTCACCTAGCAGCTGTAGGTTTGTTTGTGCGCGCTTCGCTAAACCTTGTGAGTCTTGCTTAGCCATGCCTAGTTGATGAATCTAGTCAATGCGTGAATCTACTATGTCAGGTGTTTAAGATTTGAATTACCTTTGATAACTTGACTAATCACGGCATGGATGTGAGGCCACGATGGGTTGTGGCGTTTTGTCCTGTTCATGCCCCTAGGAGCGAGTTCTCGCCTTCGAGCCAAGACTGAGCGTACAGCCACACGTGGGCCGATGAACCCCGCCCGGCTGACTAACTTGTTTAATCTTATCCATGAGCCACGTAGTTTGAGCTTTCCATCTGCGTGTGTGTCGGAAAATGTTTTGGAGAAAACTAGGTCGTGACCGGGACAAGTGATGGACGTACACGGATCTTGTTCCCGACTCACAGAACAGGTGCCGTCAGGAGGTGGCCAACTCCCTGTTGACGGGGTGGCCCTGTTTGGGTTGACTCATGGATATGGTTCGACAAGGTAAAGGATGGGAATCGACTACCCTCTGCCGGCACTTCCCGGGCTAGTGCTAATCATGTGGCACTAAGAGTCGGTTGGTACGTGTGGGTAAAGTTGTACACCCCTGCAGGGTTAAATCTTTTCGAAAAGCCGTGTCTGCGGTTAAAGACGACTTGGTGACGGATTCTGTGATCATAGACAACTTAAACGGAATGATTAAAACTTGTTGATAACGATTGAAGGATGCCTCCTCGGAGATGCCGAGAGGGGTTACCTTGTAGCATGAGATAGTGTGGAACAACTGGAGGAGGTGATCTTTGAAGCACGAGGTGCTTATATGTTTCGGTGGATAAAAATATGATGATCTCAGTAGTTGAATAGCTTTCTCATCTGTTTTCAAAATACTCCAGGAGAGTTGCTATTCCTTCCTCTTTTCGGAAAACAAAGATTGCTTTACGCAAATCAGCCTTCATGAAACCCTTTTCGAAATAGCAGATATATAATAGGTTAACTAAGCCTTGTTGAGTACCTCCCGTACTCAGGTTTGCTTAATTTTGGTTCAGGAGAAGATCTCACATCGGTGGTGTTTCAACGTGGACATCGACGAGTAGTTTGGGGTTCCCAGGCAGCAGCCTGGAATCTATGGGCTGGGACGTCGCCTTATGTTGCGGCCTCTTAGGCCTTTTTGGTTCTTGTTGATTAGCAACATAATTTGCCTTCCGTTGTCTGATGTAATGTTGGGTCGTGTGACCTCTGTTTGTAAGCTATACTCTAGTAACACCTGTTAATAAAGCTTCATGTTTAGAGTACTGCTTTGATCGGTTGTTGGTTTCGAGCTCATTGTTATACAGTTTTGGCTATGCCTGCATAGTTGTCGCAGTCGAGGGGTTGTGGAGCCGATGATCCATGTCCGAGCCCGCCTGTCGATTTGATCGGCCTGGGGCGAGGTAACCCCAGTAACCCTCGATTGTTGTTGCACTTTCTGGACACATAGCATCTCTGTATAGCTTTGGTCCCGTTTCCTTCAGTTTCATTCGATTCGTGGACGCTATGATATGCGTAGTTGGTTATGACTAGCGTGGACACAAGGAGTAGTAGACTGGGGATCCGGACTACGTGCCGATGAATCCAGTCTGCCTGCCGTTGTTTGTTGCGGCCGGGGCTGGTAACCCTGAAGCCCTTGTGAGTCCATGGCTAGGAGCACATAACAGTATGTATATCTCTGGGTCCGGGGTCGTGACACCTCACCCGCTGGTGCGGCTAGGCTTAAGTCAATTTTGGAGATTTATAGAAGAGGATCCGGGCAATTGGTAAATTGTTCTAAATCAGCTATCTTCTTCAGTAATAATACTACCCCCCTGTTAAATTGGTTGTACATCAGGGGTTGGGTATTTCAGTGGAGGCATTGGGAGAGAAATACCTTGGACTCCCAACAGCTGTGGGGAGATCTTCTGATTCGCAGTTTGAGCATATTATTGCCAGGATCAAAAAATTATTAAATGGTGGAATCCCAAGGATGTTAAGCAGTGCTGGGAGAGAAACATTTATTAAATCGGTATGTCAGGCAATACCTACGTACTCCATGAGTTGTTTTCGGCTGTCGAAGAATTTTTGCAAAAAACTTACATCAGTGATTGCAAGATTTTGGTGGGGAGGTGATGAGAAGAAAAAACGACTACATTGGAGAAAGTGGGATCACATAGCCATACCAAAAGGTGAAGGAGGTATGGGTTTTCGAGATTTCGAGATTTTTAACCAAGCTATGTTGGCAAAACAGGGGTGGAGGCTTATGACTAGACCCGGGTCTCTTTGTGCTCGGGTTCTGAAAGGGAGATATTATCATGATCGTGGTTTTATGGAAGCGGGAAATAAACGGAATGCATCGCACACTTGGAGGGCTATCTTGCATGGAAGAGCAGCTCTCAACCTCAGCCTAATTAAACGAGTAGGTAGTGGTGCTACCATCAGGATATGGGAGGACCGATGGATTGCTGAAAATAATGGGTCTCGGCCTTTAGTTCGGTTGCCTACGGCTTCAGCTACTAAGGTGGAGGAATTAATTGATTCGGATGGAGACGGGGACATTGAAAAACTAAGGGGTAATTTTGTTTTGCCTGATATTACGGCGATCCAGAGAATTGTGAGGGGAGAAGATGAGGATTTTTGGGCTTGGAAGGCCGAGAAGCACGAGAATTTTACCGTTAAGTCAGCGTATCACTTGCTGAGTACACAAAGGAGGTCTCACGATGCACCGTCAGACTCTAATTATGCTATGAAATCCATTTGGAAGAAGTTGCGGAAGATGAAGGTCCCTGCAAAAGTTAGGAATTTTTGGTGGCGGGTTATTCACGGTTTTGTTCCGTGCCGACAGGTTCTGAAGGAGAGGCACATGGAAAATTTGGAGTACTGTACGATTGCGGTTTGGTGGAATCCATTTACCATTCACTGTTCTTGTGTACTTGGGCTAAGTGTTTTTGGCAGGAGATCCGTAGGGTGGCGTCTGTGAAATTTCCACGTTTGCATCCGAGATCTTGGGCTACGGATATTATAGATGGGGCTTTGGTACCATCAAGCGATGCCGCTGTGATTTTATGTGGTTGCTGGAGTGTTTGGTCGGAGAGGAATAACCGTATGCATGGGAAACAAGCGAGGGACCCGAGAGCTTCAGTGACATGGGCAGTGGATGTGGCCTGTGATCTTTCAAACACTACCACTACCCAAACACCTAGGTTGAAGAAGGAGTGGAAGCCACCTAAAATTAACTTTTATTAAGGTAAATGTTGATTCGGGTTATGACATCCAGTCCAGATCGGGTTCATCGGGGGCTATCATCCGTAAAACTGATGGTTCACTGGTTCGTGCTCAAGCTTTATGGTATGAACTAGCCGCCAATGCTAGATCAATGGAAGCCCTGGCGATCAGGGATGGTCTCCGCTTTGCTGCTGACCTCGGATTCACACATGTGGAGATTGAAAGCGATGCTTTGGAGGTGGTGAATCTTTGCAATTCCGATCAATTTGAGAGGGCTGATATTGGTGCTATTTGCAGGGAGGTTAATGATCTAGCTTTTAGCTTTAGCTCTTGTTCTATTGCTTTTGTTTCGAGAGATGCCAACGTAGCTGCACACTTGTGTGCGAAACAGGCAACATGTAATAGGCGTAGATGCCTCTGGGTTAACTATACTCCAGCGTTCCTGCGAGAATGCCTGGACAGAACTTTGTATCCTTCTTGAAGTTTATAATCTGAGTGTTTGATTTCAAAAAAAAAAAAGATTTTCGGAGCCGGGACGAAACTGAAACATGGGGCTCTTAATATAGAAAACACAATAGCTATACTAATTCCCATTAGTTATTGCTAATGTGTGTGTCGACATTTTATTTTTTCTGATCTGATTTGAAATTTTCATTAGTTGGTTGCTCTTCGTCCGCGATAACTATGGCCGACTTATCATTTAGGTTTAATGAAGCACTAATATTATCCGTGAAAATTTTCTGAATATCTTCTCTCTATGGTTGTACCAAGTCCATGTTTCAATTTTTCTTTTTAGGGCTACCAAATGGATATTTTCTTTTATAACACACAATGTTGGAAAAAATTACATCACATATTGAAAATGAATGATACTAACTATCCATGTATTTGAAGCTAGAGATTACTTATTAGGGAATAGTAATACTATCTATCTCAGATCGGTGATGTGTGTGTGCGCGTACTGCATGGCCATGCGCACAGACGGGAAAGAAAAGAGCCAAGCGGTGTGCCAGATTCCTCGCAATCGGTAACCCGTGAATTGAAATCGTCAAGACGATGAACTGGTTATCAACATTAGAAAAAAAATAGTAGAAAATCTACAAATCAGGAGTACAAAAAGTATACCATCACGGCAGCGACCTAGGGGTTAATGGATTATTGAAACACTTCAGAATTGCTGAACTGATGAAGTGACAAACCATGGCGACGGCGGCAGCCTAGGATGGGATCGCCTCGACGCTGCTCACGCGGTCGGGCGCGATAGCCATGATGGCATAGGCAAACATAAGGAAGAAGCCGAGTGGCCACCACTGGCAATCGCTAGTTTTTTTTTAAGGAATACTCGCGATCGCGTGTGTGCTTGTGCCCTATGATGCAGTTTGGTTGCTATCACGGGCCATGTCTCCTAGAGCCGGCCCATTGCTATTTTTTTCTGCTACCCTTGCAATACGTAGCGATGCACGTCATACAACCATACTGTAAAACATACCTGGGATAGGGCCCCTGGATTTCCGGGGCCCGGGGCGGCCGCACACCCTGCCCCTTCTCAGGGCCGGCCCTGGTAGACGGACCCACACGCAAATGCACACCACACTCTCCACGCCGCTGTGAGCCTAAGAGCATCTCAGTCGCGCCCCAACAAGCGTCCGGATCGGCGCCCGGAGCCACCCTTTGGGGGCTCGTCCAGACGGCACCGCGTCCATGGGGCTGCCCCGTTCCCAGTCGGCGCCCCAACCCAAACCCCTTTGGCTGCGGGCCCGTCCTGTCAGCGAGGGAGATGCCCGTCGCCTCGGGAGCCGCACGCATTGACGCCTCGACGAGACGGAACGCTGTGGTGGAGCAGTAATCGCCCACGCGGCCGAGTAATGGCGTTGCCGCCGTCTCGTCTTGCCCGCCCCGGCTACAAAACCCGGCCCCATCGCCATCCTCGGCGCCATTCTCGTCCCCTCGCCTCGCCGCTCTTTCTTCCTCCTCCTCCTTCTTCATCATCTCTCGCCTCCCCTCTTCGCACCCCTCCCTCGCCATGGTGCACCGCGACTACCTCGTCGGCGCGGCCGCCAACGGGTTCGGCCGCCGAACCCTGCGCGTCTGGGAGGCCCGTCTGCTGTACGAGGCGAACTACCACTCGCCGCCGGGGATGAGCGTGCCAAGGCACTCGCGGCTCAACGCAGGCGGCGTGCCTGTGCCTCCACCGCCCACGGGCCCCGAGCGCGTCGCCGAGATCGAGGAGATCCGGGCGCGGATGTCGCCGGCGATGAGCAACCAGCCTGAGTGGCATCCCGCCAACGAGGCGTCCTGGACGGCGTTCTTCCAGGACAGGTTCGAGCGGGAGCTCGCCGACGTCCCCAACCATGGCGCCTTATCGAGCCGCAACAACGCCGCCGGCCTCTGCATGTGGTGGAGCAAGCCCGGGCGCACGCTCAGCCGTGTCCTCGCCCACATCGAGCGGCAGATGAGGCGGGGGATGAATCGTCGCACCACGGCCGCGCCTGCTCCCCCGCCCACGCCTCTCGCCGTCGTCAAGGAGGAACCGCAGGATGCGCCTCCACGCTGGTGGAATCGTAGCCAGTCCCTCGTCATCAGGGAAGGGCGCGCTCCTCCGCAGGCGCCGGGAGACGTCATCCTCCTCTCGAAAGAGATGACGACGACGCCTGCCCTCCCCCGCCAATGTACCTTGGCGACCCAGGGCAGAGCAGTAGCAGCGCCGCCCCGAAGGCCGAGCCGAAGAGCGACGACGGCGACGACGACGATGGTGACTACACCGCCATGTACAAGGCCCTAGGCATGTAGGCGGCTGCGCCGTATTTTGTTTAAATTTTGTCCAAATTATGTAAAAATTCGCCTATATGCGGCCCCCTATCAATGAAATCTAGTTTGTTTGCAAATTTTCACACATTTTTTTGTCAAGTTTCGCCTACTTGGGCAGCGGCGTCGGGGCGAGAGCGGCGGAGTTGTGAGACAGAGGAAGCAGACGTGGCGGCGTGGGCCAATTTTTGGCCGTCTTGGATCGCTGGCAGGACGGGCCCGCGGCGCCGAACGACTCATCTGGCGCCCCCACGGGAGCCCCTGGGAGGCGGGGTTAGGCTGGGTTTGCCGGACGGGAACAAGGGGACGTCCGGACGGGAAGCCCCAATGGGGGGCGCGACTGGGCGCGCTCGGGGCTCCGGTCGAGAAGAGACCGTGGGGGGCGCGTTTGGGGGGCGCGACTGGAGATGCTCTAAGAGTATCTCCAGCCGTTCCCAGTACGCTCTTAGGACAGCAAGGCCAGGGTGTCCGGATATCAAAGTACTGCTCAGTTTTAGCAAAACTGCAAGGCGTTTGGTAAGTATCATTTTACTAGTGTTTTGACTAAGTGGTACTCCCTCTGTTCCTAAATATAAAATATTCTAGCTATTTGCTCATATTGACTAGATACACACTAATATGAGTGAACATATACACTAAAAGTTGTCTAGATACATGTAGATATGCTTGAATGTGGAAAAAGGCTAAAACATCTGATATTTAGGAACGGAGGGAGTACGATGCATGCATGGAGGCTTTAGTTGTGTCTCTCTGTTTCCCAAAAACAGGTCCGGACTGAAGTATATAAAATGGCAAAAAAACTGAAATTTATGTAGTTTCTAAACGGCGGTTTTTATTTGTCCCAGACGCCATACATTATTGTGGTATTTCATAAAACAGAAGTATTTTCATAATACTTCAAAAAAAAGTTGCTCCCAAACGGAGCCCAACTTTTTTTTTAGTTCGGATGTGTCCCGAGGAGCTCCGGTGGGCGGAGATGCTCACCCCAATAGGCGTACGGATCAGCGCCGGGACGAGCCCTTTGGGGTCTGGCCGGACGGCGCGGCGCCATTGGAGGGGCGTCCTTCCCTGCTCGCCGCTCTCATTCAAAACACTTAAAACAATATTTTGTCCTATTTCAATATTTTAGAGTCTTAAAAATAGTTGTGTTCTAGTTTTTAAATAGTACACATATAGTTCACGAATGACTAAAAATAAAAATAAAAATATTCGTACAATTAAAAATAAAATGGAAGTGAAATATGCCGCCGCATAACTTTTGTGAACACACAAATTCTCCACTAAATCATGTTGGAGTTGATCATGAGTAGTTTCATTTCGGATCTCCAAATGCATAGTGGTGTAATCTGTCTAATCCGCTGACACATTGTGATCCACATTGGCGAGAGGACCCTGAAACTCAAACGGAATATGATCATGTGCTGGATTTGCAAGCTCATCCTCAATGATCATGTTGTACATGATCACACATGCATTCATGATCTTCCCCGTCTGCTCGGCCGACCAAGTGAGAGCAGAATACCGGACAATGATAAACCTCTGCTGGAGCACTCCGAATGCATGCTCGACATCGTTTCTTGTGCTCTCTTGTACCGACGCAAAGCAGGATTTCTTGTTTCCTAGAGGATTGGCGATTGTCTTAAAAAATGTCGATCATCTTGGAAAGATAACATCCGCTAGGTAGTACCCCTTGTTGTATTTGTGGCCATTGACAGCATAGGTCACTTGGGGAGCATGGCCTTCAACAAGTTTCGCAAAAATCGGGGAATGTTGCAACACATTGCTGTTATTGTGGGATTCCGCCATGCCGAAGAAAGCGTATCAAATCCAGATCTCATGATCTGCCACAGCCTCAAGGACCACGCTGCAAACTTCATGATGTCCCCCTTCGTGCAATCCTTGCCTACCAAATGGACAGTTCTTCCAGCTCCAGTGCATGCAATCGATACTTCCAAGCATACCAGGAAAGTCTCTTGCTTCATTTTTTGCCAAGATCTGATGACCCACAAGTATAGGGGATCGCAACAGTCTTCAAGGGTAAATGTAACCTAATTTATTGATTCGACACAGGGGAGCCAAAGAATACCTATAAGCCTTAGCAACTGAGTTGTCAATTCAGCCACACCTGAGAAGCACTTAGCGTCGATTATGCATGTCGACAAATCCCTAGGATGATCCGGTAGGTTTCGAGTAGGAGAACGAAATAGGCGCTGGCGACTACGTCGGCTAACAGGGGCACGATTTACCCAGGCTCGGGGCCCTCGTAGAGGTAATACCCTTACTCCTGCTTGTCTGTCTCTGTATTATGAAGATTGGTTACAAGCCGTACCCTTAAATAGGTGGCTGGGTCTCAAGCCGTACCCGGGTACCCGGGTGGGTCAAGCCTAGCCCTAGTCGGTGGAAGCTTTCCATCTTGCCCCGCAAGTCTTGCGGGTGGGCCGCTGTTGGGCCTTCTAGAGCCACGGGGTAGTCCTTTGCGCTGGGCTTCAGTGCTGGGCCTTATACCAGGTAGACCCACTCGATAGGTCCTAAAGTCACCCCCTCGCCAGTAGCCCCCGAGTGTTTGTTCGGCTGAGAATAGTCGAGTAAGCACTCAAAGCCTGTTTCTGGATCTCACGACTGAGTTAGTCGAATACTTGATCTGAAGGGTGTGTACCCTGTGTGAGATATACTCGAGTATCGGGTAGTAAGTGCGCCTTGTGTTGGATTTTTTCACAGAAGGGTATGGCTCAGTCGCTTGGCTCTCCCGAAAGATCAGGGCCAATTAATTGCTTCTCGGGCAAAAACAGTTCTAGGCTACACGAATTCGAGTCGAACTTAATCTTAAAGGGGTACCCGGCGCGTCCGCTAGGATCTTTCTTCGTGTTGTTGACACAGAAATGTTACTGGAGGATGCAGCTCGAGTGCGATTCCAAGCCCACAGGAGAGATCCTTGGGTCTTACCTTCGTACTCGAAAAATACGACATCTGGATGTGCCTAGTCGGCCGAACAATCCAGGGTAAGATGATGTCTTAGTACATCGTAATGTGGAGTTGCGGGAGCCGCGTACTCGCGATTTTCTTTCGGATGTGCATCAAGTGCTGTCTTTCGTTTCCAAATAGCGGCGAGTGCCTCTCTTTGTTCTTTGGAAGTGGCGAGTTCCAATGTTTTCTCCTTGGAATCCTCGAGTGAGGCGAGCTTTCCTTCTGAGTTCATACGAAAAAAAAATCGTGTTGTGAGGTTTCATGCGAAAGAATTTTCGCATAGTGATGTGCGCAATGACGTCATCGCGCGCTCACCTGCTCCCAATGGGACATGACGCTGTGGGGCAGGGCGCGTATGGCCCATCATGGCAGATTTTGACCGGAACGTGCCGTCGTGTAGCACCCTACCTTTTAATAAAGGTAGAATACATGTGTACCTGCTATTCCCGGGATCACTCATAGCATACACATGACAAAATAAATATTCATAACAATAGCATCATTCTACAACGTAGATCCATTGGATAAGAAATAAAATAGTCTTACAACTGGCATAGTCATCATGGACTAGCCCTAAATAACAAGGTTCAAAGTAAACACAACGGAAAACAAATCTTTAATGAGCCTCCTTCTGTCCATGTGCCACAGGAAGACATGTTGGAACGTAAGCTCGAGATCCTAAACCATTACTCGTCATCAGAATGACATGTACGTTGGAATATGCAGCCCACAAGGGGAAGTCAGTACAAACAGTATATTGGCAAGTGATACTTATATGATGGCTGTTTTGAGGAATACACTAGTTATATGATATTTGGCTGGAGGAGTCTGGGCTATTTGCATAAAGCCAGTTTTTTCCTACTTTTGTGAATCATTTTAACAAATAAAAACATTCGTACAATCATTCATGGCTAAACCACCATAAAATTGGACAAATCCTCATGGCTAAACCACCATGAAGTTTGAAATTCATCATGGCTAAACCACCATGAAGTTTGATTGCGGCATCATGGCTAAACCACCATGTTCCCTATAAAGGGGTTTCTACCATATTTTATTTAGTTCAGAAAAGATGAGGAGATCCTTCGGCACCAACTCTGTCTAGCTGCTCAAATGGCCCATAACCAGGGACACGGCTAAGATCTTAGTTTTTAACTCTGCAGAGGTTGTGCACTTTCACCTTGAGACTCATCCTCCCCGAGAGAAGAATGAGACAAGATCTTTGGAAAGAGGGATTCAACCATACCAGCATGACTCATTGCTCCTAAAATTCTACCACCCACTGTCATACAACAGGATGAACCCCCACAACTTACTTAATCTTGGCAGAGACCATATTACCTCAAGACTGCACTAGAAGCTAATTATACAGTGAAGACCTATAAATCTCTTTATTCCTGGGTGGCAGTCCACAAGTGTACTCTCAGGTGACAACCCCCACATTCATGGCTAAACCACCATGAACATGGTCTTGAGTAGCCACTCAACATAATCCAAGCAAGGTTCAATCCACCCAAGTCTTTTATTGGGTTGTTAATTTTCAATTTTCAAAACACAACAACCCAACAAGTAACAGGAATAGTTTTGATAGTATTCTAGTATAACTAAACTAGTACCTAACAGGGGTTCAGATTGGCTACACACTACTAGGTGTTCTGAGCATAGCATATACTTGGAAGATATTAAAATCACCTTTCATGCATACTACTGAAAACACTAATGCGGTGTAAAAAAAAGTGGGACATGAGTATCACTTGCCTTGATAACAGCAACCAGTACAAGCACAACAGCCACAAGTGTTGTAGTGGTTCTATCCAAAGTCTAAACAAACAATAATAACACAAACATAAACATACCACTCAAAAATGATCAATCATAGACATGTATGTATGCATGAATGCACCCAAAAAAAATTACACATGGTAAATGCAATAATGAGGTCTATTTGATATCATATGATGTTTATTTAGTTGGTGTATGGCTCTGGTTAAATTTAATTTGAATAAGATATTTAATTATTCCTTTTCTGTAGCCCGATAGTAGATGTTTACTCTAATTAAATCTTAAACTCACTTTCATGTTTTTGTAAAAATTGGGCCTTGTTGTCTCTGGACATAGGACAGAATTATCAAGGCAACCCAATTGATTTCACTCAAAAAATACTATTTAGAATTTGAATTATAGACGAATTACTGATTTGACCAAATTTGAAATAGCAAGTGTGTGCATGATACAATTTTGATTTTCTCTGGTTCCAGGGTGTTGTACATGTTCTAAGGAATCCAGAGACTACAACTTTATAAGATTTGAACTTGTAGAACACATTCTATGAATTATTTGTTATTTCTGAGCTGTTTTGGCAATTTAAATAATGTTCCAAAATTTCCTACAGAACCTACATTATATTTTTTATATAAATAGGTAGAGAATTTCCTTATCTTTCCAAAGATTCAAATCTCATAATTTTTGGATCATGATTTAATTTTATATGGAACTAGCAAAATACCCGTGCATTGCAACGGGTAAACGAAAGATAATATCATTCACAATAAAAATAAAATAAGCCAAACATCAAACATTCATTTTCCTAAAGAATTGAATTGTGTCGTTCTTCTCTTCTCCGATCCAGAGAAGCATGCATTATTTCTGTTGCAAAAAAAAAAAACCTGCAGCTTTCATTTTCACCAGCGAATTGGATTATCTTCCAATCATGAGAAGCCGCCACGTCGTTCTTTTGTTTTCGGTCCAGAGAAGAAAATGCACTTATTTTGGTTGCGGAATAAAATAAATAAAACATTCAACCTTCATTTTCCGTGGAGAATGGACTATCTTACGATCGTGAGAAGTCGTCGTGTCGTTCTTTTGTTTTTCGATCCAAAGAAGTATGCATTTTTTGTCGCTGCATAAAATTTCAGAAGTGGACATTCAAGCCTAGATTTTGATCATACTATGGATGAAATAAACATAAATTAAGTTTCATAACTTAAACTTTACATGTGGCCATCGAAATTCAAAAATTATTACCGTAAAATGTAAGAATAAGTGTGGGCATTCAAGCCCGTAAACTGATGATCAGACTATGGTATACAATAAATCTAATATTAGAATTCATAACTTAGACTTTTCATGGGCAATATCTAGCAGGTGCGGAATGTTCAGGCTAAAAGGCCGCATAAAGTTACTAATATTTGTTGTAATGATAGTATCGCGGGCAAAATTCTATACATGTCGATGGTCGTATATTCGGCAGTTGTATACTTGCCATCTTTAGTCCGACTCATACTCCAATAGTCCTTGCTTCCTATTCCATCCCCACACGGTAGGAGTAGCTATAATAATAATTTCCATCTTACCTGAAGAGGAATGATCCAATCGGGTGTTTTTGCTCTCGTATAATCCTGGTTATGTGGACACCGACTCCAACTTTGTTTACCGATGGCTAAATTTGTGAGCGTGTACGAAATGCTAGGCTTAGTTCAAAAAATAAAGAGCTAAGCGGGTTGTTAGTTAAGCTAGCTAGCTGAATGGATCGTTTATTTCTCACCAAGAGTTGGCCGCAAAGCCTAGGATCAAAGAAGTCTTGGTCGGATCCGTTTCCTATAGCTACACGCATACAGACCCTTTTGTTTATTCAGTCTAGGGTCGGGTCGATTAAGGAAAGATGGATTGATTGACGCAACAGATTAATCATATCAATCGTCTCTTTTCAATCTAACGGTGGAGGAGGCATTGTGACCTACCATCGGGAACAATCACCTTAGCCCGTATTATATTATAAAATAATATAGTAGAGATTTACAAGTGGATGGATGGTTCTGGTTTTAAACTTGGATTTAAATCAATTTGAATGGGGGGGGGGGCTGATTGGCGCGCTAACTGGGCATGGCCACGCGGTGAAATCCTACTGGCCAATACCGATTCGGTTAGGGGATCTAATCGGGTCCATTGAGATCGAATCGGACGGCAGGGGGGCGGGAGGTCACCTCGGGTCGCCGGAAGTGGCCGGGGAATGGTGGCGCGGTGGACGACGCCGCGGGTAGTAGTGGACGACGTTGGAGATTTCGGTGGCTACAGGGCACGGGGAGGTGACAACGACGTGCGGCTCTTCACGGCGAGCACGACGGTGACGATGGCGTGGACTCCCGCTTCCGCGAGGGGCATCTTGAGGCGATCGGAGCCGGGTGGACGCCGCGGGTCTTGGATGTGCGCTGCGGCGGTGATCTGCTGCGGAGAGAGGGAGATAAGGGCATCAGGAGGACGCGCATGGACACGCAGGGTCGAACGGGCCAGTCGCGGGGCTCGAGCTTGCTTACCGTGGCTGGAATCGACGGAGAACTACGACGGTCACGGGCTTCTCCGGCGAGCGATTTAGGGGGCTAGGGAGCACGCGGTCGCGGGGAGAGAGAGGAGGAGTGTGCGCGTGTGCGGAGGGGGTTTAGGAGGCTGAGGGTGGCCGTGGGGAGTGACGAAGGGATGGATCCTAGGCCTGTCGGGTGAACCTACCCGGTCTCAGGCCCACGGCCCAAGCTCAAAAGGAAGCGTCATGGACTGTTCTAGAAGGCCCAATTGAAGCCCACTCGCAAGGCCTTGCGGGTCAAGTTAGGAAACTTGTAACCGACTCTAGGTTAGGGTTCGAGTCCTCCCCGGGTACGGTTTGAGACCTGGCCACCTATATAAGGCCAAGAGAACCACCAGGAGGAGGACCAAGCAATACCGCACCACCAAGCCTTGAGATCGAGATCATACTCTCGACTTGAGCAACCCCCCATTGTAACCGATCTACTCGTTAATACAGATCGACAGAGGCAGGAGTAAGGGTTTTACCTTTACGAGGGTCCCGAACCTGGGTAAATCGTGCCCCCTGTCTAGCCGATGATTGTCACCAGCGTCTACACGTTCTCGTAATCGAAACCCTATGGGTTCACCCGAGGGACTTGTTGAGATGCAGATTCGACAATTGGCGCCGTCTGTGGGAACGACGGCGCTGGATCTCCGGCATCTTCGGCTTCATCGACAACCAACTCACGCTGGAACCCCAAGACTTCGAATCCAACTAATCCGATCCGAATCGGGTCGGTCATCGTCGCCCCTCACTCGCCGGAATCGCGCCCGGTATTCAGCGACTTAGAGAAGAGCATCACGCTGACGTTCGGAAGCTTCCATCTCTACACCAACAAAGACGGAATTCTACGCTTACCTGAGAAAACCGATCTCGAAGGATCGGAATTTGGGTCAATCTCTAGCCCAGAAGCTGTCGACGACCCCGCTACACGGATCGCGACTTGGCGAAAAGCGGCGAATCTTTCCGCCTCAACACCGGCAACTTCCATACCCTCTCTATAGAGGAACCTTCTCGGGTCAGGAGAGCCCGCCTAACTGCGCCTAGGACTCGCGATCCATATTTGGCTCAGGTCTGCATGGCAGGATCAGGAGCCCCACCCGAAGAAACTGAAAACAACACAAGAGAACGCGCTACCATCGGCGTCTCACGAGCCGCTTGGAATCGGGCAAAGGGGGCCATCCGCACAAGAACACCACTGGAACTCGGAGCTCCTCACGAGGACATGACCGCCTACCACTATCATCTAGTGAGAGCGGCTGCTGCAATAAAGGAAGCTCGGATAGACCTAGCCGAGCGAAAGAAACTAGCGGATGCGTCAAGCCAGCGCCGAGCCGCACTATCCATGACACCTTCTGCCGGGAACCGCCCTGCGAAGAAAGGATACGTCTCAAAAACCGCGACCATGGATGGCGAGTCCTTGAGCGGAATCAGCAAATCACTCACGCGTGTCGACGAGGATGGAAACATCCATCCGCAAACTCCTGCAGCCGCGGTACTAGCCGCAGCCACCTACATGCAGATAAATCAACCAGGGGAAAACGACCCCCGTGCGGAACAATACAAGCAAGTACAGAAAGGATTAGGCATGGCAACCGCAAACCTCGCCTCCTACAATCGCAGGAAAGCAGCCGCACAGAAGGACAAGGAAGCGCCCCGTGGACACAGGGGCACATCACCTGGCAAGGAAAAATCACCTCATCACGCACGAGGGAAAGAAGCCCGACGACGTGGAGATAGCCCGAGTGGCAGCGATAGCAGCCCGAGGGATCGAGACCGTAGCCGCAGTCCGCGAAGAGGTCGAGATCGCAGCCCGCGGAGGGATCGAGACCGCAGCCCGCAGCGACACAGCAGTCGCTCGCGACATCGCAGCAAGGAGCCAAGAGAAGACATCAACCGCGACGAACCCGGGTACAACGCGCGATAAGACATCGCCCAGCGCAAGGTTGATAAAGGCCGAGCGGCCAGGAACCGCGCGCGTTCCCCATCTACATCCTCCGACGACGAAGTCTGTGGAGCCTTATGCTTTGCCCGCAGCATCCACGAGGCACCGCTACCCAAGAGATTTAAGCTATCCACGGAAGTGCAGAAATACGATGGTTCGCAAGAGCCACAGGCCTGGTTGTCATATTACCTCACGGCAGTAAAATGCCAACGTGTGAATAAAAACACGGCTATGCAGTACCTTAACCTGCATCTAGTCGGTGATGCACGCAGTTGGCTCGAAGGAAGGCCGAGGGCATGCTACAGATCTTGGGACGATCTAAACCTCGATTTCTGCAAAAAATTCCAAGCAACATACAAAAGACCGGCGACCATCGAGGAATTACGAGCTTGCAAGCAGAAAAGTGGCGAGCCTACTCGCGAATATATTCAGCGTTGGACCACACTCAGGAACACAGCGGGAAACATATTAGAAGAAGTCGCGGTTGAAGCGTTCGCCAAAGGAGCACGGAGAACCTCTTTCAGGGAAGAAGTGGGACGACTCGCACCCAAAACCATGGGAGAACTGATGGCCATAGCCGACAGATGGGAAAACGGCGAAGATGCGGTGCGCAATGAGAAAGCCTCATCACCAGCACGCGAAGACGATCGCCATAGTCGAAAGAAAAGTAGGAAGCATTACGACCGCGATGATCGAGAAGAACTGGTGGCAGCAGAGTTCACAAGAAATCGCGACAGTGGATATCGCGGAAATCGCGAGTGGAAGCCAAATCCAGAGGACAAAACACCCGAGGAGGACCTCGATGGTTACTGCACGCTACATCTATTTACAGATAAGCGCACCAGCAAAACTAAGGCAACACACCTTCTCAAGGATTGCCGAAAGTTCCTTGATATCCACGAGGCCTTCTCGAAGAAAAATAGAGCAGCAGTCAGTCAGGGCTAGCCGCAGCTCCCTGGAGGAGGAGCTCAAGGATTTCACTAGCCGCAAGCCCTGCCCCCAGCAGGAAATCAAAACACGGTGCTAGCTGCACTACCAGCGCCACCCGCCCCAAACCAGGGAGCCAATGGATACCCGAACCCAGCGGGACTCTTAGGCATGATACAAAAGTCTGTCCATCACGCAGGGTTCAGAAGACGAACACACGACAAATATGCATGGCTGTGCAAGTCCCACCTACGAATCCCGAGTACTTGAAGATGGCGGATCAACCGATAACTTTCTCCAAGAAAGACCACCCCCCACGAGTCTATCGACCAGGACACGCCGCGCTAGTCATCCAAGCGCAAATTGGCAATTACGAGCTGTCTCGCGTCTTCATGGACGGGGGCAGCGACATCAACATCATCTATGCAGACTATACCTGGCCATTTCTCGGGCCGGGCCGGGCTTCGGGCCGGGCCTAAAAAAGCCCGCAGCACAAACCCAAGGCCCGGCCCGGCCCGACAGTCGGGCCTAATTTTCGTGCCCAGGCCCGGCCCATGGGAGGGAAAACGTCGGGCTTTTGGACCTCGGGCCGGGCCTCTTCCTTAAAACACCAAAAATCAATGCCCAGGCCCAGCCCGGACATGCATCGGGCGTAGAAATTGAGTCCCAGGGCCGACCCATGGAAAAGCTCGTCGGGCCTAGGCCCGGGAATTTCGGGCCGGGCCGGGCCGGGCTGGTCGGGCCGGGCTGCCCATGTCCAGGTATAACGCAGACACACTCCATCGCATGAACAGGAATTTGGACGGACTCGCGGAATCAGAGACATCCTTCCACGGGATAGTTCCAGGAAAAGCAATCCGTCCACTCGGAACAATCAACCTGGAGGTGGTGCTAGGCAACCGAAGCAATTACAGGCGAGAATTTCTTGACTTCAAAGTAGTCGACTGGCCCTCACAGTACCATGCCATTCTTGGTCGAACAACGTTCGCCAGATTCATGGCAGTACCGCACTATGCATACCTGAAGCTTAAGCTGCTTGGGGAACATGGCACAATCACAATCGACGGCGATTTACAATTATCTAATAAATGCGACATCGAGTTCAACGAGATCGCCAAATCCTTCGGGATGCATGAAGAATTGGAGGAGATAGCAAAAACCATGGATCACTCCGTGATGCCTCTCACCAAGAAGAACGCCCCAGAGCTCGAGTTCAACACAAATAGCAGTACCCGCAAGCATCAAGTGCACCCGACAGATTCTGCGAAGACGGCGATGGTGTCCACAACCCTCTCGCCAGCATAGGAAGGTGCGCTCGTCGAACTCCTCTGTGAGTACTGGGAAATTTTTGCCTGGCAGCCTTCAGATATGCCAGGGATATCCAGGGAGTTCGCCGAGCACTCACTCGAAGTCTTCAAAGACGCCAAGCCTATCAAGCAGACCACCCGACGGTTCTCAGAGCCCAAGCAAAAAGCGCTCGGAGAAGAAGTGAACAGACTACTCGCAGCAAAATTCATCCGCGAAATAAAGATTTCCACTTGTTTAGCAAACCCGGTGCTGGTCCCGAAGAAGAATACTGACATCCTTCGCGTGTGCATCGACTACACGTCGTTGAATAAGCACTGCCCAAGGATAACTTTCCCCTACCACGGATCAACCAGATCGTGGATTCTACAGCAGGTTGTCAACGTCTCTCCTTCTTGGACGCCTACTCGGGCTATAATCAGATCAGGATGAAAAAGGAGGACGAGGAGAAGACAACGTTTATCACACCCCACGATGTTTACTGCTACACGACAATGCCCTTCGGGCTAAAGAATGCAGGCGCAACATATCAGCGATGCATGCAAAAATGCCTCGCCAAGCTCATTGGCAAAAACGTACAAGTGTACATTGACGACATCGTCATCAAGACTCGAGTAGAGGATACGCTCCTCGATGATATCAGAGAAACAATCGACGCGTTGAACGCATACCGAACCAAGCTCAACCCGACCAAGTGTGTCTTTGGCGTCCCTGCGGGACAACTTCTCGGGTACCTAGTCTCTGCTCGAGGAATTGAAGCCAACCCGGAGAAGATCCAAGCAATCCTGACAATGAAGTAGCCAACCAATCTCCGCGGTGTGCAGCAGCTCGCAGGACGACTAGCCGCACTAAGCAGATTCATTGCAAGGCTAGGCGAGCAAGCATTACCTTTCTACAAGCTACTGAAGAAAACGGATAAGTTCGAGTGGACACCCGAAACACATAAAGCATTCGCAGACCTCAAGCGAGCATAGCAGAGCAGGCGCATCCTGGCAACACCGCAAGAACGGGAGCCACTGTATCTGTATCTAGCCGCAACAAATCAAGTCATCAGCACAACAATTATGGTCGAGCGGCCGGAAGACGACAAGGCGTATGTCATCCAAAGGCAAATATATTATATCAGCGAGGTGCTTTCGCCCTGCAAACAGCGATATCCCCATTATCAGAAGCTCGCATACGGTGTGGTGCTCACAGCCCGAAAACTCAAGCATTACTTCCAGGAACACACCGTCACGGTGGTAAACGACGCATCACTGGGTACTATCATGAATAACCCAATGGCATCCGGAAGAATTGCAAAGTGGAGTATCGAGCTCGGCGCCTGCGACATCATATATGCGGGTCGCTAATTTATCAAATCACAACTACTCGTGGAATTCCTAAGCGAGTGGACAGAACTACAAACGCCAGGCCCTCCAGAGTATACAAGCAACTGGATAATGTATTTCGATGGGTCGAAGAGAAACAATGGAGCTGGAGCCGGGGTAGTCCTGATATCCCCCAGAGGTGACAAGTTGCAGTACGTCCTGCGATTGGATTTTCCACCCGACGACCCGGCATCAAACAATGACGCAGAATACGAGGGCCTCCTCCACGGCATGAAGATGGCGATTGCCTGTGGAGCCACCCGACTAATGATCTATGGAGATTCAAACCTCATAGTACAGCAGACAATGAAAGAGTGCGACACCATTGCAGAAAACATGGTTGCTTATCGAGATATGTACAACCTACTCGAAGGAAGTTTCCAAGGGTGCGAACTAAAGCACATTGCGCGATCCAGCAACGAAGAAACAGATAAATTGGCAAACATGGGTTCTACCAACACACCCATACCGCCTGGAATATACTTCGAGAGGATGATCAAGCGCTCAGTCAAGGTCAAAAAATCAGCAGATGCACCTGCAACATTGGAGACAGAGGTCGGCCCGCAAATCGCTATGATTGAGCTCACCCACAACATTTCGAGACAAGTTTTTCTGGTCGAACCAGTCTGGACGCAGAAATACCTCGACTACTTGTCCAACAAGCAGCTCCCAGCAGATGTTCGCGAGGCTCGACAGATAGTACGACGCAGCAAATCTTTCCGAGTACTAAATGGAGAGCTATACAAACAGAGCATATCAGGAACATTGCAGAGATGCATAGCACCCGAGGACGGCATGGAACTACTGTGGGATATACACCAAGGAGATTGTGGACACCATGCTAGCTGGAAGGCGATCGTGGGTAAAGCTTTTCGAGCAGGATTCTACTGGCTTACAGCGGCCAGGGACGCAAAGGATCTAGTCGACAAGTGCAACGCATACCAAAGATTCGCGCCCAAGCCGCACGCCCCTGCCACCGAACTTCACATGATCCCAATCGCCTGTCCCTTTGCACAATGGGGGTTAGACATGGTAGGGCCACTAAGAAAATCAACACCCGGAGGATACACACACTTGCTTGTTGCAGTCGACAAATTTACAAAGTGGATTGAAGCCATGCCAGTCACCTCGGCCAGCGCCCAATGCGCCGTAAAATTCCTCGACTCCATAGTGTGCAGATTTGGGATACCACACAACATCATCACCGATAATGGAAGCAATTTCACAGCAAAGGAAACAGAGCAGTTCTGCGAGGAAAAGGTAATCACTCTCAGTTTCGCCTCTGTGGCTCACCTGCAAACCAATGGTCAAGTCGAGCGATCCAACGGATTGGTCTCGGCTGGAATAAAGAAACGGCTACTCGATCGTCTGCACCCAGCGGCAGGGCACTGGGCAGAGGAGTTACCCTCCGTACTATGGAGCCTCCGCACAACCCCGAATCGATCAACAAACTACACGCCATTTTTCATGGTATACGGAGTTGAAGCAGTCCTTCCCGAAGATGTCAAGTTCAGCGCCCCACGAGTCGTCGCTTACAACGAAGAAACCTCTAACATGGCACTCGCGGAAGACGTGGATGCACTCGACGAGATACGCGACATTTCACTCGCAAGATACACGGTATATCAAAAGTCGTTGCGCAACTACCACAGCCGCCGTATACGCCACAGAGCTTTCGTGGTAGGAGATTTGGTGTTGCGGCTCAAGCAGAAGGAATGACACAAACTCGAGCCACCATGGGAAGGACCCTTCATAATACACGAAGTTGTCCCAGGTGGCGCTTATCGACTGACGAACCCCGAGACCGGTGGCATCTACTCCAATCCATGGAATGTTGCGCACCTCCGCAAATTCTATCCTTAGGATTATTCTATTCACGAAAATAAGGCTATACTAGCCATCCTGTAGCTCGAAGAAAATACATGGCTTCTCAGTCATATTAATAAAATACATGGTTTCTCAACCATAGGTTCTCAAGTTATTTATCTTTACACGCTAAATAACAGGTATACACCCCAAATACACGGGGGCTACGCCTAACTTAGCATCATTTACAATTACAAAAATACAAACAAGGTTGACACCTTATAAAGTTTCAAGACGACTATACAAAAACAACAGGATATATACATCCTACAATTACATACGGCGACGAGCAGTTTTCTCAGCTAACACTCGATTAACCTCTTCAGATGTCAGTCGAATAATCTCCTCTGTTGCGGGACGAACGACTGTATAATGAGAGGTCATATCGACTGGAGCATTTGGGAGCCTGGCCACAGATTTGAAATTGACCTCAGGATGCCATAATCGGACAAAAACGAGTGCTACTAAGGCCCCGCAGATCAGCTGTTGGAGGACGCACTCGCGAATTTCTCCTACTCGACCGAAAGTTCTGAGCAACTGGCTCAAGTCTTATGGACCTCTCTCCAGTGGATAAAAAGCACGATTCAAAGCTATCAGGGCCTCGTGACAACGATCAACGAGTATCTTCGCCTGGCCCACACGATACTTCAACGTAGCCAGCACAAAGCCTCGACTGCGGTCGGACCAGAAGTTGTTTGCATGAGCTTTTGAACTACCGGCTTCGTGCAGAATGTGGTTATCCACCCAATGTTTTTCACACCGTTCGTCAGGCTGAACAACTACAAAGAAAGCTACAGAGAGTTAAAGAAGAAAACAAGATACAGTCAAACAAAATGCTAGGGGGCTGAAGTGCTTACAAAGCATATCCTTGGCAACAGCTGCCAATTCTTCCATCACAAATTGCTCACGTTCAGCCGCAAGTTTTTTTTTAGACTTGGCTACATCAGCCACTCCATGCAAAGCTTTCAGCTTGCGCTCGCCATCTGCGACACGGTCACGGAGGCCGGCAAATGTACCAACAGCAGCAACAAGGGGATCTGCTCGTGTGGCAGATCCACTCGAAGGCTCCGCGACATCACCTGTTACCTGGAAGAAGATAAGAAAAGTTAAGGAAGAATTCAAGACACCCCGCTCAAGAAATAAACCACCTATTCGACAAGTGCTTGGGGGCTACTCCCATCGGGAGGAACTCATGACAATCAATCGCAAGAAATCACATCTCAGGTATCAAAAGAACATCTCGATTAAAGGCAGAATACGGGAATACATCCCAAGTTTCATTACATCAGAAGAGCAAACTACATAAAGTCTATCCTAAGGAACTACAGAAGTGCTGCCACTCGCGGCAGATTGCCCCTTGCGACTAGCACGGGCAATCAAGTCAGATAGCTTCCGAGCAAGGACTCCAGCCGGATCGCCGAAAGGACGAAGCGCTACCTTTCTGCCCGTGGTAGCATCGACGGGAAGGTTCGAGTACGCCTCGTCCAAGCCTGCGACTCCGTGCGCCAGCGCGAACTGGATAGCAGTCTTAGCCCCGCACTCCGACTGGACGACCGAGTAAGCGTGAAGGGGATCATCCTCCAGAAAAACCTTCAAGAGACCATCCAGCGTGGGCGGAACCGCGACATCAACCAGAAGACGCTCGTGGAATTGCGTCAACACTCGAATGGCATTGCCAACGAGGGAGAAAATCCCACTCGCGTGCCTCCGAAGCTGAGCGCAAGAATCCGTCAGGGCGTCCACCCGTTGAACCCCGGGCAGCTCTAGCGCAATGCCAAGAAGATATGCAAAGAGAACATTAATTCCAAGAACATACTAGCTAGTCGAAAAACGACAGAGGTCAAGTGCAACTTACTTGCGAAATTCTGGGCCAGAGGGCGAAGGAAGTCAACGAGATCGTTGTCCTGTTTGGTGCCAGCCTCCTCCGGTCGCTTCAGAGCGTCCTGGGCCTCAACGAGCTTTCCCTCGAGGTCAGTCGACTGCTTGCGAGAGGACTCAAGTTCCTTTCGGACAGCCTCCAACTCAGCCTCGAGGGTGGTCACCCGAGTGATAGCATCAGTCTTGTCGGCCTTCAGAAAATCAACTTGGGCTACACAGCAACAAATTTCAGCCTAAAGTAATTCACACAATCAGAAAGAATAAGCGGAAGGAACGGGTAAATTTACCTTGGAGAGCTTGGTTATCCGAAACGAGTCGATCACGATCAGCCCGAAGGATTACGCAATCAGACACAGCCGAAATTACGCGGCGACCAAAGGCTGCGAGAGAGTCAAGCAGAGACTGCAAAATCACAAAGAGGAAGAAGTTAGCGAAAGTGGAAGAAAATTGAGCCTATTCACGACTGTAAACAGTCGAGTATAGCCTCGGGGGCTACTCCCATCGGGAGCTCTACCGTGCACCCGATAAAATCAAGAAAGGAAAGAAGCTTGAAGTTTTGAGCCTGTAGCCAATCGCAAGCGATTGACCACGGCCTCGGGGGCTGCTCCCATCAGGAGCACTGTCGTGCACCCGATAAAAACCATAAATGAACGAAGTACAAAATACAAGGAAAATGGCGAAGTTTACCTGGCCCTGGGCAATGCACAGAGGATCAGCCGAGCTACCCGACACTTCTTTCGAAGCCGAGGCTCCAACCGCAAAGCTAGGCAGCCTATAATCTGTAGCCGCGGCTGTGGGGGCTTGGCTCGGCGAATTCTGGACGCCCCCAGCAGTCGGGGTTTCACCCGCAGCAGCGGCATCTTTTCTCCTCTCGGGAGGAAGAGAAGAGGCAAATCGGCCGGGGCTGATGGACTGGAGCCTGTCATGAAGGAAAACAATAACGTCAGAAGGAGCGAGAAGAAAACGTTCGACTAGAACGAAGAAGGAAAGAAAAACTTACTCGTCGTCATCGTCATCCAACATATCCGCATTCCAGGCGGTCTGGATCTTCGGCTTGGGAGAGGGAGGAGCGCGCACACTCAGTGGGGTCACGATGAGGGGCTCTTTATCAGATCCTCCACCCAAGGAGTTATCCTTGGAGGTGGCTTCATCGTCTCCCGCCCGGCGGCGTTTGCGGTGGCGGAGATCGCTACCCGATTCCTCCACGTCATCCGAAGAATCGCGCTCGGAACTCGAGTCGGCGTCGGCAACGCTGGTGTCGACAGGAACATCCAGGTTGCTTGCCAAAAGGTCTGAGGCCTCTTCACTGGAGACTGGCGGGTAGCAGGTTACCACCGCTAGACTCTACAGATGGAAAACAAGAAGAAGAAACTCAGTCGACAAACTCTCGAAACGAAGGAAAAAGTTAGAACAGAAAAAGATTTGGACTTACTTCAAATGGAGGTGGTCTCGAAGCTTCGAATGCGGCGATAGGGCAGTCGGGGAAGTCCTCGCCCACTTTCAGCTTGGTGATGGCCGCGATTTTCTTCTCGAATTCAGCATTCGAGAGTTCTTCTCGGCTCATGCAGCTGGGGTCTTCGACGCCCTGATACTCCCACATGGTGGAGGGCCTCTCCTGCAGAGGCTGAATCCTGCGCTTGAGGAACACACTCGCCAGATGCAAGCCGTTCAGCGCGATCCCTGTGGTTTGGTCGCGGAGGATTGCCACCTTGGCGAGTAGCGAAGCGACGACTCGTCTTTCTTCGACTAAAAGCTTGTGCGCACAGGACTTCCGTCGCTTCAAGACAGCAAACGGGTGGAATTCGTGAGCTCCACCTCCGCTGTTATCGACGACGTAGAACCACTTCTTCCTCCACCCTTGCGCGGAGTCGATGAGGTGCATGTCGAAGTACAGGGTATCCGACTTCGTCTGGATTCCGAAGCCGCCGGTGCGCAGCGTCTCTCCAAGCTCGGTCTCTACTCGCGATTTCTCGCGGAAGGCCCGCACCTTGAACAAGGCATTGCAAAGGCCCCAGTGCAGGCGGATACCGAGGAAGCACTCGCAAAGCAAGATGAAGCACGAGATGTGTCGCACCGCGTTCGGAGGCAGGTCGTGGAGTTGTATGCCGTAGACATACAACAATGCCACAGAGAAAGGATGGAGGGGGAGTGAGAGCCCGCGCGAGATGTGATCCGCGAAGATCACGCGCTCATTCGCGCGGGGATTTGGTACCTCTTCTTTTTTGCCGAGGCGAACTCGCTTCTCGGCGTTAGGAGGCATCATCCCCTCCCTCTGCATCCCCTTGATGCTTTTTGCGTGGTATTGGCCGAGCGCCAGTCGCCGGAGCCCGGAGCAGGTGGCGCGGGAACATCTTCGGGCGCCTGCGAGGAGGAGACAACAGCGCTACGTTTCTTCCCTCCTGCCATGGATGTCGGATATATACTGAATAGGGGTATAGAAGATGGTAGACAAAGAGCCGGACTACCAGGGTGGCCTACATGGTAATGGGCTTAGGTCCATTGGGCGGCCCAGTAGTCCGACGTGCAGAAGCCGGATTCTAGAAGAACCCGGATCACGGCCCACGTGATCTGGCTTGGAGGAGAAGACGGATTCCTTGCTTTCCAAGTTACAAGTTAAACGTAGTCTTCTAGGTTTCCTATTCTGTAAGCCCTAATCCGGCTATTATATAAAGCCGGACGGGAGATAGATTAAACAAGCACAAGTTAGACACAAGTTCAAGCTCTACGCAACTCGCCGAGAAGCTCATCCTCGCCGAGTAGCTAGATCTATTCCCTCACATTGTAACCCTGTTATACGGGCTTTAGTCCCAATTAGTGAGAAGTGCAGGAGTAGGTACGCCGTACTGTCGCGACGTACCGAACCTGGGTAAAATCCCGTGTTCTGTGTTACTACGCTATCCCGTTACCCCACGTCTCTACCGTAGTCTCATGGCACCCCCGTCTATGAAAACTACTACGATGTCTCGACAGTTGGCGCCCACCGTGGGGCAAACGACGTCAGGCGTGAAATTCCGATCTGGGATACTCGGCGGAATTGGAAGATCGATCACTGTCGGAAGCTTGGAATTCGACGACGACGTCGGGCGCTTCCTCGACAACGGATCATATATACCGGCGCAAAACCACCTGGTAAGTGCCTGCGTGTTACCGATCGGATCTGCTAACATCTTTATCGGACTAACTGCAGAAGCAATGGGGTTTTGCGGTGGAAGCAAATTTATCCCACCCGCCCTATACCCAGTCGAAGACGACTATGATCCCGGATTCTGCTCAGATCTCCGACAAAAAAGTGATACACACTTTATCGGCATGGTGCAATCCGAAATCGCTGAAAACACGGATGACGGAAATCCCGTGCAAGAGGCAGATAACAACCTACCCGTCATAGAGACGGAAGAACAAATACCCGTCACAGAGGCGGAAGATCCGACATCCGTCAACCAGACGATGAACTCGGAAGCAGAGTCCGTGCTTGCCGCCATTGAGGCGAGGTTGGAGTCGGAAACCGGATCGGATAACTTCGACTCCGAAGACGAAGACGAGGATGCCTTCGTAAGAAAGGTTAAGTCCTTTCAAGAGGGATTCCATGAAGTGCTAATGGCAAAACCAGCTGATACAACGGGTGCCGACAGCCAGGAAAGCCCTAAAACCCCTCCGCCGGTGGAAGAAAGAGAAGACAGAGAAACTTCTCCGATATTCCCCAATGTTAAGGAGATGACAGAAGATGAGCCTGTCAAAAAACCTCCTTCTTCCAAGAAAAAGCACCGTGCTTCTAAAAAACTCCAATACAAACTCCGGAAGAAAAAATCAGCCGATCTCGCTGATGAAAAATCTGGAAGTTGGAGATATTAGCGGCACAAAGCCCGCGGAAAAGAAATCTAAGGAAATCACTGCTCCGCCAATGACAGAACTGGAAGAGCAAGAGCTATTACAAACACCAGTGGGACCAGATGAACCCCCTGAGATGCTGGAAGCCAGGAGACAAGCTTTTCAACGGCAACAGCAACATCTGCTTAGATCTCGGCAACATCTCCAACAAACCCATAATGACATCAAAGTCATGAAGGAAGAAATAGAGGAGTACGAGAGAAAGCATAGATCTGCCTTAAAACCTACTAGGTTACCCGGAATCGCAAGACCGGAAGAACTGCCGCCAAAAGAAAGGTTCTATAACCCATCTTGGCAAAAGCAGTTAAACGGCAAGGATGCCAAGGGCGAACCAATATACAAAACCGCAGCAGAAAACGCGGAAGCAGCGTTCGCCATCCTAAACAACGATCTGTACTCCAACGGGGAAAAACTCCAAGGGGTGTATGCTTTCCTAGGAAAAGCATTACAGCAGCAGCAGCGAGGCCAAGAGCGATCAGGGAGGCTGCATGATAATTCCGCCCTCTGCAAAACAGCTACTTGCGCTGCTGGAGCACCTGGACCGGAAGAACCCGGAGATTCGGATAAAAAAGAGGATCCGAGAAAAGACAAGAAAAACCCCGACAACCGGGACGCAGCGTCTAGAACCGGACCTCATCTCCCGAAAGATGGATATAAACCACACGATCGGGAAGACAAACACCGGAATGACGGCAAAATAATGCCACCTCCGAGAAACCCAGCTGAAAAAGCTGGAAGATATGATATACCTCACAGACGTGAAAGATCCCGGACACCTCCTAAGGATAAGGAAAGGCATAGAAGCAGAACTCCGCCTAAAGGACGTGAACACGGAAGAGATAGAGATAACCTCGGAAAAGCGCGTCCGCGCAACAATGGAAAAGAAAGGAGCAGATCCCCTTCTGTCCATTCAGCCGGGAGATATTCTGCACACATTGATAGAGCAGAAAAGGATGATCTATACTTTGGTCCTAAGTGTTTTACTGACAGGATCCGAAGGATAACCCTGCATTCTGGCTTCGCCAAAGTTGGTCCAACCTACCAAAAGTATACCGGCAGTACAAACCCGGATACCTGGCTCTCAGATTATTATACAGCCGTCCAAATCAACAATGGGACAGACCTGGAAGCTGTCAAGTTTCTTCCCCTAATGTTGCTAGACGGAGCCAGAGATTGGATCAATGGTTTACCATCAAGAACTGTCGACAGTTGGGATGATATGGCGAGAGTATTCACTCAGCATTTCCGGGGAACATACAAACGCCCAAATAGCATCAACCAGCTGAACCGTTGCACCCAATTTGAGGACGAACCATACGTGGACTTCATCTCCAGATGGACTGCAATGAAGAATAGTTGTTCTGGAGTAACTGACGTACAAGCAATGCATGCTTTCGTCAATGGCCTAAAACCCGGACTCGTACCGTTCATGGTTGGTTCTAAACAGCACAAAGATCTCGGATCTATGCTTACAACCGCTAATGAGCATGCTGCAGCCGAAGATGATATCAGAGCAAGAGGAGGCAATATTGAGTCACTAATACTCGCCAAGAAAACCCCTCGTTCTGACAAAAAAGGAACTCCAGAGTCAACGACAAAGCCCAAGGAGGTGAACATAGCCTTTGGAGGAGAAAAGGTGAATAAGTGGAAAGGCCGCATTCCAGATCCAATCAATTACACTCCCGAAGAATGGGAGAGAATTAAGTCGGAACCCTGCGTCCACCACTCGCAATTTGGGAAACCAACCCACACAAATGCGCAATGCCGGCTAAACAAGCATATGAAAGGCAATGCAGGATCCGGAAATAAGGGGAAGGGTTCCAAAAGGAAACCTGCCAAACAAAAGCCAGAAGCTGAAAAAGAAGACAGTGAATCGGACACTGATGACAAAATCCAGGAACAACAGCGAAAGGGCGAACCCAAATTTCCGAGAGTTGACGGAGAAGCAATGTTAACTTTCTTAGCAACCCCGTCAGCAAAGGTGGCCAAAAGAACACTTCGAGAAATAAACGCGGTTGTTCCGGCAACCCCGAAATTCTTGAAGTACTCCAACACACCAATAATCTGGGATCAGTCTGATCATCCCGGAAATATCCCTGAACCCGGCACACAAGCTCTTGTTGTAAGCCCTATTGTTCAAAACACTAGGCTAAGAAGAGTGCTGATGGATGGAGGATCCAGCATCAATATAATGTATCTGGATACACTGAAGCACTTGAAGATCTCCGAGTCCCAGCTCAACTACAACAATATACGCTTCCATGGCATTGTTCCTGGCAGGCAAGCACGATCCCTAGGAGAAATTTCCCTAGATGTCACCTTCGGAGATAAAGATCACTTCCGGCAGGAAAAAGTATCCTTCGAAGTAGTGCCGTTCGAAAGCGTGTATCACGCAATACTCGGACGTCCGGCTTTCGCCAAATTTATGGCAAGATCTTGCTATATTTACAACAAGCTGAAGATGCCAGGACCCAAAGGAGGAGTAATCACCATTGCCGGTGATTTCAAGCTGGCAAACGAGTTGGAGAAAGAAAACGCCCTTTGCGCTCAGAGAGTTATAGCAAAGGAGGAACTGAAGGAATTAGCCAAGGAGGTATCGCCGAAAGAAATGCCGGCAGGAAAAGAAACTCGGAAGCCAACAGATAGTTTCAAGGCTTCCGAGAACACAAGACAGGTAATCCTAGATCACAAAGATCCGACAAAATTTGTCGTCGTAGGGACTGGGATGACCGACAAATAGGAAGGCGAGCTCATCAAGTTCCTCCGTGAGAACTGGGATATTTTTGCCTGGTGTCCAGCTGACATGCCAGGCGTACCCAGGGAACTTGCTGAGCACCAACTCAAGGTTATTCCCGGATCAAAACCCGTCAAACAAGGTCTTCGTCGATTTGACGGAAGAAGACGGAAGGCTATTGGCAAGGAAATTATCCGGCTTTTAGCAGCGGATTTCATCAAGGAAGTAATCCATACTGATTGGTCCGCAAATCCGGTATTAGTGCCGAAGAAAGACACCACTGCTCTTAGAATGTGTATAGATTACACAGGATTGAACAAGTTGTGTCCGAAAGATAGGTTCGCGTTACCGCGAATCGATCAAATAATAGATGCCACTGCAGGCTCCGAGCTTTTATGCTTTTTGGATGCATACTCCGGGTACCACCAAATACGCATGAAAAAGGAAGATCAAATCAAGACTTCTTTTATAACCCCGTATGGGACGTACTATTACATAACCATGCCTTTTGGCCTGAAGAACGCAGGTGCAACCTACCAGCGTTGCATGCAACGCTGGGTGCATAGTCAAATTGGCAGAAACGTTCATGTTTACGTGGACGATATTGCCGTCGTAACCAAGGAAAAAGATACACTCCTTGAGGATTTGCGAGAAACTTTCGAAAACTTACGCACTTATAAGATGAAGTTGAATCCATCTAAGTGCGTATTCGGGGTTCCCTCAGGAAAACTTCTGGGTTTCATTGTTTCCCACAGAGGAGTAGAAGTTAACCCGGAAAAGATCAAGGCAATCTTGAACATCTCAAAACCTACATGTGTAAAAGATGTCCAAAGATTGACGGGTTCCGCTGCAGCCGTCAGCAGATTTATCAGTCGGCTGGGGGATAAAGCCTTACCACTCTACAAGCTGCTGAAGAAATCCGACAAGTTCGAATAGACAGAAGAGGCTGATGCAGCGTTGGCCCAGTTGAAGGAAACCTTGATGAACGCTCCCATCTTGGCATCTCCAAAAGACGAAGAACCAATGTTATTATACCTTACGGCTACAAGTCGGGTTATTAGTGCGGTAATCGTTGTAGAGCGGACAAAAGAAGAACAAATCATACCAGATCAACATCCGGTATATTACATAAGCGAAGTTTTTTCCGAATCCAAACAAAGGTATCCGCACTACCAGAAACTGGCATATGGCGTATTTTTTGCATCCAGAAAGCTGCGCCATTACTTCCAAGGGCATTCAATAACAGTGGTATGTAAAGCACCACTAGGAGATATTATAAACAATGCGGAGGCAACCGGTCGAGTAGCTAAATGGGGCATCGAGCTGGCAGCCTTCGACATTAAGTACCAGCCAAGGACGGCAATAAAATCCCAAGTTTTGGCAGATTTCGTCGCCGACTGGACAGAAGCAATGGAAAATACACCGATGCCAGAATCCGAGTACTGGATCATGCACTTTGACGGATCCAAGATGAAGGAAGGAGCTGGGGCTGGCGTAGTCCTAAAATCTCCCAAGGGAGACACAATGGAGTACGTATTACAAATACACTTCAACGCCAGTAACAACGTGGCAGAATACGAAGCTCTGCTTCATGGCTTGCATATTGCAAAAGAAATAGGGGTAAAACGCATCTTATGCTATGGAGACTCGGATTTGGTACAGCATCAGCTCAACCAAACCTGGGACGCGAAAAGCCCTATAATGGCCGAATATCGGAGGACGGTGGATGAGTTTGCCATTTGTTTCTTCGGGTTCGAAGTCCTTCACATAAAAGGGAGGAAAACTGGAATGCGGATGCGTTAGCCCGCATGGGATCAGAGAGAGTAAAAACTTTACCACCAGGGGTATTCGTCCAGCACTTGTATGAACCATCCATAAAAGGTGGAGACGTTGATTACCCTCTGGCATCTGAAACAATCGAGGTCATGCTCGTTAAACCGGATTGGACAATTCCATACTTAAACTTCTTAGTCAATCAGAAGTACCCGGAAGGAGCAGACGAAGTCTTGCAAAGGCAAATACAACATCGGTGCAAAGGATACGTGGTGATCAACGACCACTTGTATAAACGCAGTACTTCCGGAATTTTTCAGCGGTGTATTTCACCAGAAGAGGGAAGAGAAATACTGGAAGAAATCCACGCCGGCGATTGCGGACATCATGCTCAATCAAAAAGCATAGTCAAAAAAGCATTCCGGGCGGGGTTTTTCTGGCTAACAGCCAAGTCAGACGCCGAACGCATAGTGAATACATGCGAAGGATGTCAATATTACGCCAAGCAGACCAATTTGCCGGCCCAAGCACTTAAAACTATCCCTATCACATGGCCGTTTGCGGTCTGGGGGCTAGATATGATGGGACCGTTCAAAACTGCAAGAGGTGGACTTACACATCTACTCGTAGCGGTGGATAAGTATACAAAATGGGTGGAGGCTAAACCCATCAAAAAGCTGGATGGCGCAACTGCCAGAAATTTCATTATCGATTTAGTAATGAGGTATGGCGTCCCACATAGCATAATAACTGATAACGGGACAAATTTCTCCATTGGAGAGTTGGCAAAATACTGCCAACAAACGGGAATCCGCTTAGATCTTGCATCTGTGGCACACCCGCAATCTAATGGACAGGTTGAAAGAATGAACAGTTCAATCCTGCAAGGAATACGCCCAAGACTCGAATCTCCTCTCCATAGAGCAGCTGGAGCGTGGGTAGAAGAGCTACCTTCCGTGTTATGGAGTATTTCGAACGACGCCAAATAGGTCAACTGAGCAAACCCCGTTTTTCCTAGTTTATGGTGCGGAAGCTATTCTTCCAACGGACATGATCCATGATAGCCCAAGAGTGCAGAATTTTGACGACTCAGATGCCGAAGAAGCACGACAGGATGCCGTCGATCTCTTAGAAGAGGAACGAGAACTTGTGCTTCAAAGATCTGCCATCTACCAGCAAGGTTTACGACGTTATCATAGTCGGAAAATCAGGCATCGTTCTTTTAAAGAAGGTGACTTAGTGCTGAGATTGGTGCAGCAAAGGAAGCACAAATTGGCCCCAGTATGGGAAGGACCATTTGTCATCAGTAAAGCCATGAAGAATGGATCATACTATCTTGTTGACATTCGAGATATGGAGGATGATCCCGAGAAGCCGAATCGCAAAAGAAAGAGAAAAATAGATGATGAACTAGGAGAGACAAAGAGGCCTTGGAGTATCCAGCAATTACGTCCCTTCTATACTTAGTTCAATTTCTATGTAAACATCTTTGAGACCATGAAATAAAGTTGTCGGAATGTTGTCATTCATATTTCATTATAAGTACAAAATATTTCCGCCTCATCTATTTCCCAATGATCTTACAAATACTCAATGTTAACCCGAATTGTGCCTGCGTGCTCGGTGTTTAAAAGCTGAATGATTCGGGCTGTTAAAGGTTAAAGGAAACTCGGATTGTGCCTGCGTGCCCAAGTTTCAGAGCAGTTCCTTATTTTCTCTAAATTTTATCTGATTGTGTATGTGTTGGGTTACTGAAACTAGTCAGTAAAAATGCTTCTAGCATGATCCATGTTTCTGAGTTTTAAAACTGTTTGGTTCGTCCCCAGTTACTCGACATGACGATACATATTGCTAGTTGAGCCATTTTTAAACACTAGAGCAGTTAAAACACAGTTGCCAGATTACTTAGAAGTTAAAGGAACAGTCAAACCCGGAAAAACTTTGCAAGAAACTTAAAATTGCAAAAGGCGGAGTTCTTGTTTCGACAAAAGATATAGAAGCATTACAATATGAATTACATTGTAAAAATGCTCTTATACACATCCATCATTCGGGTCGAGTGTATTCCCTCAAGCATCCGAGTCTTCATCACTGCTATCATTCTCGGGGGCTGCGGGCACTTCTTCTTCCGGATAAGTAATGGAAATGTTGACCATAGAGGCAATCTTGGAAGCGTGCCCTTTAACTTCATCAAAAATCGCACTTCGTTGCGCTTCTGTATATCCTTGAGGGATACCGGATGCTACGCGCCAAGATCTGGCATTAGGGTAATGTAGACGCATAAGGCCAAGTGCCATGCGTGCACCACCTCGTGCGGCAGAACGAAGGATGGATTCTTTCGATTCTGCTACTTCTGTGATGGCACCCGGAAGTCGGTAGACTTCCGAAAAGCATACAGTACTTGTGGGAAGGAATTTATTAATCAGCTGCATTCCTGCGTTCCTGATTGAATTCCACACTTCCCCAAAGGCCCGGATCTTTTCAGTCCGAGAAATTCCTGGAAAATTTCCTGCTTTGTCGACAAAAGTAAAGGTTACATGGAAAGATACAAGAAATAATACATGAAGACATTGGTAAAAAGAAGTTAACTTACCAAGAACCTTGTCAATTTCGTCGCTTTCTTTCATGCGCGGGAGTAGCATACTTTCCAAATCATTGATAACAGCTTTGTCTTCCGCTGCCTGTAAAGAGGCCTTGGATTGAGCAATCCCAAGGGCCAGATTACTGGCTTCTAGGTCTTCTTGAGCTTTCAGAAGTTCCTTTCGGAGGTTTGAGTTTTCCTCACGAAGTTGAGAAACATGGACAGCGTTTTCTGCTAATTTGTTGGCTTTGTTTAAAGCAGCTGGAGGGCAGAAATTAATTTAAGTTTACAAAACAATTCCGAATAATTCTCCAGAGAAAACAAATGGTACAAAATAAAATACCGGTGGCTTTTGATAGTTGCCGCTGAGATGACGCTAGTTCGTTGCTTTTAGACTCAATAACAGATTGAAGGGTTTTTACTTCTCTGCTCTTGAGACTAAGCTTCCTAAAAACTTCCAAGTTTATGGCGTCTGCGGAATGCTAAAACATGGAAATGAAAGCCAGATGCTTAAGTTTGAACAGGCATATGAAGAAACATTAAGAAGAATTCATATTTCAACTTAATGCTTGGGGGCTAGAAGTATTACCTGGCTCATTTCTCGCAAATCAATCAAGACCTCGTTGAATTCTTTGGCATATTCCGCGAAGAGAATTCCAACGTGATGAAGGCCATCGTGTATAACCTGACGAGGCGAAAATGCGATATCATTGCGAACAACTAATCCATTTTGTGGCCAAGGGCGAATCAGAGGCGCAGGAACAAAGAATTTCTTTGCCTCCGGACGAATATATCCGAGTTCGTCGAATGGTTCTTCTTTTATCCGGATATCGTCCAGGTTGGGAATAGATTCCTCTCTGGTAGCTGATTGCCTTTTGCGCTTCCGATTGTTGTGAAACTCGGCATGTAGTTTGTTGAGTTCAGCGTCAGAAGCAAGATCATTTTCTCCAAGTTCATCAAACTGGGAAGGAGTTAACAATATGTTAAAAAGCGGAGAGAGAAGATAATCTGAAGAAAAACGTGGAAACAAGGAAAGATAAATACCTTAGGGACCAGATTTTCCACGTGATAAATCGCCAGACTTTCCTCAATCTGACTACTGACGGCGACCAGTTCGTGAAGTCGTCCTATAAAATCCTTTCTGGTAAAGGCCTTATCTGTTCCTCTCATGCTATCTTCTGGTCCTTGGTATTCGCAAAGAAGTCGAGAACGAAAAGAGAGAGGTTGGATACGGCGTCCAAACCAGCACATAACGGTATCCTTCCCAACCAAAGAAGGTTGAGAGGAAGAGAGCTTGGCGATGCGCCGCTTTATCTTCATCAGGTTTTCTGGCAAATTTTCCCCTACTGCGGCTGTCCAACTCTCGCGAGGAGTAGCGGCAGAATTAACAAAGGGAGGAACCCCGGTTGCCCTGCCTGGGAATGGAATGTACTGATGATAAAAGAAAGAACCTAGCCAAGATTGGTTAGGTTCCGGCATTTCTATTTTTGGATACCATTCCTCCCTAAATTTTCTGAGGATGAAAGATACGGTTCCGCAAATGGGTGAAACGCCATTTGTGATGTTATGCTTTACCTCAAAGCAATATTGCCAGAAATTTAGATCAGGTGTTATCCCGAGATATCCTTCGAAAAGGGCTTGGAAACTGGCTAAGTAGAGGATGGAATTCGAAGAAATATTGTGTGGTTGAACGCCATAAAAGTTAAGGACGTCTAGAAAAAAGGCGGAAGGGGGAAAACCCATACCTCTCGCAACATGAGAGGTAAGGATGACGCGTTCTCCAACTTCTGGCTTGGGCTCGGGTTCATCTTTCGAGATTCGCCATTTGCCCTTAACTATGGATCCCTCCTTTGACATCCGACGAAGAAGGACGAGAGAAGTATTACTCGGACTCCAATTGCCGACAACTTCTGTTTCGTTGTTGGCTCCGGTGGCAAAGCGTTCATCGCCACGGGAATGGATCTTGACCCTCGCCGTCGTTGGGATGAACGGAGGGGTTGTCGCGGAACTCGATGTCGCAATGTCCGCGGCGGCGGAAGTGTTTTCTCCGCCCGCCGCGGAAGCAGCAGTCTTCTCCGGCTTGCCGCCGGCGTGCTTAGGCGATCCTGGTTGCGGATCCAGATCGCTGACGAGCTCATCGATGGCGGCGCGGGTCGGCGACGACGGCGAGGAGGCCATCTTTTGGTGGCGCGTTTGGATGCTAAGTGCGCCTGGGACAAGGACTTACTCTCGAGCTCGCGTGCGCAGCAATGGCGTAGGCAGTGAGGGAGTGAGGAAAGTTTCGGAGGAGGACGATGATGGCTATTTATAGCCAGAGAACCGTTTAGATACGTGCCAACGGCTCTTTCGACCGTTGGATGCTTGACGCGTGTCGCTCGCCGGAAACTACGGGAAATATAACGACAGGGGAATGATGGCTATCTCCTCGTTTCCCGTGAGAATCTGTCAGAGATACGTTGCAGGGTTTCCCGCGTGAAACCAAGCGTCGCCTGCGTCAGCATGATTAAAGCGCTGACGTTAGAGGTTCCTTTTCCGCGAAGGATCGCGAGAAGAAAAGCCGGATTTTCATGGTTCCGAGTTTTATGTTACCATCTCCTTCAAAAGGAAAGTAGAAAGAATCAAGACTGCTGAATCAAGATTTCCCGGACAAAATGTATTTGGCGAAAGACGGAGAATCAGAGTTTTGATCCTTCCTGGGGGCTACTGTCGGATATATACTGAATAGGGGTATAGAAGATGGTAGACAAAGAGCCGGACTACCAGGGTGGCCTACATGGTAATGGGCTTAGGTCCATTGGGCGGCCCAGTAGTCCGACGTGCAGAAGCCGGATTCTAGAAGAACCCGGATCACGGCCCACGTGATCTGGCTTGGAGGAGAAGACGGATTCCTTGCTTTCCAAGTTACAAGTTAAACGTAGTCTTCTAGGTTTCCTATTCTGTAAGCCCTAATCCGGCTATTATATAAAGCCGGACGGGAGATAGATTAAACAAGCACAAGTTAGACACAAGTTCAAGCTCTACGCAACTCGCCGAGAAGCTCATCCTCGCCGAGTAGCTAGATCTATTCCCTCACATTGTAACCCTGTTATACGGGCTTTAGTCCCAATTAGTGAGAAGTGCAGGAGTAGGTACGCCGTACTGTCGCGACGTACCGAACCTGGGTAAAATCCCGTGTTCTGTGTTACTACGCTATCCCGTTACCCCACGTCTCTACCGTAGTCTCATGGCACCCCCGTCTATGAAAACTACTACGATGTCTCGACAATGGATGCTAGTGCAAGCTCGCAGAGAAGGAGGTGAGCGCGAGGAAGATGAATGCTGGGAAGCGAATGACGGGAAGTTTTTACCTTTTACCTAAGGACAATATATATACACGGAGTCACTCAATCCTGGCCGCTCATCAAGCAACGTGGCACCCATCGCGGATGCCACATGTGAAGCTGAAACGAAAGGGCGGTGAAGGTTGTTTCGTGCCACGATCTTAACAGCAGATCGTGCGCAATTACTGCACGCAGTTCGCGGAAAAACCGGAAACGACATCTCGTTTCCGGTAAAAAAGCTGACATGGTGGGCCAGCACACCTGCTCTCGCTCTGTCACGTCCCATCGGGAGGATAAAAGTGCGCTATGACGTCATTGAGAACATCATCAGGCTCGAAACTCTTTCGCGTAAAAGCCCCAGACACGAAATAACTTCGTATGGGCAAATCGTGACGCGAAAACTCTTTCGCATAAAAGCCCCAGATACGAAATTTCCTTTCAAATGGGCATTACAAGGTTTCCAAACATGAAAACTCTTTCGTATGGATAGAAGACTACAAAGCACAAAAAACTTTGTGCACAAAAATCAAGGGAGACATTTTCACTCGAAATATCCCTGGACAAAACTTGCGAGTGCGTAGCTCCTGCCACTCGGTTATACGATGTACACACATCAATTCCCTGGATCGTTCTGCCGACTAGGCACATCTGGATGCCGTATTTCTTTCGAATACGAAGGTAAGACCCAAAAGATCTCTCTTGAGGGTCTGGAATCGCACTCAAGCTGCGTCCTCCGGTAATTTCCGTGTCAACAACACGAAGAAAAATCCTAGCGGACGCGCCGGGTACCCTATTAGGTTAAGTTCGACTCGGTAAGACCTCTACGGCCCAGTCGCAATGATCACCTCACCAGATTCGAGTCGTAGGTCTTGAATCTGTGTAGGCCAGAACTGTTTTTGCCCTAAATGCAATTAATTGGCCCTAAGCTTTCGGGAGAGCCAAGCAACTGAGCCACATCCTTCTGCGAAAACAGCCAAACACACAGACACTTTTATTTTCTCGATACTCGAGTACAAGAAATGCATCGCATACAGGATACACATCCTCTTCAAAACGATTGAAGCCACCAGTCGAAGAGAAATCAAGAAACATTTTGAGCGTCCACCCGACAGATTCTCAGTCGAGCGAACACTCGGGGGCTACTGACGAAGGGATGGATCCTAGGCCTGTCGGGTGAACCTACCCGGTCTCAGGCCCACGGACCAACCTCCAAAGGAAGTGTCATGGACTATTCTAGAAGGCCCAATTGAATCCCACCCGCAAGGCCTTGCGGGTCAAGTTAGGAAACTTGTAACCGTCTCTAGGTTAGGGTTCGAGTCCTCCCTGGGTACGGTTTGAGACCTAGCCACCTATATAAGGCCAGGAGAACCACCAGGAGGAGGACCAAGCAATACCGCACCACCAAGCCTTGAGATCGAGATCATACTTTCGACTTGAGCAACCCCCCATTGTAACCGATCTACTCGTTAATACAGATCGACAGAGGCAGGAGTAAGGGTTTTACCTCTACGAGGGCTCCGAACCTGGGTAAATCGTGCCCCCTGTCTAGCCGACGATTGTCACCAGCGCCTACACGTTCTCCTAATCGAAACCCTATGGGTTCACCCGAGGGACTTGTTGAGATGAAGATTCGATAGGGAGCGTGGAGATCGTGGGAAGGTGCGGGCGATCAACGCGGGGAAAACAGAGGGGAGGTTGAGGACGCGCCCCCGTCAGCGCTCACATCACCGTAGGGCCCCTGGCCAGGGAGAGGAGGGGGACGCGTGGGCTGGGTGCTATTCTGCATGCGCGTGAGATAGGGCTTGGCCTAGTGGGCTGGTTGCGTGGGAGAGAGGGAGGAGATAGGGGGAATCGGGCTATGCTGCCTGGGTGGATTTTCCCCTTTTTTTTTGTTCTGTTTTCTTTTCTTTTTATTTTATGTTTTGTTTATTTGAACCCCAAATAATTACCAAAATGAAACCAATTTATTTAGATAAATTTGTAAAGATAGAATTTGTAAAGTTTAAACTGTATAAAAAGTTTTGGTACTTTAGTAAATTCAAAATTTTTTTTTATTATAGAGCAATTGGGGTATGGTCCTTATGGTAATATTTTTAGTGTTAAATCCATTTAGGGTTTTAGGCTTGATATATTAAGTTTTTAAATGCTTATTTTTGCAAAGTGTCATGTGACATGCATGCATGCTGGTTTTATTATTTTGAAAAATCTAGGATATTACAGACTAACCCCCTTAAGATGAAGCATGTCCTCGAGCTTCGGAAAGGCTAGCAAATAGGTGAGGGTGATCTTCTCTGAGGTATTCTTCACGTTCCCAAGTTGCTTCTTCCTCGGTGTGGTGATTCCACTGAACCTTGCAAAACTTGATGGTCTTGGTACGAGTATTCCTCTCAGCTCGTTCTAAGTTCTTAATGGGATTCTCCTCATAGGTTAGGTCACTTTCAATTTGTACTTCTCCTAGGGGTATTGTATCACTCAGGGAAGTTTCTGACATCTCAGGGTGACATTTCTTCAGCTGACTGACATGGAACACATTGTGTACTGCTGAGAGTATTTCTGGTAAATCCGGCTCATAAGCTACTTCTCCTTTGCGGGACAAGACTTTGAATGGTCCTATAAATTGTGGTGCTAATTTTCCTTTCATTCCAAATCTCTTTACACCTCTAAGGGGTGACACTCTCAGATAGACTCTATCTCCTGTTTCGTAAGAAACATCTCTACGCTTGTTATCAGCATAGCTCTTCTGCCTTGACTGTGCTATCTTTAATCTATCTTTGATTAATCTAACTTTCTCTTGAGCTTCTTGTATGATGTCAGGACCAAAGAAACTTCTTTCTCCTAAACCACTCCACAACAGGGGTATGGTACATTTCTTTCCATACAGGGCTTCAAATGGTGTCATCTCAATACTAGCTTGATAACTGTTGTTGTAAGAGAATTCTGCATATGGCAAGTTGTCATCCCATCTAGATCCATAGTCTAAGACACATGCTCTTAGCATGTCTTCCAAAATCTGATTTACTCTCTCAGTTTGGCCATCTGTTTTAGGGTGAAATGTTGTGCTGAACTCTAATCTGGTTCTTAACGACTCATGTAGTTGTTTCCAAAAGTGTGAGGTAAACTAGGTACTTCTATCAGACACAATTCTCTTGGGTACACCATGAAGGTAGACAATCTTTTTCATGTAAATATCAGCCAACTTAGCACTGGTGCATGTGGTCTTTACTGGCACAAAGTGATTTATCTTTGTCAAACGATCAACTACCACCCAAATTGAGTCATAACCCGATTTGGTTCGAGGTAATCCAGTGATAAAGTCCATACCAATCTGGTCCCATTTCCGGTCTGGAACTTTCAATGGTTGCAACAATCCTGCTGGTTTCTGATGCACAACCTTTAACTTATTACAAACATCACATTTGGCTATGTATTCAGCTATATCTCTCTTCAAATTGTTCCACCAGAATCTTTCCTTCAAATCCATGTACATCTTGGTGTTACCAGGGTGAATTGAATATGGTAACTCATGAGCTTCTTGAAAAACCAGTTTCCTCAAATCAGGGTCATTGGGTACACAGATACGTTTCTCAAACCAAACAGTTCCTTGCTCATCTTCACTGAATTCTGTGGTCTTTCCTTCCCTTAGTGCCTCCTTCAAGGTTTCCCTGATTGCCTCTATTTCTTTATCTTCTTCCTGACTTTTACGGATTCTATCCATCAGTGTTGGTTGAACTACTAGTGACGCTACAAACCCTTCAGTCACAACTTCCAAACTGAGGTCTTGGAGTGCTTTGCACAGATCCTGGTGTATTTCCTCGGTTGAGAGACAGTTCTCATAAACCTTACGGCTCAAAGCATCATCGACTATGTTTGCTTTACCAGGATGGTATTGCAGACTCGGATCATATTCCTTGATGAGTTCCAACCATCTCCTTTGTATCATGTTCAAATCCTTCTGAGTGAAGATATACTTCAAACTCTTGTGGTCCGTGAAGACTTCACAACGCTTCCCCATCAAATAGTGTCTCCATGTCTTCAAGGCATGAACCACTAAAGCTAATTCAAGATCATGAGTGGGGTAATTGACTTCATGTTTATTATGTTTCCTTGAAGCATAAGCTGCAAATCTACCTCCTTGCATCAACACACTTCCTAATCCTTAACGTGAAGCATCACAGTAAACTTGGAATTCCTTCTTCAGATCAGGCAAACACAATACAGGTGCAGATACTAATATCTTCTTCGGCTCTTGAAAGCTGGTCTCACATGTTTCAGTCCATTCATAGTTCTTCTCTTTCTTCAATAGCTCAGTCATTGGTTTAGCAATCTTGGAGAAATTTTCAATGAACACTCTATAGTAACCAGCCAAGCCTAAGAAGCTACGGATTTATCCTACATTCTTGGGTGGTTCCCATTCTGTCACGCGGTAACCTTTGAGGGGTCGACTGCAATTCCTTCCTTAGACACAATGTGTCCTAGAAATCCTACTTCACCCTGCCAGAATTCACACTTGCTGAACTTGACATACAACTTGTGTTCCCTAAGCTTTTCCATTATAAGACGTAGATGTTTCTCGTGTTCCTTAACACTCTTGGAGTAGATTAGTATGTCGTCAATGAAGACTAAGACAAACTTATCGAGGAATTCCATGAACACTTTGTTCGTCATATTCATGAAGTATGATGGAGCATTGGTTAAGCCAAAAGGCATCACCGTATACTCATATGAACCATATCTAGTGACAAAAGAAGTATTGGGTATATCATGCTCTCTAATCTTGAGTTGAAAATATCCAGACCGCAGGTAGATCTTGGAAAACACACTGGCTCCTTCCAACTGATCAAATAAGTCATCGATTCTAGGTAGTGGGTATTTGTTCTTGATTGTCACCTCGTTCAGCGAACGATGGTCCATAATTAAACGCTGACTTTTGTCCTTCTTCTCCACAAACAAAACTGGTGCTCCCCAAGGGATGAACTTTCCCTTATGAATCCTTTAATTCCTCTTCAAGTTTCTTTTTGAGTTCTTTCAGTTCATCAGTGGACATAGGATAAGTTCTCTTTGCTATAGGTCATGTGCCCGGAAGCAAATAAATCAAAAATTCCACATCTCTATCCGGTGGGATTCCCGGTCACTCGTCTGGAAATACATCTGGATATTCTCTCACCACAAACACTTGGTCTAGGCTAACCTACTTAAGATGGTTTAGGATAACCCCCTTAAGATAGTTTAGACTAATATCGTTTGGCTCCAAATGGGGTTTGTACTTAATCATCTACCCTCTGGGGTAGATAGGGTGATTGATCTGTTGACACAGTCTATGACTCTATAGGTAGTCATCCAGTCCATTCCCAAATGACATTTAATCCTTGTGATGGTAGGATTACTAAATGGGTTGGAAATTTATGGGTCCCAATTTCTAGAATTAGTATCCCGCATTCAGTATTGACAGACATCTCGCCACCTGGGGAACTCACTTGGAATATCTTCCCTATTGATTTGGTGGGTATTTTATTTTAATCCACAAATGCCTTTGATATGAATGAATGCGATGCTCCAGTATCAAATAAAACTAATGTTGTAAAGGAGTTGAGTGGAAACATACCCATCACAACATCAGGTTCATTCATCACTTCTTCAACATCAAGGTGGTTCACCCTCCCTTTCTGGAATGGATTGGGCTTGGCAGGTTCAATAGCCTTCAGTTCTGGGCATTTATCTACGAAATGTCCCTTATTCTTGCATTTGTAGCACATGAATTCAGACATGTATCTCCTGCCTTCTGAATTTGAATGCTTATGTCCATTATTCCCATTGTGATGGCCATTACGATGGTCGTTGTGGTTACCACTGTAATGTCCATTGAAGTGATTGCCTCTGAACCCACCATTGAATGTGTGGCCATTACTCTTGTTGAAATGGCCTCCATGCTTGTGGCCACTATAGCCTCCGCTACTCTCAGATGAGTGATGTTTATTGTGAGATGTTTCAGTGTGGTTCTTTCTATTGCCAAACTTGCTCTTGTGGTTCTCCTCCTTCTTGATGTTGTTGTCCAAGGTGATGGATTGGTCAAGTAGTGCCTGGTAGTTTGGAGCATATGCCACACATAGTGATATCTTCAGGACCCCCTTGAGTCCATTTAGGAATTTCTCCTTCCTCTTGGCATCAGTATCAATGTCCTCAGGGGCATACCTGGACAGAGCACAGAAATCATCCATGTATTACTTCAAGGTTCTTCCACCTTGTTTCAGAGTACAAAACTCATCCCTCTTCAAGTTCATAATGCCTGATGAGATGTGGGCATTACGAAAGCCTGCCCTGAATGTGACCTAGTCCAGACCTTCCACATGATGTGTGACTTGGAATGTCTCCCACCACATTGCGGCCAGTCCCTCCAGTAGATGTGCGGTGAATCTGACATTTTCCGCATCATTGCATTCACAAGCAGTCAAGTCCTTGTTAACTGAGCGAAGCCAGTCGTCAGCCACCATGGGTTTAGTAGTAGTAGAGAACTTGTTGGGCCTGAGCCTAAGGAACCTGGCAAGCCTATCCACAGGGGATGGAGGTGGGGGATTATTGTTGTTGTCGTTGTTGTTGTTATTGTTGTTGTTGTGCTGCATGAAGTGGGTCATCATCTGCATCAGCTGAGTTTGGGCTGCCAGCATCTGCTGGAACGCTTGTTGAGTTGGATCTGGGTTTTGGAATAGACGAGGAATAAGATTGACAGATAGACCTAGTGGGAAATAAAATTTCTACCCATGCACAAACATCAATCAAACAACAAACAAAACAAATTCACAAACATTAATATAACAAAGGTTTTAAGAAACTAATAGAGTCGTGGGTACTGTCATACTCCAAGTAGTAGGACAATACTTGAAAACATAAACAAGATACAAGGGTCTATGGGAAACATATAGCGTCACAAGATCATGAGTCTTGAACAACTTGAAGTAGTCTGTAGATTTTAGGTGCTTCTTCAGAGGGGAGTGGTTTCTAGTTGAGCTCTCCTCGATGTCAGGATCCTCGTCAGAAGAGTTCTCAAACACTAACTCCTCAGGGTCGTCCTCTTCTTCCTCTTCTTCTCCAGCTGGAGCCTGGTGATCTTCTTCTACAGCAGGAGCCTGGTGATCAACAAGGATTGGAGGGACTATGGGCTCATTTCCTCCCTGAGCTACTGTCAACCGGGCTATTTCCCTCTGTAGTTCCTCAACCTGATTCTGCAGCTGGTTTCTCTCTTGCCTAACTTCATCCATCTTGTTGGAGTCCTTGATACGTCATAAGCGTATCCTTAATTTCTGATGTTCCATGTTGTTTTCATGTTGTTTCCCACACGTATTCCTTACACTTTATTTCTTTTTATCGATTTCCCGGGACTAACCTATTGACAAGATGCCATAGAGACAGTTCCTGTTTTCTGCTGTTTTTAGTTTTAGAAAAGTTGTTCTGGAAATATTATCGGAATTGGAAATTCGAAAGCCAGAAGTCTTAGAAGTCCCGGAAGCATCCAGAAGTCCCAAGGAGCCCCGGAGGGGGGCCACAGGGTGGCCACACCATAGGGTGGCGCCACCACCCCCTGGCCACGCCACCTGGTGGTGTGGGCCCCTGGCCACCCCCCGACATCGCCCTTTCGCCTATATATACCCCCCCCCCCGAGGGAAAACCCTAAAAGAATTGACCTTTTCCACAAAATACATCCGTAGCTCCGCCGCTGCCGCCGACGACAAGTTTCGGGGGACGGATCTCTGTTCTGGCACCCTGCCGGGACGGGGAAGTGCCCCCGGAAACCATCTCCATCGACTCCAACGCCATCTCCATCGCCATTTCTGTCTCCTATGATGAGGAGGGAGTAGTTCTCCCCCGAGGCTGAGGGCTCTACGGTAGCTATGTGGTTCATCTCTCTCGCCCATGGTGTGATCTATATGTGATTGTGAGCTTTGTAATCTAGTTGAATAAGTAGATGTTACTCTTTATCTTGTGCTACTCAAGTGTTTTATTAATATGAACTTTGGAGTCACCTTGTCCCGCGGTGTGAAGGTGACAGTGTGCACATCGTGTGTGTCTCCTCTATGAATTGTGGTGTTTGTCTAGTACCTTCTAGGACACTCATAGTGACAGCGTGGGGTTAACTAGACATGGGAATGCTTACTAAGGAATGCTTTTTGCAGCCCTACGCCATGATTAGTGTTCGTTATCCAACCGGAGAGGGTTAAGATTAGCATAGTGAAGAGAAGATATTTAGTTATTCAATTATGTGATCATTGTTGAGAGTGCCCACTAGTGAAAGTAGGATCCCTAGGCCTTGTTTCCAAGCATTGAAACACCGTTTTCCGCCTGTTATGCTACATGTTTGCTTGCTGCCATATTTATCTCAGATTGCTATTATTACTTATAACCATCCATATTACTCGCATTTCACTATCTCTTCGCCGGACTAGTGCACCTATATACCTGACAAGTATATTGGGTGTGTTGGGGACACAAGAGACTTCTTGTATCTTAATTGCTGGGTTGCTTGAGAGGGATATCTTTGACCTCTACCTCCCTGAGTTCGATAAACCTTGGGTGATCCACTTAAGGGAAATTGTTGTTGTTCTACAAACCTCTGCACTTGGAGGCCCAACACTGTCTACAAGAATAGAAGCGTGCGTAGACATCAGTCCTTTTTAAAGTATGCACTTTGCGCTTGGAGAGCAACAATCATAGTCTCCTTGTCCTCCAACTTTCCCGTCAAATTAGCGTTGACGTCATCAAGGTTCATAATTGCCTTCCCCATATTCCCAATCCTATCCCGCTGAAAATCAATCACCTACGTCTGCCTACGCATCATCCACTCTATGTTCGTCATTACCAACTCTCTCTCCATGAGATAGTGACGCGTGGGAGTGAGCTGCTGGTGGCTACGATCAATGGCCACTCTGGTCTCAGTCCTTTCTCCAAAAAGGAGAAAGACACTACCGTGGGGGATGTGAGCTCGATACTTGTTAGTTGTTACAGATGCGGGTGATGGCATCTTGCATTAGTGCACTCATTGAAGCTTCAAAGTCTGGGTAGTAGTGGGTGTACTCCATGCCATGGTCATTTGGGCCCACCGTTCGACTATGAATGAATGTCGAGATTCGCCACTTCTTAGCACCAGTAGGTTCAATGAACTCTGGAATGTCGTGGAAGTAAGGGGTTGGCATTCCAACATCCATGCCAAGCCATATAGACACTTGCTCAACCAGTAACCTTCATCTCCAGCCACAACAATCACTCCAGAATAGTCCTCTCCAGAATAGTCCATCTAAATTTTGGGAAAAGAAAGGATAAGGTTAACACATGGTAGGAAGATACAAGAATAGAACAAAATGAAAAGACAAATGTAGAATAAAAGTTTTCATAAATGTTTTGATATAATTTATTCCTATGGTTTCCAATCCTAAGGTCTCGATCCTACATGCAACACTATGCTTTGATACCATTTTGTAGCACCCTACCTTTTAATAAAGGTAGAATACCTGTGTACCTACTATTCCCGGGACCACTGATAGCATACACATGACAGAATAAAATATTCATAACAATAGCATCATTCTACAACGTAGAACCATTGGATAAGAAATAAAATAGTCTTACAACTGGCATACTCATCATGGACTAGCCCTAAATAACAAGGTTCAAAGTAAACACAACGGAAAACAAATCTTCAATGAGCCTCCTTCTCTTCATGTGCCACAGGCAGACATGTTGGAATGTAAGCTCGAGATCCTAAACCATTGCTCATCATCAGAATGACCTGCACGTTGGAATATGCAGCCCACAAGGGGAAGTTAGTACCAACAATGTACTCGCAAGTGACACATATATGGTGGCTGTTTTGAGGAATAGACTAGTTATATGATATTTGGCTGGTGGAGTCTGGGATATTTGCATAAAGCCAGTTTTGTCCTAGATTTGTGAATCATTTTAACAAATGAAAACATTTGTACAATCATTCATAGCTAAACCACCATAAAGTTGGACAAATCCTCATGCCTAAACCACCATGAAGTTTGAAAGTCATCATGGCTAAACCACCATGGATTTTGATTGTGGCATCATGACTAAACCACCATGTGCCCTATAAAGGGGTTTCTACCATATTTTATCTAGTTCAAAAAGATGAGGAGATCCTTCGGCACCAACTCTATCTAGCTGCTCAACTGGCCCATAACCGGGGACACGACTAAGATCTTAGTTTTTAACTCTGCAGCGGTTGTGCACTTTCACCTTGAGACTCATACTCCTCGAGAGAAGGATGAGACAAGATCTTTGGGAAGAGGGATTCAACCATACCAGCGTGACTCGTTGCTCCTAAAATTCTACCACCCACTGTCATACAACAGGATGAACCCCCACAACTTACTTAATCTTGGCAGAGCTCATATTACCTCAAGGTTGCAATGGAAGCTAACTATACAGTGAAGACCTACAAATCTCTTTATTCCTGGGTGGCATTCCACAAGTGTACTCTCAGGTGACAACTCCCACATTCATGGCTAAACTACCATGAACATGGTCCTGACTAGCCACTCAACATAATCCAAGCAAGGTTCAATCCACCCAGGTGTTTCATTGGGTTGTTAATTTTTAATTTTCAAAACACCACAACCCAACAAGTAACAACAATACTTTTGATAGTATTCTAGTCAATCTTCAGGATATCGCTTATCGTTAACTTATCGGTCAGTCTATGATAAGAGATATATCGTCTTATCGGCCGATAAATCGATTTTATCGGTCGACTATTTATCGGCCAGTTTCCTTGTAAATCTCAAATTGTAGCACTAAAACATCTAAAATATGCTATAAAAATATATCATATCGGCAGAAAAACTCTAAATTATGATATATATATATATATATATATATATAGACTCCTGTTATATACTCCTGGGTGTACATACTCTCATACTCAATATACCACACATGCGAGGATATTATACCCCTTTATTATTTTTCATATACCTCATTAATTATTCTAAGTACCTCAGTATAATTTGTATGGAAAAAATATTATCAGAGTTCTCAGTTTTTTCAATATACCATTTGTACGTACATAAAAGCAGTATATGTACACATAATATAAAATATGTAGAATCTAATGAATTTTTTCAGAAAATTCATTTTGGGGTATCTAGTATTAAATAGTGAAGTATATTAAAAATAATAATGAGGTATAAATGGTTCATTTATGTGGTATATTTGCACGTGAGAGTATGTACACCCAGGAGTACTGAACAATTTTCCTATATATATATATATATATATATATATATATATATATATATATATATATATATATTGTACTCGATAATACTAAAATTTCTATGATGGATGTCATGAATCAAATGTTCCAGTGATGGAAAATCGATATATTGGCCAATTTATCGGCATATCGACTGATAAATCGCTTTTAAGACAGATAAAATGAGCCGAATGATAAACTCCGCCGATATCCATTTATCTTATCGGTCACCACCCGATAAGCGATAAATCGGGCGATAAATCAGCATATCGGATGATATTTTAAACAACGATTCTAGTATAGCTAAACTAGTACCTAAGAGCATCTCCAACATCATTTGCATATAGGTTTTGTAAAAACTGGTTATAGCAAGATAAGAGAGAAGATTTAGCAATCCAAACCAGCTTGTGCTTTCGCAACCTTTGTATAACGGATAGCTATATTTGCACAAAACACACAATGACATATGGGGACAAATTGTCATACACACTACACACTAGTATACATACATATACATATATAGTACCACTCATACACGCGTACATGTACATATATTCCGCACAACATGCACGAGTGCATGTATATATACACATACAAAAATCCGTGCAAAAAATATACACAACACACACGCAAATTCCGCATAACATGCACGAGTGCACGTATATGTACACATACAATAATCCATGCATAAAATATACACAACACACACGTAAAAAAGTGCAACAACCAAAAAGTCCATGCAAAAAAATACACACGCACGCAACTAGCATGCACGTACACAGAACACACGTACATACGCACGAACCCAGCACATGCACGTACACAACACACACATCACACATGTCCCACATGTCATTGAGCCAAAAATATCAAGGGGACCACTTTGGGAGGTTTTGTAAAATTATAGCAAGTGGCCTCTCCACTTTGTAAATATACAAAGTGATGGTGCAAATATAGGAAGCTTTGTAAAAAATTTGGTGGGGGACCACTTATACAAAGTCTATTGGAGCACCATTTTGATGTTGGATTTGTATATTTTCAGTTTTTACAAATCCTAGCCAAATATGCAAAGCCTGTTGGAGATGCTCTAACAGGGGTTTTAGGTTGGCTACACACTACTAGGTGTTTTGAGCATAGCATATACTTGAAAAATAATAAAATCACCTATGATGCATACTACTGAAAACACTAATGCAATGTAAAACAAAAGTGGGACATGAGTATCACCTGCCTTTATAACAGCAACCAGTACAAGCACAATAGTCACAAGTGTTGTAGTGTCCCTCTCCAAAGTCTAAACAAACAATAATAACACAAATATAAATATACCACTCAAAAATGATCAATCATAGACATGTATGCATGTATGAATGCACCAATTTGTTTTACACATGGTAAATGCAGTAACGAGGTGTATTTGAAATCATATGATGTTTATTTAGTTGTTGTATGGCTCTGGTTAAATTTTATTTCAATAAGATATTTAATTATTCCTTTTCTATAGCCCAATAATAGATGTTTACTCTAATTTAATCTTAAACTCACTTTCATGTTTCTGTAAAAATTGGGCCTTGTTGTCTCTGGACAGAGGATAGAATTATCAAGGCAACCCAATTGGTTTCACTCAAAAATACTTTTTAGAATTTGAATTATAGATAGATTACTTATTTGACCAAATTTAAAATAGCAAGTGTGTGCACGATAATATTTTGATTTTCTCTGGTTCCAGGGTGTTCTACATGTTTTAAGGAATCCAGAGACTACAACTTTATAAGATTTGAACTTGTAAAACACCTTATATAAATTATTTGGTATTTCTGAGCTGTTTTGGCAATTTAAATAATGTTCCAAAATTTCCTACATAACATACATTATATTTTATGATAAATGGGTATATAATTTCCTTAGCTTTCCAAAGGTTCAAACCTTATAATTTTTGGATCAAGATTTGATTTTATATGGAATTTACAAGTGGATAGATGGTTCTGGTTTTAAACTTGGATTTAAATCAATTTGAATGAGGGGCTGACTGGGCACGGCCACGCGGCGAAATCCTACTGGCCGATACCGATTCGGTTAGGGTATCTAATCGGGGCCGTTGAGATCGAATCGAACAGCAGGGGGACAGGAGCTCACCTCGGGTCGCCGGAAGTGGTCGGGGAATGGTGGCGCGGTGGCCGACGGCGCGGGTGGTGGACGGTGTTGGAGATTCTGGTGGCTATAGGGCACGGGGAGGTGACGAAGACGTGCGAAGCTTCACAGCGAGCATGATGGTGACAATGGCGTGGACTCCCGCTTCCACGAGGGGCGGCTCGAGGCGATCGGAGCCGGGTGGACGCCGGAGGGTCTCGGATGTGCACGGCGGCGGTGATCTGCTGCGGAGAGAGGGAGAGAAGGGCATCAGAAGGACGCGCATGGACACGCATGGTCGAACGGGCCAGTCTCGGGGGCTCGGGCTTTCTTACTGTGGCCGGAATCGACGGAGAACGACAACGTGCGCGTCGCCTTCTCCGACCACGTCGCCTTCTCCGACCACGTCGCCTGCGGTATGTCCTTCCCCCTTCACCCATTTCTTCTCGGGCTGTTGTATGTATACGACATACAACTGCACGATCTTCCTCCCAATGTGGTGTAGCATATATCGTGCTTCATCGTGATGTGCGAGTGCTTCCTCGGCATTCGCCTGCATTGGGGGCTCTAGAAGTCTTTCTTACCGGCGAGCGATTTAGGGGGTTAGGGAGCACACGGTCGCGGGGAGAGAGAGGGGAGGAGTGTGCGCATGTGCGGAGGGGGTTTAGGAGGGGTGAGGGTGGCCGTGGGGAGCGTGGAAATCGTGGGGAGGTGCGGGCGATCGACGCGGGGAAAACGAAGGGGAGGTTGAAGACGCGCCCCCGTCAGCGCTCACGTCACCGTAGGGCCCGCTGGCCAGAGAGAGGAGGGGGCGCGCGGGCTGGGTGCTATTCTGCGCGCGGGCGAGATAGGGCTTGGTCCAGTGGACTGGTTGCGCGGGAGAGAGGGAGGAGAGAGGGGGAATCTGGCTGGGCTGCCTGGGTGGTTTTTCCCCCCTTTTTTGTTATGTTTTGTTTTCTTTTTCTTTTCTGTTTTGTTTATTTGAACCCCAAATAAGTACAAAAATGAAACCAACTTATTTAGATAAATTTGTAAATTTTAAACTATATAAAAAGTTTTGGTACTTTAGTAAATTCAAAATAATTTTTATTATAGAGCAATTAGGGTATGGTCCTTATGGTAATATCTTTAGTGTTAAATCCATTTAGGGTTTTAGGCTTGATATATTAAGTTTTTAAATGCTTCTTTTTACGAAGTGTCATGTGAGATGTATGCATGCTGGTTTTATTATTTTGAAAAATCTAGGATGTTACAGGTCGTGCGTCGATTTTTCCGCAGGTCGTGCAGTAATTACGCATGATCTTGCGTTAAAGGTAGTGCGGAGTAACCGCTCTGTACCGCCTCGTTTTGGCTCACCACGTGGCAGCTGGGATGTGGGCCACGTATGCAAATCGATGGCTCTCGGTGATCTAGCAACTGTATAAATAGTGGGCCTTAGGGAAAATTGCTCTTCCCGACCCTTATTCATCTTCTTCCTCCTTCCATCGCGCCACCTTCCTCTTCGAGAGAGCGGACACCAACAGCCCCGACCAAGAAACATGGCGCGGCTTCCGGCAAGGATGCGGTCAGCGCTTCCACGGCGGCTCCGGCGAAGAGGACGGGCGAGTGTCGCCCGTCCAATGTGACGAAGAAGAGCATCATGGAGATGCAGAGGGAGGGATTGCTCTCTTCAGAAGCTTCCGGGCGCGTCCGCACGTCGACACAGGGCGAGGAGGTGCCCAATCTGCACGCCAACGAGCGCGTCGCCTTCTCCGACCACGTCGCCTGCGGTATGTCCTTTCCCCTTCACCCATTTCTTCTCGGGCTGTTGTATGTATACGACATACAACTGCACGATCTTCCTCCCACTACGGTGTAGCACATATCGTGCTTCATCGTGATGTGCGAGTGCTTCCTCGGCATTCGCCTGCATTGGGGGCTCTAGAAGTCTATCTTCTAGGTGAGGATTTTCCGGGAGAAGCCTCTAGAGGGTGAGAGAGTGGGGGAGCCGCTGGCGACTGGTGGCTTCGGGATCCAGACGACCAAGGAGTTCCCGTACGTGGAGATGAACTTCGTCGAGTCGGCGCAAGGATGGCGCCGGAAGTGGTTCTACGTCCATGACGATGATGCGGGTGGCGTGCCAGAATTCAAGCCATTCGCGATTCTGAAGCGGAGGAAGTCCTGTGCGCACAAGATATCAGCCGATGAATCCAGGATGGTGTCTCCCTTGCTCGCGCAATTCGGGCGGCTCCGCCGGAAGGATCAGGGCCCCCTGCTGAATAGGATGCACCTGGTGGGCGTCTTCCCGCGCCGAAGGATTTAGTCGCTCCAGAACAGGCCCACTCCTATGTGAGAGTTCTCGGGTATCAACGATCCGAGCCGGACGTGCGACGATATCGTCTCGAATGCTGAGTTTGAGAAGAAGATTGCTGCCATCACCAGTATAAACAAGGGGTAGAGCCACTCGCCGTGTCCCTTCACGCCTTTCGACACCCAACATCCTACGACTGAGGTAAATTTCTCCGTTCTTCCTTTCGACGCCGAGCATCCTCCGACTGAGGTAAATTTCTCTGTTCTTCCTTTTTTTTCTTATTCTTTTCTTATGTGGATTTCTATCGATTTAACCGTATCTTTCCTTCTCTCTTCTTCATTGCAGAACAAGGATGTGGTGAAGTGCTACCCGCCACTTTCTGCAGACAACGGAGGCTCGGACCTTCTGGCGAGCAACTTTAAGGCTCCTCCCGAAGCCATCATCGTGGATGCAGAGTCCAGTGAGGAGCAGGAGGAGCTGGAGGAGGAGGAGGAGGAGCTTGGGCATCGCAAGCGCCGTCGAGTGGCGGATGACGAGTCGACCTCCAAAGACAGGTCCTTGAGTGAGGACGGTGTCGAGGAGATCAAGAATCGCCCGATTATGGCGACTCCTCTGAACGTGCTTCCTCCCTTGATCCAACAACCAAAGATTCCTACCGCCTGGGACATGGATAATCTCGACGAGGACGACGAGGACGGATAAGTTTCGTGCCTTTGCTATCCGAAGTTTTATCTTTTCAGATATTTCTTTTTGACTTTTGCTCAGTCTTGTGGTCATTGGCAGGAATCAATTTGCATCTTCCGCCCAATCTGCAAAGCGATAGGGGGTTGCCGCGAGTCCGCCTAGAGCTTCAAGTCCTCCTCGACGATCTCCGAGCTATGCGAGGATGGTCGACGTTTCTGCGTATGCGATGCCCATCTTGGCACATGAGAAACATCTAGATGCCGGGGCGTCAGCGAACAAAGAGGCTTCGGCTAGTTCGCCCGACCCTTTTTTTACCCCGAATGGCAAGGTACAGTTATTTTTGCTTCGAGTAGTTATCGTTCTTTTCATCGGGTGCACGGCAGTGCTCCCGATGGGAGTAGCCCCCGAGTCTATGATCGACTGTTTGTAGTAGGTTGCAGGCTCAAGTTGCATCCTTGATTTCATTGTTTTTTTCTTCTTTTGTTTTGATTTTATCGGGTGCACGACAGTGCTCCCGATGGGAGTAGCCCCCGAGTATACTCGATTGCACGCAATCGTGTATACACTCAAGCAGTGCTTGTCTGACTCACAAAGTTTTTGCATGCCATTCTTGCTTCTTTGGTCGCGTTCGGGCGTCGCCTTGCTGTGGCTCAGGCGGAGTGCGCTTCCCTTCGTCAGGAGCGCGACCAGTGCCTTCAGGACGCCCGTTCCTCGAGAGGTGAGTTGCTATGCGATTCGTGTTTTTCACTTTGTTTCTTCGGACCGTATCATTGTCTGACGTACTCTTTCCGTGTCACAGATGAGGCCGCCCGCGCGAACATTGAGAAGACTGAAGCTAACTCTCGGGTCAAAGATCTCGAGAAGGAGTTGGAGTCTACTCGAAGGGAGTTGTAGTCCACTCGCAAGGAAGCGGCCGAGCGTCTCGCTTCATCTCGCGAGTCTCTGAAGAAGATGGAGGATGCGGGTGTGGCGCATGACAACGACCTGATCGACATCCTTCGCCATATAGCTTAGGCTTTGGCGGGTACGTTTCCTGTCCATTCGCGCGTTTACCTTGTCGCTTTCCCCTTCCTTTTTGTGACTTGTTTCATCTTTTTGCAGACGCGCTTGGCGTTACCTTGTCGTTTCCTAGAGGGGTCCGGGTCGACGCTCTGGCGGATTTGTGCACCCAGCTGCATGAGCACGGGAAGAAGGCATGCCTCTCCCTTCGTGATACTTTTCGAGTGTTATCGCAGCTGCACCAGTGACTACTCACAGAGAAGCCGGTTCCATCGACCTTGGAGGGCCTCCTGCAATTTTTCCTTGGAGAAGGCGATCTTCTTCAGGAGTACACTCTCGCCCAAACCGAGTGCAGAGCCAGGACAACTATCCAGTTCGCTCTGGCGCACGGTGTCTCGGGCGACATAGAGAAGGTATACTCGGAGCTTCCTCGAGACTCCTTGGGCAAAAAGGTAGCGCTCCGTCCTTTCGGCGATCGTGCTGGGAAGTTAGCGAAGACGCTTTCTGATCTTCTTTCGCGCGGTCGTAGCGCGAAACCATCCGCTAGCGGAGCCGCTTCCGGGAAGTCCGTTGTTCCCTAGGCTTAGATAGAATTTCTGCTTTTGTATGTTTGGTCTTGTAATGAACCTTTGGAAGTACTCTATGTTTTAATTTCTGAATGGAGGATTTTAAAGTGTCAGGATTTGTTGGTTTGCTTTACTTTGTGTTCTCCCGATGGGAGTAGCCCCCTAGCATTCGAAGATATGTTTTATTATATATCATCGAGTGGGATGCAACTCTGTGACTGAAACTGCAGTGTGTCCTGTATTCTTTCCAGGTTGTGGATTCTGGCGGTGGCCCGTCGAGCGGTGCTGCTCCTTCCACTACGTAGTCGATTACGGATGCGAGTATGCTTGCTTCACTTCATGGTCGCGTCGCGGATGGTGAGCGTAAGCTTAAGGCTCTGCAGGGCGTGGCGGATGTTGCCAAGTCCAAGCAGAAGCTTGCTGCCGATCGCGAGCACTTTGTGATGGAGGAGCTGGCCAGTGTTGTAAAGAGCATGCTCTGTAAGTCCCGCAAGCCCCCGAGTATTTTCGGTGTTTTCTTGCTTGCGGACTGACGCGCTTCATGTCCATGTAGTTGTCGAACCTGACGGAGCGTGTGAAGGTCACTGGGTGGATAACATAGTGGCTTGTGAATCAAGTAGCTCCAACATCCATGCGTGCAACTTCTGGTATGATCGCAGTAGGGTCTTTGTCCTGGCTACGCTGCAGTATCGAGTAAGTCAGGCGAAAATCTTCGTCGAATCTTGTCGGGAGGCCCTTTCTTCGGTCTATCGGGTGATGTATCCGTTCAATGTTGTTCCTGATCGACTGAGTGGTCTGCTAAGGTTGTTTCGTCGGGTGGAAGATGTTCGCGAGTGTATGCGTCAACAGCTTATTTGCGGCGCTCAAGTGGCGTTCACGTTTGTGCGGCTGTGGCATCCTGATATGAACTTCAGCTCTGTGGCGCAACTTCCCAAGACCCGAGGAGCAGCCATTGATTTTGTTCCTCACTATGAGGTTGTGCAGCCTGCAGCGGAGCAAATCGTTCAGTTGACTGCTGCAGAGACGGAGCGACTGCTTCGAGAGGCTGCTGCTCGGCGATAGCTGTGTGTGTTAAGGTGTATGTACCTTCTATGTTGTTTGAGTCTTTTAAGGTGTGTACCTTGTAACCTTGTAAAATATTTGTTGTTCATAGACACTCGAAGATTGTTTATGCTAGTTTGGCGTAGCCCCCGTGTGTTGGGGTGTGACCGTTGTTAGCATGTAAAGAAAAGGAAAAAGGATGCGACTGAGTAGTCTTTATAGCTATGGTTGAGAAACCATGTTTGTATTGCGATGACTAAGAAACCATGTATTTGCTCGGGTTACAGCGTGGCTGGACACCCTTATTTTGCGAGTAAAAGTACTCTCCTAGGGATAGAATTTCCGCAGGTACGCCACGTTCCATGGTTTGGAGTAGACGTCGCCTGTTTTTGGGTTCTTCAAGCGATAGGCGCCTCCAGGGATGACCTCGTGTATGATGAAGGGTCCTTCCCACGGTGCCTCGAGCTTGTGTCCACTGTCTTGCTTGAGTCATAGCACCAGGTCGCCTACCACGAAGGATCTTCTGCGGATGCGCGACTGTGGTAATTGCGTAGTGCTTGCTGATAGACGGTTGATCTTGCGAGCGCGACGTCCCTGGCCTCGTCCAGTGCGTCCATGTCTTCCGCGAGTGCTCTGTTGGAGGCTTCTTCGCTGTATGTAACAACTCGTGGAGCACTGAATTGAACATCCTCAGGCAGGACTGCTTCGGCGCCGTAAACCATGAAAAATGGCGTGTAGTTTGTGGATCTATCTGGAGTTATTCTTAGACTCCACAGGACGGACGGTAGCTCCTCGGCCGAATGTCCTTCTGTTGGATGTAGTATGTCGAGTAGGCTCTTCTTTAGGCCAGCCGAAACCAATATGTTGGACCTTTCAACTTGGTCGTTTGTTTGGGGGTGTGCCACTGAGGCGAAGCTGAGAGTTATCCCATTTTCTTTGCAGAAAGCTTTCGTCTCCTTGGCTGTGAAGTTGGTCCCATAATTCGTGATAATATTGTGAGGGACGCCGAATCGGTACATGATGGATTCGAGGAAGTTGATTGTGCACTTCGCGTGTTGCGACATCACTGGGACTGCCTCTATCCATTTGGTAAATTTGTCGACTGCGACTAGTAGGTAAGTATATCCTCCGGGTGTCGCTTTCCGTAATGGTCCCACCATGTCCAGCCCCCATTGTGCGAAGGGCCAAGACAGAGGGACCATGTGGAGCTCTGTGGCCGGTGCTAGTGGCTTGAGCAAGAATCGCTGACAAGCGTTGCATCTGTCGACCAGGTCTTTGGCGTCTTTGGGTGCCGTTAGCAAGTAAAATCCTGCTCGAAAAGCCTTCCCCAATATGGCTCTCCAACTTGCATGGTGTCTGCAATCGCCTTGGTGTATGTCTTGGAGTAGTTCCTTTCCATCTTCGGGTCCAATGCACCTCTGGAGGACTCCCGATATGCTCTATTTGTAAAGCTCTCCTTTTATCATCCAGAAGGATTTGCTGTGCTGCACGACTTGCCTTGCTTCACAGATATCTTCTGGGAGCTGCTTTCTGATCAAGTAGCCGAGGTACTTGTTCGTCCAGACTGGCTCAACTAGGAAGACTTGTCACGAGATGTTGTGAGCGAGTTCAACGATGGCGCTTTGTCGACTGGCCTCTGTTTCTGTTGCCGCTGGCACCTCCGTGTGCTTCTTCAGTTTGACCGATCTTTTACCGATTCACTCGAAGTAAATTCCCGGCGGAACTGGTGCATTTGTTGACCCAATGTTTGCCAATCTGTCAACTTCTTCATTACTTGATCGCGCAATGTGCTTCAGTTTGCACCCTTTAAAGCTTCCTTCGAGCAGATTATACATGTCGTGATAGGCAATCATGTTATATGCGACTGTGTCGCATTCCTTCATCGTCTGTTGTACGATGAGGTTTGAGTCTCCATAGATCATCAGTCGAGTAGCGTCGCAGGCGATCGCCATTTTCATGCCGTGTAGGAGTGCCTCGTACTCGGCGTCGTTGTTCGATGCTGGATTGTCGAGGGGGAAGTTGATACGTAGAACGTACTGGAGCTTGTCACCCCTTGGCTATATGAGGATTACACCGGCTCCCGCTCCTTCGTTTCTTTTCGACCCGTCGAAGTACATGATCCAGGAGCTTGTGTACTCTGGGGGTCCTGGAGTTTGCAGCTCTGTCCACTCACAAAGGAACTCTGCGACCACCTGGGACTTGAGGGCGTTGCGTCATGTGTATATTATGTCCCAGGCGCCTAGCTCGATGCTCCACTTTGTGATTCTTCCGGATGCCATAGGGTTGTCCATGATTGTACCGAGTGATGCGTCGTTTAGAACCATGACAGTATGCTCCTGGAAGTAATACTTAAGCTTGTGAGCTGTAAGGACCACCCCATATGCGAGTTTCTGGTAGTGGGGGTATCGCTGCTTGCACGACGAGAGTACCTCGCTGAGGTAGTATACTGGTCTCTGAGCACCGTATGCTTTTCTGTCCTCTGGTCGCTCGACCATTATTACTGTAGTGACCACTTGATTAGTTGCGGCTAGGTAAAGGTAGAGGGGTTCCCCTTCCTAAGGCGTGGCCAGCATTCTCCTGCTCTGATGTACTCTTTTCAAGTCGATGAACGCCTTTTTTGCTTATGTGGTCCACTCGAACTTATCGGTTTTCTTCAGCAATTTGTAAAAGGGTAGGGATTGCTCGCCCAAACTTGCGATGTATCTGCCGAGGGCCGCTAGTCTCCCTACCAGCTGTTGCACGCCGTGGATATTTGTTGGCTCTTTCATTGTCAGGATTGCTTGAATCTTCTCTGGGTTTGCTTCTATTCCTCGGGCTGAGACCAAATAGCCGAGCAGCTGGCCGGTGGGCACACCGAAGACACAGTTTGTCGGGTTGAGCTTGATTCTATATGCGTTCAGTGCATCAAATTTTTCTCTTATGTCCTCGAGGAGCGTGTCCTCCACTTGAGTCTTGATGATGATATTGTCAACATACACCTGTACGTTCTTGCCAATTAGCTTGGCGAGGCATTTTTGCATGCAACACTGATACGTTACGCCTGCGTTTTTTAGCCCGAAAGGCATGCTCGTGTAGAAGTAGACACCGCGTGGTGTGATGAATGTTGTCTTCTCCTCGTTTTCCTGTTTCATCCTGATCTGATTATAACCCGAGTAGGCGTCTAGGAAGGAGAGGCGTTGGCAGTCTGCTGTAGAATCGATAATCTGGTCATCCGCGGGAGCGGGAAGTTATCCTTGGGGCAGTGTTTGTTCAACGACGTGTAGTCGATGCACACGCGAAGGATGTCTGTGTTTTTCTTCGGGACCAGCACCGGGTTTGCTAGCCAGGTGGAAATCTTGATCTCCCTGATGAACTTGGCAGCTAGGAGTCTGTTCACTTCTTCTCCGATTGCTTGCTACTTTGGCTCGGAGAAGCGTCGAGTGGTTTGTTTGACTGGCTTTGCATCTTTGAACACTTCCAATGAGTGCTCGGCGAACTCCCTGGGTATCCCTGGCATATCGGATGGCTTCCAGGAGAAAATCTCCCA